>CM028384.1:4624884-4662320 GCA_013146195.2 Codonopsis lanceolata | reverse complement strand
CTTCCCTCGTAGCACTTGACATAATAACTATTTAAAAAGTATTTATCAATTATGTCTTCAAGCGCTCTGCATTAACGACAATAACAACAACGACATGACAACATGGGAAGCCTTGAATGCGCCATTGATAGCAAGAACATGTTCGACAATCCAAATCAACTTCATACGGTAGGATTAGATACAACTTCATAAATAGAGTTAGTAGCTTTCATAACACTGCCATGACATACCAAATTTCAAATTCTCTATCCACTTTTTATCCATCTTAGCACAAAGCTTGTTCCATTTCAAACCATTATTGGTCTTTCGACAAACCATACCATAAGTTTTTTTCTTATACGTCCACCATACAAGTGATAGGAAGTCCTCGAGCATCAATAATCAATTGTTGAATGACTGCGGCATTTGATGTAAGTTCGTAATAACGATTATCGTAACAATAATGTGCAATGGCCCACTTAAAAGGAAGGTCAACCAAAAAATCTAAGGCAATCGTCCACCAACTCCTTTAAATACCTCAAGCTTCTTCTCAAACAACTCAATTGTAGGCGATAAGCACATTCTTTAAATTTTAAACAAATATTCTGCGAAGGAAGAACGCTTGCCACCACACATATCTTTCAAATTACGACAAAGATGAACCAAACAAAAAAATGCTTAGAACTACCAAAACATGCCGAATCGCGCATCAACCCAACATTTCGATCCGATACAATAAGCACATCACGACCATTATTAACCGCTTCTTTTACTTTTTAAAGAAACCAATGCCAATTATCATAATTACCTTCTGACTTACAACAACAAAGGCAAATGGAAATAGTCCTATATAAAAACAAAAATGAAATATTCAAATTAGTAAAACAACAACTTTCACATCAAAACACATAGAAAACACAAACCAATATAAGTGTCACGTACAACTTTCCTTGATTACCATCTTTGCTTAGCGGACTTTCTTTCATAAATGTCCGTCTACAAACAATATAGGCGACAATAATTAAAACCATCCAAACATGCAAAACATATGAATAGCAAGATTGAAACATTTTTGAAATGGAATCGATTCAATAAATGCCAAGCGGATTACTCTTAGCTTCAACATACCACTTTGAACTCATCAAGCGATTCATCATAACTACCAAATACCTTATTACGAGCAACCTCAACACTTCTCCATCTTTGTCATATATGATATCTCAACCCATAATGGATCTAACATACTCAATTACATCCTTGCGAGAATAATTTGGTGACTACGAACATTATCACAAATAAAATCTGCAATTACATTATAACCCATCCTTTTTGATTTCTTAACTCCATCAATAAAAGAAACTTTGCAACTGTGTGTAAGATTGCACTTCTTTATAATTATAGAATTATCAACACTAGAAACAGCACACTTGATGAACCAATCACATTTATCAATGAATTTATTACCACAAACAACAGTAGCCCTCTTACTCTCATTCCTAGCAAAAACATATTCAAATCCAAGTTTCATAGAATATTTCATAAGTTCAGTACGAAACTCTCTAATGCCACCTTTAAATATTTGTCCAGATCCGGTGATAATCTCTTCCCAACCAACTGATAACAAATTACTGGAAGATGTAACAGGAAAAAAATCATAAGCAGGATAACTTTCATTATCAATTTCAGCAAAACCAACATCAACAGATTTACCATTATGAGAAGAAGAAGCATCCAAACTACTCCTAGAAGGACCAAAATCACCCTTTGACTTATAAGAAGAAGAAGCATCCAAACTAATCCTAGAAGGACCAAAATCAACCTTTGACCCCAAATCATTCTCTACACCATCAACAATTGCACCCAAAACATCAATAACATCTACTGAAATAACATAAATGCTTAGAATTTTACCCAACACCAACATATTCAAAAAATCTTCATCATTTGATAAAATACAATTTTGATGAGGTCCAAGAGAATATCTCAATCTCAAAGTTTCAACATTAACAGAATATTTGCTTGTAATTGATAACAGCAAATCAGAAAACTCAAAACCATCTGTAACCCTTTTCACAATTGTCTCTCCCCTAAATTTCAGCAAAATCATAACACTGGACTCCATTAACAATAAGATCCTCTTGCTTGCTCAACTGTTACATAAGGAAACAAAATCATTTATGATCAAGGAGAAAGGTGAAAGTGAAGATATACACACTTTGCACAATTCAAAATAAATCTATCACTTAGGAAAATGTTCCCCAATAATATATTTATAGTCTTAAAGCCTCAATCTCAATCGCAAGCCATTCTCGCAGAACAAATCAATACAAAAACTCGATGCCAAGACTGCATCAGATTCATTTGATAGCAATATGCGCATCAACTTTAATGTAGAAAGTCTCGATGCCAAGACCTCGCATCGGATGCATTTGACAAGATTTTGGAGGACCAAAATCAATCAACAAACTCGATGCCAAACCTCGGCATCGGGATGAATTTGACAAGATATGCGCACCACCATCCCAAACTCGATGCCAAGCCTCGGCATCGATGCATTTGACAATATTTTCGAGGACCAAAATCAATCCAGAAACTCTGATCACAGAAACAAAATCAATCCAGAAACTATAATGCCAAGCCCTGGCATCAAGAAACCTAAGGCATATAATTGAGAATGAAAGAATTTTTAAAGGCACATACCTTTCAATTGAATTGCTGGAATTTCTCCGAAATCGTCAATGCAAAATTTTGGGGACGTAGGCTGAAGGCGGCGTCAGCAAAGAGAAAGGCGAACTACACGGCGACGTGAGAAGCAGGGCATAAACGAAATGAAGCTATGAACGCGGGGTGGGCGCTGGAGGACGACGACTTTTTCCCGATACACGAAATAAAGGGTCAGAACGAAATTTGCCCTAAAATTGTATCTAAAAGATATGTCTAAAAAATAGCTGGATTTATTTGAAAACATGTTTTAAAAGTTGTACCGGCTTGTAATTTTTCCTAATTTCTTATTATCACATCGTAATTTCTATTATTGTATAATTATCCCCTAAATAAAGTACAAACATCGTAGGAGTTAAGTGCAATCGCCATATAATTTATTTTACTCAAATTTGACTCCATAGAATCAATTATCTACCGCTCAGAGCGTTAATAATTACAACTCTATAACTTCCAAATTATAACTATCATTTGCAGTATCACCCCATATCATGCCTATTGGTTATTCTACCGATTAAACAGACTAATTATTTACTACGAACATATATACCAATTACAAGCTCAAAACAATTAACAAATAGTATATTTTCTACTCGATAACTAATATATCGCCACAAAAACATTCTATGTAGCACATATTATTGCTTGCACAAGTAAACAAGGGGATTAGTAACTTACCTTCTCCAAAAAAAATATCAATGAAAACACAAAATATTTAGGTACAAATGAAGCCCTCAACACATACAACATCCTTGCAGAGTCGAAATTGGAAATGAGTAAATATTCTATCACAAATTGAGCTCAAAAGTTCAAAACCTCAAAAACTTACAAATGGAGTCTTTGGCAGGAGGAGGAAGTGAAAAGAGATGAGTTTGAACTTTTCTACACGACAGCACAAAATAAAGGGGTGAAATGGGCCTAAAGCTCATGGGCCCACAAGCCCAATAACCCAAATGCTTTCAAATAATTTCAGTCAACTTTAGAGATGTGCATAGACTAATCTACAAGTCCAAAAATTACAAATAAGATATAGTTAGAAAGCCCTTGAAGTCTAGTTTCTAGCGCATTAAACAGATCTCAATTCTGAGCTTTCTACACAAATTGTGGATAATTTACTATAGGTTGTTTCTGGCATGCGGAATACGTGACCCAAACTAAAAATTGAACTCGAGCACGTGCACTCTCACACAAAACTCATTCCAAAACAATTCCAAAATAATCCTAGAGGCCCCTTAGTCATCTAGGGCTGAACTTTGGATTAACTTAGCTGAAAATAAATATTTAAACATCACCAATAAGTCTTGATATAAATATCGAAAATTCCAAGTGTTACAACAATACCTAGAAGAGTGACCTAAACGTAACACAATTTTTACTAAATGTAACACCATTTAATAAAATAAATTACTATACTATCCTTCCACCAATTAAAACAATAAACCCCCCATTTTTAATCATTTCTCCCGACACTCTCTCTCGACTACACATCACTCTCATCCCCCTTGACACTTTCTTCTCTATTACTCTCATTCCATGCATTTTTCTCAATAGATTAATAGATTATAATCTCAATGAAGATGTTCATGTTGATTCTCATTTTAAAGTAATATTATATAATTTATCTTTAATTTTTTAAATTGATTTTTATAGCAAAAAAAAACACGATTATTGGATTGTGGAACACATGCTGCCAGCCCTAGTGGATGTTCATAGACAGGACCGCTGCCCACCTGCGGCTGTTTCATGAAAAGGCCGCTGGCAAACTTCTTGTTTTTGCCAAGAAATTCGGTTTTTTTTAAATATCTAAAAAATAAAAAGGATTAATAGAATGTTTGATCCCTTGACATATCGAAAAAGAATGTTTTGGTCCCCGAACAAAAAAACAATCGAAGGTGGTCCGTGGATATGTTTTTTGGATCAATTTTCCCCTCCCACCGTTAGCGTTAGTTTTGCTGTCTGTTTTGTTTTAAATTGACGAGAATGCCCTTGATCTAAACAAACGGGAAATTAAGAAAGGGTTCAACCCAAAAATCCTAAATTAGCCCAAATACTTTTCAAACCCTAAATTGGCTCTCTTTCTCTCTCTCCAACAACGATACGAAAAGGGCAGAGGAAGGAGGGAGAGAATTGTTTGTCGGAACGACAATGTGTGGTAAACTAGCACATATGAGCTTTCTTCGCTGGATCCCAGAGAGACGAACGGAGTTGAGTGGAGCAATTGAAGATGATTGGAGCAGATGAAATCGATCTGAGATGATGGTAGTAACAGGAGCTGGAACGAGGGAAGAGAGATAAAGTGGAGATGGTGCTACTTTGCAAAGCCAAATCCAAGCACTAGTTGTTTCAGGAAGATGAAACTTGTTGGGATGTTGAAAAATTGATACAGATGTCGAAGGAGGTGACCAGAGTTGGAGTGCTCGACCGAAGATTAAGGCTGGTGATGGCGCATGCTCACCGGATGGAGTTTACTTAGCCGGAACTAGCTGGAAGGTAAGAGCGAGAGCAGAGCTAGGCTGGAGGTTCATAACTTTGCTGGTGGAGACAGACTGGAGATGGAACTTCGACTGAAATTGAAGAACTTTAATTCAAAGAGCAAAGGTTGGATCTGAAAGCTTGAGGTGGCCGAAGAGAAACAGTTAGGGCTTCGATCTAACTACCGATGGTTATATACCTCTTGGTTATATACATCTACTCGAAGAAGATATCTCCAACTGAGAGTAAACATGTGCTTCGTATGTGCTTGTTCAAACTAAGGGCATTCTCATCAATTTAAAAAAAAAAACAGACTGCAAAACTAACGCTAATAGTGGGGGGGGTAAATCGGTCCAAAAAAAACATGTCCAGGGACCACCTTCGATTGTTTTTTGTCCAGGGACCAAATTATTATTTAATTCAAATAAAAATAGGTGATAGCCGCAGGACAATATAGAAATACGAAATACAATTGTTTTTTTAATATGTTTACTAACAATTCTTATTTGTTTACAAAATTATCACTTGGAGAACAAGTTAAAATTATTTTTGAATGTCTCACATTTTTTAAGACTAAGGAAATATTCCCTAATTGAGAGAAGGCAAAAACATGGGTCTTTAGGATTTTTTTTTTTAATGTCAATATGATTAAAACTTTTTTTTGATAAGTAAGATGGTTAAAACTTACGATGATGATTCTTGTAAAGTATGGCTTGGTTGTTAGAAGGGTGGAAAATTCTAGGTACGAGGGTAAAAAAGCTTTGAACAATGTAAACCTTAAGGTCATTGGTTCCAATATTCATACCAACAAGGGATCACACTTACCTATAAAAAAATGATTCAAAAAAAATGTAACTATAAGTTTCAAGTTTGCTTGGTGGAAAAAATAAATGTTGATTGGAGACTGTAAGCTAGCGAGTTCAACAATGTGCACAACCATCCACTCTTAAGGGAAGATAAATGGCACACTTCTGCAGTCAAGTTAACCACATCAAAGAAGGATTGCACAGCAATATAGTGCTAACGTGAGGCCGAAACAAATATTAAATGAATTGAAGATAAAAATCCTGATAATAGAAGTTTAAGAAAGCATGTAGATATTGCGCCGATAAAGATAAGAAAGAAGAAAATGGATCACATCAAATCCTCAATAATACATAATCAAATGTTCTTTTCCGTCAATTGAGATATAAAGTATCATATCATGCCATTAACTTGCTAGGTGCCAAATGGAATGCAAAATAGTCCGAAGAGAAGCCCATTGACGACGATTCCGGGAGATGTGGGTGATTCTGGGAGATGTGGGTGTTTGTACAAGCTTAACTATTGTTTACCATGTGCCATGTGGAACCCGTTGCTAAAAAAATGTCGCAATTGAACACAGTGAAATTCATGTATTTTGGAGGACGCACATTGTCTATGGACGGAATACATGAGACACTACAACAAATTATGCCTTTCGAGGCTCTAAAAAGTGCCTCGATAGGTACCCTATTGAGGCTTTTTTAACCTGGGGGCACTTGATCCAAGTGTCCCCTGGTTTGAAGCCCCAATAGATTATTGAGACTTTTTCAAGTGCTTTAATAAAGTACAACATAATGAGGCTCATGTAAAAGCCTCAATATATTTTCAGTAGTGTCACTTACAAGTGTCCCGTAAAGGAATTCAAAATGTGAAATGTTAACTATTGTGACTCTTACAAGTGTCGCTTAAAAAATTTCAAATTGTATTAACTACCATCAAATGCCTCAATAAAACTATTAAAACGACACCTACAAGTGCCTCAATAGCTAATCTGTAGAGGCTGTTCTATGATTTGGTATTAAGATGCTTCAAAATGCCTCATTAGCTGATCTATAATGGTTGTTTTGATACTAGCTATTATGGCACTTCAAAAGGCCTTATTTTATAATATTCAAACTAAAAAGAGCCCTTAAAGGGTAATAACATCTCTGCCCATCAATTTATTTTAATGCTTCTGTAATTCTATTTGTAAACAATAAACAAAATATGAAAAAGGCAAAACACACAAATGGGCCACCCAACTTTGGACCTTATTGCAATTCGGCCATCGAAACTTTGGTTCATCTATTTTGGCCACCCTACTTTCACAAAAGCGAGCCCATTTTCTAACGCCTAGACGTAATTAACAACAAAAAGCCATCATATAGATTGATTACCATACGTCCATCACGAGGCCCTATCTTTTTCCCTTCAATTAGCCAGCTTGTGTTTAGTAGTCCATCTCACCCAGAACAAGACATGAATCTTGCTCTAATAATGTAAGCAGCATAATTCAAACCAAATCTAAAACTAACCATGTGATTGGTTGAATCGTTGTATCACAGAGAACAAAAATAATTAATATTGCACCACATTGGAATATGGCAAACATCTTGCCATTATGATTGACTCGTCGGGTTTAGAAGAAGAGAGACTCCTATCCGGCGATTCTTTTCCCATCTCTATAACTTTAATTTAAATGCTTTCATCTCTATTTCGTTTGTGTTTTTCTTCATTCCTTTTCCCTAGTTTGGGTGGCCTTGCGGTGGGGGAGATTGGGATTGTTAAGTTCAAATGGGTTTACTTTGGCGTAGCCCTTGGCGAAATTGACAGATTGATCCATGTATTGTGCTTCTGTTTCTTTGAATTTATTTTTTCTGGGTTTCGGGAGAAGATGAAGATGAACAGTCTCCCTTTTTGATATTAACAAGGGTAAAATAGAAATTTTGACTTAAACTTAACGCCATTTTCTAACGGGCGTTAGAAAATAGGCCCGCTTGCAACAGAATGAAAGTAGGGTGGCAAAAATAGATGAACCAAAGTTTCAGTGGCCGAATTGCAATAAGGTCCAAAGTTGGGTGACCCATTTGTGTGTTTTGCCTATGAAAAAATAGTAAAAAGTACAACAACAAACACATATACGTAATCAACAAAAAACCATCATAAGATTGATTAGTCATCGACACTTTAATTACATTGTCCAGAACAAGACATTCAATAATGTAAGCATATTCAATTAAAACTAACCATGTATAATCATTGTATCACAGGAACAAAAATAATTAATATACCACATTAATAAAACATCTGCCATTCATCCTAACTAAGATAAGAAGTTCTCAATGTTCAGTATTTTGAGATGCAACTAGCTTGAGTCAAAATCCAGAGATGTTACCTAAAAAATATAAAAATTTAAATTAGTAGAAATAAAAAAATGACATAAATACGAATATTATAACGATTAATAGACTTGGATAATACAAACATACCAATAATAAATGTCAAGCTATAGGTGTTTCAATCACATCTCCAATTGTTGTAAAAAAAATCTATATGGCCTAATTAACTCTTCATTCCGTTCCACATGAACTTAAATGGATACTTCACACCGATTACGACCTAAATCATCACCTCTAACTTGTGTTTTTGGATCAATACTAGAGATGATTCCATTTTCAACATGACCTAAATTTACTATACTCTTGAGAGATACTATTGCACCGGCCTAAAACATAAATATAGTAAATCTCAATCAAAAGAATATTAACAAACAACACTAAAGCTAAAACTGGAAAAGACTACTCTTATGCACAAACAATGGAAATCTTTCAAATGAGCCAACTAATATTCTTAAGTAGGGAAAAACTATAATTCCAATTACAAGCAACAAATAAAATTTGTGCCTATGTAAACTTTAAGAAAGGAATCCAATGAAAGTATATACAATTTAAAGCAATCATGTAAGAAAGGAACATAAAGTGTACTTATAAATTATAATTTTTAAGGGGCTAAATGGGAATAATGAGTATTGGGCTATGATTACGAGGATTAGAGTTTTCACAAGGGTTAACATATTCTGATTTTAGGGTTGAAAATGGAACAATTCAGGTCTGGTCTATTCTGATCTACAAAACAATTCAGGTATGTCTTTATCTTGATTTTTAAGTTGCAATTTTCTTTGCTAGTATCATCACTACCGAAGTGGCTAAGTCTATTTCTCACAAGGAAATGATCAATGGTACCATGGGACTAATTGACTAAGTATATTTCTCCTAAGGAAATGGTCAATGCTTTAACTTAACAGGAACAAGAGTTTAAAGTAAAGCGATCCTACATTATCTATAACCTAACTGGATAATGGTCAATGGTACCATGGGAATTTCTGCCATCTCCAATTTTGTTGATGGAAGTTTCTCGTGTTACTAATGATAGAGCAAACTCGTAGAAGTATATGGGTCAGGCCTGGATGATGTCAACTCTCTGCAGCAACTACAGACCATGCTAATACTATTTAGTTCAAATTGAGCAGACACAATCTTAATTCCATAAGTTACAGCCTAACTATCAACTCAAAAAAAAAAACATGGATAACATTATATTCAGTAAATGTAATGATGAATGTGCATTTTGATATATGACAACATTGATATAGTTTTTTGGGTGGACATGTGCGTTTCCCGACCTAATATTCTTAGTAATCTTATAGTACTAAGGAAAAACAATGAGGTAAAAAGGTATGAATTATGTGAGATTCAGGGATCCACCAAACAATTCAATTTTATATCACAACTCATACTAAATACTCCCTCAGTCGAAGCACTCTACTAGGTAGCAGCGTAGACGGATCAAAATCAATGAAAGGAATCTGTAGCCAACCATGGGAATCAAGAATCTTAGTAGGGAAGTATTATACTCCTAAACCTATTAGAGGTGCTATCATTATGATGCACACACTGTAACTGACCACACAAAAGGTAGCAAAGCCAAATAAGAAAAAAAAAAAAACTAATTGAGATTGATTTGAATTGAATTACTTGACAAATGCACCTAAGCACATTAAAGTATCAAAAAGAAACTAATGAATTTATACCAATTTTAATAGTTCAGTATACCCAATAGGACTTAATCGCATTATTGGACTGCTGGATGATAGGTGACCCATTTGACGTTGGGAAGACACATAAAAAACATAAATATGATGCACTAGAGCACTACATATTGGCAGTTGATTCTTTGATATCTTCCAAGGTAATGGTGTGCCTAAGAACGATGCTAGGCATGTGAGAAGACAACACCGAAAATCCAGAGTAATTGTAGAAGTATAGTATTAAAGTAACATTAGAAGACAATCCCTCCAAAAGAAAGTTTTACATGTTCTAAATTACTCAAGAGTCCACATCTGAAGTTCAATTAATTAGGAGATATATTTATACCCTAGACCTGCACTAATTTATCAGACATCGATTAGACCCGCACTACTTTATGAAACCGAATGATGGGTAACAACGAAAGAACGTGTTCATAAGATGTGTAACTAAAATGTCAAAAAAAGATCACAAAAAGATTGGGAGAAAGGTAAAAAGGAGTGTGGTGTGTACAATGACCTTGCTTTGGACCAGATGTCAGAAAAAATTTCATGTACCTGACCCCAAGTGATTGGGAGAAAGGCTGAGTGGAATTGAGTTGGATTGAATTGATACCATAGAAGGTAATCATTATAGCAAAATCCTTTATTTGTACCTAACTTGGTTGTTTTATATATGAGCAGTTAGTTCAAAACCTATTGATATTGTAAGCTTACTTGTAAATGAGACTCTTTGAGTGGACCATCCCAAGAAAAATAGAGGACTCTTTGAGTGGTATTGAAACAGTGTGGCAACAAGATTTTCGTTATATGTTAAATTGAACAAGAGCAGTTTTCATCTATGAACTAAGTGATTCTCATACTTCCTCTACACATGATACTTAAGATAACTAGGAGGATATGGAGAACCTGTTCTTGGCCAGTAAAATCATTATCTGATGTGAGAAAAAGCATACAGTGGCACTCCTTCCTGTGAAAAAAATTCCACTATTAGAATACGAATTAACATTGCATTTTATTTTGTTAATTTGTATATGCAATGTTCCTTTGTGCATGATTGCAGTTATGAGATCATTGTAGATCTTCATATAAGGACCATGGTAAATCAATGGCAATAATGGGAAAATGCTCCACAAGACATATAAGAAGAAAGTACACTGGGTAATTTACAGTCCAGCCACCATCAACAAAAGTTTGGTCTAGAGCGCACTGTCAAGCCACAACACAGATAAAAAAAGATCTTGAATCCATATCCATGGTTTTGCGGTATTGCCACAATATGATAGGGGAGGGGAAACTGATTGATATACCAATATGACTAAGCTCATATCAAAAAATGGAGTAGAACACATAGTAGTTTAACAGGTGTGAATGTCCTGCCAGTATCATGGTAAGGTCATCAGAACACGCAACAATCTGTTTAAGATGTATCTCTGAAGTTCACTTGTAGTAATTGTGTTTCACTTCACCATCTTCTATTAAACACTTCAACTTCAAGAGCCTGGGCTTTCTATTTTCCAAATTAATAAAGATGGAAGCTGTTCCTGCCTTACCTCTAGTCTATCTTTCCTTAATACACACTGTATTCATTTAGTAAATAAAGAAATCTCTCTACTGGACTCCGCTCGCTTTCTATAGGGAAGAGTTCAATGCACTAAAACTACTAAAAAGGATGCTTAATTAACAACGATGAAAAGCTCTGAACCCTCCTCTTGCTATTCCAATTAACAGGGTACTCTCCTAGTTAACAATTCCTGCCAAATTCAATTTTCTTGATGATTTGATCCTTTTATGTTTGTCGCTTCAATTTTGATTCCCAATTACTTTCAAATTTAACTTTATATGCTGCCTATTTATAAAATATATATCAAAAACTGCCTGCTATGTGAGCATATAGTTTTGAAGAAAGACACCATAACAAATAGAAGAATAACCCAGACTTTGAGTTTAGTTGGGAATAATCAAATTACTCTGAAAGTTTTACCTAAGAAGAAGTGGCACACTGACAAAACCTAGTGAATTCAATATTTTGACAATTTTTTAAAATAGAACCCAGTGAACCCAGTGAATAATCAAGTTCATCTGGGAATAATCAAATGACTCTGCAAAGCCTAATTATTAAGGTTGTGCATTTCATCTTCAGCCATCATACCATATGGAAATTTCATATGAATGTTCCATGGTTGATCCGCCATTATAACTCCAAATTGGCCTAAAATGTCCATTCTAAAGTTAGGTTTGTCACAGTTTATCCACTGCGATTCACCGAGCTCTACTTCCGAACAGTACTCAGCTCACTGAGGCTTCAGTGGTTTGGGAGGGGCAGCCCCCATCATCATAGGGGGCACATCAGATGTTGGATCAAGCTCATAGTGAACATACTTGAAAGTCTATCGCATAAAATGCAAATGTAGGGATATATTATCACGACAAACTAATTTAGAAAAATAAGGCTTAATACAAACTTTGGCCATTGTGCTTCCATGAATTTTTTAACGACCCACTGGAATTGAGTTTTCATCTTGGTCATTGAAATTAACTTTCATGGTCAAAATAGCCATTTCATCCACTTCCAATGGATTTTGTGGATGGGAAACAAGGAAGAGACCTTATACCCTTCAAAAGTCACACCAAATTTAAGAAGCATATGGGTATTTTTCTAGTTTTTTCATCCAAAAATATTCACAAATGTGGATGGAGTGGCTATTTGACTATGAAAGTAAGTCCAATGACCAGGTGTCAAAAAGTCAAGTCTAGTTGGCTAGTTTCTAACTTTGTGAAAGTACAATCACCAAATCATGTGTTAAGCCTTATAACATCTCCCAAGTTTTAGAGGGTGAACCATTAAGCTTCATGTGACGGCAAGTGTCAGAAAAGAACAATCCCCTAAGTTAACATCAGTGTGGGGAGAAATTATACACCGAAAATGGACCCATTCAAGAAAAAGATTCAGTAAAACAATGTCAGTTTCTATATGGTTGCACAAGGTTCTTAAGTAAGAGTATAAACAAGATTGAGCACATAAATTTATGTCTGAACTTTCGTGAGAAATTCGTTACTACTCAACTTGGCCTTTGTCCCAAATCATGTCACTTGGGCTTGATTACACACATCATTTTTTGCCAACTCACTCCAGTAAATGTAGTTGTTGTAGTTACATTAAATCTTTGTCATGAAAGGCATGCCTAGGCGAGCCCAAGAGGAAAACCTGGTATTTAGTGAGTCTAGCTACTGCAAGTCCCCCAACCCTCTTTTTTACATTTCTTCCTAGTTCTTTCATCTTCTTCTTTTCTTTCTAAGTTCACAATTCACTTATTCTTTTTTAATTTTCAAATTTTGCAGAACTCATCTTTGAAGTCTTACTTTCTTTTTCACTTTATTTGTGAATTCTGAATCCGTTGTTTTACATTTTATTTCTTCTTAGACTTTCGCCCTTTTTTTGATGAGAAATTATATTAACAAGTGTCAAAACAGGTGATGCATCCTATGTTCAACGGAAGTACAAACTACCACCAGATTAGCTATCAGATCAATTATCAAAAAACGCTACAAAAGATTTATTAAAAGGCAGGGTCAATCCAGAACACCAAAAAAACAATGTCCCAAAAAGAATGTCTAGAAACAATGTCCCAAAAAGAATGTCCAGATCAACTATCAAAAAACGCTACAAAAGATTTATTAAAAGGCGGTAAAAAATGATAGCTTAAAGAAGATACTACCAACAATGCAATTGACTTATGGAGATTTCATTGATCAGGTAGCTGATTCAAGTAGAAAGGAATATTTATGATACATATCAAGCCTCTAAAGTGTGAAGTTTCAGATGTAATATGATTACAATTGTAACTAGAGTTCCTAAATCGTGCTGAATGAAATAATTATCACCCACTGCAACAAGTTTAACAGGTTTGGGTTTTGTCAAGATAATCTGGAGACCATTCCAACAAGTTTGATCATGAGTGTTTATTGCATCAAAATGTAAAGTCAAACAAGTATTCGCAGTATAATATCAGGAAACATCACCTCAATAATAATACCAAGAATGAGGAAGCTTAGGATTTTCTGATATCATCACATTAGTCATCACTACTTAGATTGCGCCTGAACTCCCCCAAAAATATAACTAAACTTAAGACTCCTTTCACAATAACTCTCAAATGCAGATCCTCGGCAATTTTAGAACTCTAGTTATCCAATTTTAGATGTTGCATACAGATTTTATTCTGCCTTGGATAAAAACACAGGTTGTTCTTGTTGCCAAAAGATTCTATCAAATAAATACAGCATATGACCTACAAGCTACAACATTTTAAAAAAAGTAAATGTAATATAGCTGCCTTCAAAATACAAGGGCAGATATTTCTTAAACTAATAATAACAATAGTAATAACAAACCATGTTTAAATAATAAACTTACCCAACAGCAAAGAAAGAACAGATTTTACCTCGATTAACGTATCCCATCCACCATAGAGTTGTAGCAAACACAACATGTCTAATTATACATCTTTCCTGTAAAAGCCGAAATATGAATGGATCAAACAGTTGTCTTTCAATAGGTTTTACGGGTAACTAATGGAAAATCTATGCAGTTTTACTACAAGAGACATTTGATGGATATTAATTTCAGCTGCAAAAGAAATAAAAGGGACAAAAGTATCATACTTTCTCTTTCTTCTATCAACCACACTGTTCCTGGGGTCATTCTTTAATAGAGTAGTTCCTGATTGGATCCCATATTGCATGGGAGACAGGACAGGAGCAGCAGCAGAAGCAGGACCAGAAGCTGCAGTAATGGTACTGGTTGTAGGTGGTACAGGCGGTGGAGCTGGACCAGATGCTTGGGGAGCCACTGCAGTTTCAGGAAGAGGCCTTGGTAAGATATGTTTGAGCCGATTATTCCTGTAATTCTTCCAAAAATAGAACTGCTGCCTATGTGCCAGTTCCTAAAAGCACCAAATGATATAAATGCAATCAGGCCCATGAAGATCAAAATAGTTGGGGATTCTGAACCATTCATATAACGAGGGCGAACAGACTCCAAACTTTCTCCAGTCCAGCAATTCATGCTTCTAACATAAATTACTATAGTGAACAATTCAAACCCTCGGAGAGCAAAAAGTCTCTCAGTGTAGAGGTCAGCAACAGATAAATGGTGGGGGGTGGGGTGGGGGTTCCCACCTCAAAAAGAACCAAGTTCAAGTCTCACTAGTCACTAGTCATAAAAATGGAAACTCTTCCTCTTTTCTTCCAGGATGGTCGTTGAATATTGGCGAAAACAGAAGATAAATATTTTTTTTGATAAAGGTAAATGAATTTATATCACAGAGTCAAAACAGGTGACACATCCTATTTACACAAGAAGTATATATTGCCAAAAGACTAACATAAATGAAAGTTCACACAAAATCTACAAAAGAGGAAGACGGGAATATGTGAATGCTTAGCACTGCACACCACAATCAGGAGATGAAGCATATCAATCTTCATTTCTGAGATGGATCCTTCCTCATTATCAAAAGCTCTCCGGTTTCTTTCCTTCCAGATTGTCCACCACACCCCCAAGAGAGTAACTTCCCACAAAATATTTCTATCCTTCCTCCGCCAAAAATACCTCCAACTCCACAATAAGTCTTTGGAGGCCTCCGGAAGCACCCACGCCACTTTGAACAAGCGGAACATAAAGTTCCACAATTCCCCGACCACCGGGCAATGCAAAACCAAGTGATTTACACTCTCTCATCCCTATTTTCCTCAAATTATCCCTCGTTGGCCTCGTTTGCCACTTCCCAAGCAAAAAAGGCTACACGGCTTGGAGCTACCGTCTTCCAAACCGACTTCCATGGGAATGGTAACCCCTCTCTATCCAGCAGCTTGGAATAATAGCCTTTCACTGAGAACTTTTTGTCCTTCGACCCTCTCCAAACCACCCTATCAGCCTCGTAACCAACTTTTTGAGCATAAAGAAGCTCAAAAAATCCTGTCACCGAATCCATCTCCCAATCCTAAAAATTTCTTCTAAACGTCAGGTTCCAAGATGCACGACCTCCCTCTAAAGAGAGTACCGAGCTAATCAAACTATTCTCTTCCCTAGTCATAGAGAAAAGCTGTGGAAAGGATCTGGTCAATTCCGCGTCTCCGCACCATAAGTCTTTCCAAAATTTCACCGTCTCCCCCGACCCGATATCAAACGAAATATTTCTACCAAAAACATTCCAACCTTTTCTAATACCTTTCCACACTCCTGCCCCAAAAGCCTCGGTGATCTCTGCCGGAAACCACAAATGGTGAGAATTCTGTAGACACGTTATATGAATTAGGATTGAGCAACATGAAACTGAAAACCGAAAAACCGTTCCAGAAAACTGTCCCGTAGGTAACAGTTTGGTAATGGGTTTCAAATTTCCAACAAAAAAAAAAAAAACTGTTATTGGTTTTGGTTATGGTTTATATGCCTTCAATAAGTAAACCAAGTCCGAAACGGGCCCGATTTATGTACTTTTTATTTTATGATAATAATTATTATTATTATTAAAAATAGATATACATAAAACATACACCCATTATACAAGCTTTTGGTAGGATTTAAGACACATAACTTGTTTTTTTCCTTTACTTGAGTAAACATAATGAATTTGGGTCAATAAAAGTACACTTCATCACTTTAAGTACGCTTATTTGTTGCTTAAATTTAATGAACTTGTTTTGCTTACTTACAAATATAGATTAATAAAAGGTGAATCAAAACTGGTATTACAACCGAAACAGGGCCATTATAAAACCGAAACAACCGGTTTGGTTTGGTTTCGTTTGGTTTCAATTTTTGATTTTGGAGAAACCAGTCATAACAATTTGGTAATGGTTTTTAGCTTGAAACAGGTGAAACCAGCACCATGCACACCCGTATGAATGAAGCAATATGCCATCAACGTAACACATAATATAAGAATGATGCATCATAATCAGATATTGTTGAACTAATAAGAACAAATGCTAACCTGACATACTAATCTGATTTTCCCTCACATTTTTATTTTTAAAAAGACTATCTGGAGTTGCCGATCTGAGGGAAAGTATTGTATAAAGATGAAGATAGAACCTTAGGGGGGAAAATTCAGTAATAAAAGCTAAACAGTTATACACTACAAGAAAATTTTGGACAGCATACTATGATTTGAAGATATGTTAAAACAACATTCATACACTTAGTCATGCCCAATGGGAGGAAAATAGAAGTAAACAAAAACAATACTACTTAAAAGTTAAAAGCAAAGCTAAAAAATTGTATTCACTATGAGGTAAAGGGTGCTACATACATGTCTTCAAAACAGTACTACATGTAAAGATAGAACCAAAACAAAATATGTTTAAGCAGCTGAAAAGGTATACTGTTTGGAGAAAAACTAGCGGGTTTAATTCAATCATCATTAATGCCCAGTAAGCTGTGAAGCACCAAAAACCATTTCGTTTATGCAGCAACCATAACCTCTGATATTTGTAAATACACATTTAAATATTTCAGAATTCGAAGTGCTAAGAATTCTTTTCGACTTCTTTCACTCACTAAAATAACTGTACAATTCAGAAAAAGCCACAGAGACACATTTCAATTGTTGGGAAATCTACAGCAAAAAAAAAAAACAGAAAGTCATTGTAATAGTATAACCTTGTTGACCGGATGAGCCATCGCATTGCGAAAACTTGCATTTTGTAGAAGCTCCAGAAAGTAGAGACAATGTGGATACCTGTCATCATCTCCAAAAGGTAAAAAATATGGTTAACGAAACAAGAAACCACAACACGAAAACATTACCAAAGAAATCCAGTAAATAAGATCCTTATGTTGCCATGATCAGGACCCAGTTACAAGTAAGGTAATCCTTGATGATTTAGACTCTCAAGAAAAGGAAATGCTCACATTATAAACTTTATGTACTCTGGTCGTTGCCAATATTGAAGGTACTTCAAGTAGCCAATGAAAGCTGCATCTTCAAAATACCGGTTCTGAGCCAGATCTGTGACGACAAGTAAGGTGTGTAAAGCACTAAGCATCAAAATTTGGCACAACTTCATGGATGATTTATAAAAAAAAAAAAAAAACTGAAGTTGATTGTACAAATTATCCGTTAATTAGAAAATCAATTTTTTTTAATTTCTCTACATGGCTTAAGACAAATATATATAGCAGCTTTCTGAATAGAGGTGACTATGTTTGCACTAAGGGTCCGTTTGGATGCATTGAGTTTGAATTCAATAAATATTCAAATTCCATGGAATTTAAATAATGTGGAATTTGCTTTCAAAATCATATCAATTCCATGGTTTGGATAACATGTGGAATTCAATTGTAATTCTACATAGTTATAATAAAATTTCATTATTATATCAAGTATCTAGTTTAGCCTAATGGTAGTGGTTATTAGTTATTATAAATGGCCAAGGTTCAAACTTTGCTAGCAACAAAATTATTAGAATTTTATTTTTAATAATAAATAGCATAAAGAGGTGGTCAGTGGTGGCGGACAGTGGTGGCCGGAGGTGACTGGTGGCGACCGGTGGCGGCTAGCATTGGCCAAAGGTGGCTGGTGGCGGTGGTCGGAGTTGGCGGCTGGCGGCGGTGGTCGTAGGTGGTGGTGGTGGTGGTGGTAATAGGAAGGTGAGTTGTTATCATGTATAGTAATGAACCAAAATTTAGAATTTAAATTATTAGGATTTAGTATAGAATTAGTTTTGTAGAATTGAGACATTTGAAATTACAACACAATTCCAATTCCAAATTTTAAATGTGTTGCCAAACGACGGAATTGGTTTTGGAAGCCCCAATTCCAATTCTAAGATATGGAATTAGGGTATCCAAGCATACTCTAAGGAGTTTCACTAGGAGCATTCTAATTGGCCATCTATATTCATGTCACTTGGTGATACATCATCACCCCCAATCGTCAACTTCTCTTAACTCGTGTTATTAAGTTTAGTTGCACACATTGTCACCCCCAATCAACAACTTCTCTTAACACGTGTTATTAAGTTCAATTGCACACAAATAAATTCTAAACTATTTCCATCTATGTTTAAAATTTGGATTTTGCGCTCCCTCTTCCACCCAATTCAATCAGTTTTACCAATAGCCTTTTCATTATAAGTTTTTATCTTTTCTTCTATCTATCTATCTTATACACATATTCAAATAAATCAAGCAAGTCTGTTAGAGATAAGCCCCTTTTGGAAGAAAGAATTTATTTATAGGGAAAATGTATACTTTTTTTTATACATAAGTATGGCCCCTTGGCATGGGGATTGGAACCAAATACCTTAAGATCTTTGTCTGAGTACCCTTGTCATTTCTCCCACCCCTTGGGGTTTAGGGAAAATGTATACTTCCCCAGTACCATTCAAAGAGTCCACATGTGAAAGATCTAACATTTAAGGGCTATATTTAGTATTATTAAAGTTGGTCGTATCATAATTACAAAAATGTTTGAGCAAAGCCAAGAAGCTTATAGCACATGTCGAGGCTAAAGTTCACTCTTTAAGTGAAACATCCCATAATAGAATAATGGACACTTTGCACGGAACAATATTTTGCAACTAAACATTGTATACATAGGCAAGCGAAGGTAAGAGTCTAATAGGTAAAAAGGGTGACTGAAATATGAAATATGCACAAAATTATTGGTATAAGGTTGAACGTGATTGGGTGTTACAAGGGCCAATGAACCTTGCCTTCGTAACAAAAACCACATCTCACTTTTAACAAAAGTAGGCAAAAAGATTGAACTAAAATATGAACTAGGAAAGTAAAAATGAAAAATGACAATATCCACCATAAGGAAAAAATATGATATACAGTCCATAGTAGGCAATACAAACAAGACACTTATACATGGCCAATGAAGTGACTCCGATGAACTCTTTCACAATACAATTGCCCATATATTCAACTGAAATTTCACAATAAAATGGTCTGGATATAAGAACTGCACTGATTAGGAAGTGCAGCGGTGGCAATAAAAGATTCATGCTGCTGACTATCCCAAATAATTGGGGCAAAGCGAAGTTATGTGGAGTTGAGTACAGTCGGACGCTTAGTGTTGCAATTTCTTACTTTATTGTCCAATCAGACAGCAATGTGTCAATATAGCAAGAAATACAGTTGATTCAACTGAAATTATTTAACCTTCTGTGCTCGTTTAGTGAGCAACAATGGTCATTCTATTCCATACAATTTCAGAACAAATTCCATTTCATAATAGTTCAAATAGGAGGAAAATGCATCACAATTATTCAGCACCAAACAATCAATTTATTCCCCCATATATGCTTATATACACATGATACATATATATATATATACACACACACAGTGTAACAAGTGCTTACAGTGGATGTAGGTGGGATTGGCGAGGCACTGCACGAATTCCAATTCAAGCAAAAACCTTTGGCGTCCATCGTCCGGATCCTTGTATGTGTTTTTTGGCCTGAAACAACATAAGAATTGAAACAGCGATGAACTCTACGCAATTGCAATACATTGGCTAACCGGAAAAAGAGGGGAAGAAAACCTAGTAGACGTAGTAGCGATGAATTAAGAGAGATGGAGAAGCTTACGAGGAGAGAGGATTGGCGGACTCTGGTGTTTCCTGCTTCGAATCCATGGACGAATCAAGCAACAGACTAAAACCCAACTCTGAAATCGCCGGCCAGTGGTTTAATTTGTCGATGACCCTGCCGCTCTGGTAGAATCGCAGAGATTAAGAAATTGACTTTTGGATTTATAACTACTACAGCCACTTTTACAGAAAGTAACAATTAGTTTGGGATCATATGAAACCTCAAAAGTTACCCTCACTTTGTAAAGTAGATAGCATATAATTGGTTTCTATCCACATTCACTCTAGAACAACTAGCTGATACAAATTAGCAGCACAATATCCTAACTCAATATAAGACCTAAGAGAGATGCTTGTGATAATGGCACCACCAAGGACTTCATCATAATGATATGTAAATGAAAAACTAGATCTAGAAGGGACCATAGAGAGATGAAGAGAGAAACTTACAAAGGTGGCACCTCCAAAATCAAACCGCTGCAAAATCAAAGCAGGTTTGTAATGTCCAGCCGTGAGCCCTGCTTTCGAAATGGAAGAAGAATTACATCAAAATCAAAACGTCAATTTTTTCAAATTGAAGAATAGAGATGAAGAGAAACTGCAAAATTATAGATAGAGAGATGAAGAGAGGAACTTACATGGCTAGCACCTGCAAAACCAAAACTAGGGCGGAAGGAAACAGGAAAGGGCAAGGAGACGAGAAGAAGCCGGCTGGGAATTGGGGGAAAATAACTAGGGCGGGAGAAAGGGGAAAAGTAAGAAGTAATGGAATGGGAAAATATTTGTGCGCCAAAGTAAAAAAAAAAAATCCCGCGTTTCTCGATTATCAGGGCGACAACAAAATTGGGCTGCTTTTAAGTGCCTCAAAAAATACTTAATTATATAACACTTGAAAAGGCCCTAATAGACCACTTTATGAGGCTTTTTGAAAACTAATGTGGTGCTTAATAAAATGACACTTTTCAAAGCCCCGATAGATAGCTTTAGGAGGCATTTCAAAAAGAGCCTCTAACAAAGTGTCACAAGAGTTCATTTTTCTTGTAGTGAGATGAGTTCGACAAAAGAGACGGCTGAATTGATGAACAACAGTTTTACGATATAAAAGATACTCCAGAAGCAGAAATATCAGTTCTTCGATATCGTACATCACCCCATCTAAAATGAAGGACCCAGAAACTCGGCAACACAAAGAACGTCCAAAGAAAAATTCGATAGACGGACAGATCTATCACATTTTAATGCTAAATGTTTGTGTTAAGTGCTTTTAATGTTTACGTTAAATACTTTAAATTCTTAGAATTGTCACCTAACCCTACGCTATCGCATGCTAACCATCAATCAAAGAAACAAATGGAAAAACCGTAAAAGTCAACGCACAAGGGATTAAGCCAAAAAAAAAAGTAAAAGAAAACGAAAGAGTTATAGCATTGGCAGATTCCTATGGATTTATATTCTAAAATCAACACATGCTAGTTCCCACTTGTCAACTTTCTAATAAATACCCCAAAGTCAACTTCATGCCACTGCATATTTTTTAAGAGTAAAGTCAACTATATTAACAAAGTCAACTAGTTACAAATAAAGTCTACATCTACCTGCTCTTGCTGGAAAATAAATCAGACTGTTTCTAGCCCCCCCAAATATGAGATATAGACAATGTTGAAGTAAACATTGTCGCATTCAATCCCTTTTGGCTCTCCATCCTTTATTTCCCCAATTTCAACAACTAGGCCATATGCTTAATTCCTCTGCTCATCCATAACCCTCCATCTAATCCAAGAAGCTGCTATTTTACGGTTTGTTTACAGCATTTGGCTGTGGGCGGGTAGGCACCATTTTTTCCAAACTTTACAAATTAAAGGCACTGAAAGTATACATACATGTCCAATCAAAGAGATTCACTAAAGAGATGGCTGGGTCAGTTTTCATCCTCGTCCGAGTCTGCTCCACCGTCCGCTCTGGCTGCTCATTTGCCTGCTCCCCCCTTGGTGAAGAGATCGCTTCGTCAGTTTTCACTGGCTGAGATAGCAACAGCGACTAACAATTTTGACCAAGCCCTTGTGATCTGGAAATCAGTCGGTTCTGGGGAGGTGTACAAAGGCACCATTTATGATTATGTTGGGACAAAGAAACTAGTGAAAACCGTTGCCATCAGGTGCTTCTTCTTGGAGTCATGGCAACCCAGTCTCAAATGGAATGAAGATCAAATTTACCTGTCTTCTCAGTATTGTCACAAGCACATAGTCTCTGTGATAGGCTATTGCCATGAATCTGGTAGGCTGATGGCTGTTTACGAATATATGGCTAATGGGAGCTTGGCTAACCATCTTCGCACAAAGTCAACGCCATCTAGCTTTTCTTTGTCATGGGAGCAATGCCTTGAAATATGCATCGGTGCCGCCCAGGGATTGGAGTACATGCGCACCCTCAAACTTCCGAACAATTTTACCTTTGTTCATTGTGACGTGACAGCGGCCAACATCCTGTTGGATGAGAATGGTGTTGCAAAGATTTCTGATGTATACTCTGAAAAATTTGTGAGAGAGCACATGGCCAGTTACTTTGATCCAGAATATCGCTCCGGTTGTATAAGGAATAGTTCAGCCGTATTCGCTTTTGGGGTGCTATTGGTAAAAGTGTTGTCCAGGAAGGTGTCTTTTGACGAGGAGGACAAGAATCTTGGCGAACGATTCCGGCAGGACATCGTGAACGGAACCATTGATGGGATCATCCATCCCGATATGAAAGCACAAATGTCGCCAGATAGTCTAAAAGCGTTTGTACATATTGCAGGTGCATGCTTGCAAACTAAAAAGGAGGATCGCCCTACTATGACTGAAGTGGTGAAAGAGCTCGAATTTGCAATGGCATCATCCTCTCAAAGAATTTGTCATCGTTATTCATTTTATGAGATGGAAGACGCGACAAAAAACTTTGAGAACATCCTCGGAGAAGGAGGGGAAGGTAAGGTCTACAAAGGCGTGACAAAGGCTAACATTACTGTTGCTGTGAAGCGTTTAAAACCCGAATACTCTTCTGAGTTTGAAAGGGAGCTTAAAATGCTTTCGAAGCTTGATCACCCAAACCTCGTCTCTTTGCTTGGTTACTGCGATGAATCACATGAAAAGATCCTTGTTTATGAGCATATGTGCAATGGGAACCTACGAAATGCCCTGGTAACAAGCTCTTTTTCTTGGGAGCAACGCCTCAATATCTGCATTGGAGTAGCACGTGGGTTAAGACACTTGCACGCTAGCACCAAGGATTCACCCAAAGGAATCATTCATCGTGACATGAAACCCGCTAATATTCTACTGGATGAAAATTTTGTTGCTAAGATTTCAGATTTTGGGCTGTCTAAGATGAGTATTCAAGATCAGGTAAATTCTGAGATAACCACTAGGCTTAAAGGTACAAGTGGATATTATGCTCCTGAATATATTCAGCACCCCACTATGATCACAAGGAGAATAGATGTGTACGCCTTTGGCGTGATCCTGTTTGAGGTTTTATGTAGAAAGAAGCCATGGGAACGTGGGGAAGACAGCTTCTATGCTACTGAGAATGAGAAGTATAGCCTATGGGCGAAGCAGAATGTCGATCCTGATCTGAAAGGGGCAATCTCCCCAGAATGTTTAGAGGGGTTTACGGATATACTAGAGAAATGCTTAAACTTAAATCCAAAAATACGCCCAAGTATGAATGATGTGGTGTCAGTGCTAGAGAACGCACAGAAATGGCAAGAGGCTTGGCAAAAGAATGATACAGAACGGCTATTCTATTTACCCGGTGGCGAAGATAGAGTTGTTGTCTATTATATGTCAGATCCAGAAGAGATTTCAAGGACTTTCCAAGATTGTCTCAGGGTACGGTTGTTTTTGCGGAGATTCGGAGTGCCAATTGACGAAAGAGACCCAACAAAGGATCTATATTCCAAAGAATTCAAGCATGTTTTCGGAAACACGAAAGACATGCGCTTGCCACAAGTATTTATACGTGGAAAGTACGCAGGGGGTGTTGAAATACTTTACAAGACAAGACAGTTGGCGAAGCTTTTGGGAGTGTCTCCTCCTGGATTCATTTGCCAAAAGTGTGAGGAAGCAATGGCTTGTGATGAGTGCACCCGCAAGCAATGGTAATGTCTAGCCTCTTATTTTGTTTTTCCTTGTTTGTCTCTTGGGTTTTTACTTACTATCCGTCCGTTATGATTAAATAGTCAACTTTCCATTTATAAAAGTTAATATGTGACTAAATCAAAACTTAACATAACAGGTATGTGTTGTGCAAGAATTGTGATATTCTTACCATAGTTTCCAAGGATTGGGGAGGAGAATCAAGAAGCTGCCTCGAATGCAATGGGAATCAGCTGATCTACCAATCCATTTTGGAAACACAATGATCATTTTGGGTTCTTTTTTGTCCCTGGAGCTGTTCTGTTTTGTTGGATGGTTAGTGTACTTGCAGCTCCAAAGTTGTGGTGGTTATGGTAGGTAGACGCTGGTAAGTTAGTGTTGTAATTGCTTGATTATGCAATTTTAGGGGAGAAACTGCTATTAATAATACAATTTGACCAAAGTACTCCTAATTTCGCTCTAAATTGAATGTAAATCATTAATATTCGCTTTTTTATGTTTATTTTAATGTTCAAATGTTTAAGCCCAACGGGCTCATATATATTTTATCAACCAAACCCGCCTATGTTATGAGGAAGGGGTGGGCAGTCCGGCCGGCTTGGCCCAATTTGACAGTTCTAGCCGTAACAACTTGTTTTATGTTTTGAACCGCAAGATGGCTAGGCAATGTGTTGGCAGTCATACCAACAAGATAGAAGGGCGTTGGAAGTGGGGGATACGCGTGTAGGTGGTAGCAGGGACGGTTAGGGTGGTTCGGTGTTGGTACAAGGAGAAAATCTGTGAAATACAGAAATTTGGTTGGGGATTGAGAAGTGTAAAGGGAAGAGAATGGCAAAAAGAAGAAAATGAATATTTACCCGATCCTTAGTTCTAACATCTGTGTTTTTTTTCTTTATTCTTATGGCTAGCATACATTTTACACGTCCCTCCAAGTATGTACTAAATTTCATTCCACACCCTCAAACAAAAATCATCCACATAAATCCCACCTTAAAGGTCATCTCACTTCTAACCTTGGCTAGGTCAAATGCCACAAATATACTAACAAAAGTTAGCACATGTCAATTGACGTGGATCATGGCCCACTAATTTTTTTCTTTTTTCTTTTTTTTCCATTTTTGTATCAATTTCATTTTTTTACCTTCAAAGTCAACCACTTATAAGTCTTCTCCATGTCTTCCACCACCAACATTTCCACAATTTTAAATCAAACCAAACAAAATCACTTTCCCTTGTTCAGTTCAAACCCAGTCTAGAAAACTAATTTGCAATCACAAATCAAACCCAACAGAATTTCTACAAATTTGTTAACAACTTTAATTGTCACTCCATTTAGATAGACAATATGGCCAAAGATGGGATATCCAATAAAATTGCAGCACACCATAAACCATTACTACATATTACCTACACAGGGCCGGCCAGAAGTTTTAGGAGCTCATGGCGAAAAAAAAAATAAAGGGGCCCTTAAATTTTCACAAAAAAAAATAAAAAAAAAATTGAATGCCTTGGATATATAGGACTTGAACCCAAAACTTATTTAAGAGTAAACAACCAAGTACATTTTCCATTGGTACAACACGCCTATTATAGTAATCACAGTACATTATTATATATCTTCAAAAAAAACTGACAGACTAAAAGTAATAAAAAGTTACCCATCCTTCCAAGATTCAAACTAGTGACCTCCAAATTCTCAACAACTACGTCAAGCAAGCAGTTGTGAGAATTTTGAACATCAAATTAAATAAGATGAAATTCGGGTCGGTCCATTTTCCAAAGTTTTCAATCGCTTGAGTCTAGTTTTTTTTTTCAACCGGAAAAAGTCGCTTTTTGGGGCAAAATGACTATAATACTCTTAATGAACCATAGGCGCGCTACGGATGTCACTTACTTAGTGGGTCGCGTTACATCAAAATTTGCATCGCGATACATAAAATGTTATCTGGGCATTTTAGGAACAATTTTTTGAAAAAGGACTTTAGCAGTTGATGAAAAAGAACGTTGGACTGGAGAGGTTAAATATTTGGAAAAGGTGACAAGACCGCAATTTCTCCAATTATATATATAATGTATAAGGTAGTTTCTACAAATTTGGGATCCCCAAATTTGGGGGCCCATAGCCATCGCCCTTCTTGCCATATCGAAGATGTTAAACGGGTTGGCCCGAGCCGGTACAGCCAGTGCCCCTTGTTGGGCCAAATGCTAAACAGACCACTATCGTTGCAAATATGACCTAATCCTATCGGGCTAAAGGGGTCACTATGAAACCAATAATTACAGATTTAAATCTAAAATTTGAAATCAACACAATTGTCATTAACACAACATCGTCTAAATAATAAATTTCAAAAAAACAAAGTTGGCAATATGTAAATACAAAGTTACCAATTTTTATTTGAATTTGGTAAATAAAAAGTTACCAATTTTGACAGTAAAACTTGAGCAGCCAGAAAATGAATTCGGTTAGGATTCTTTCATAAATAAGTATAAATGCAATCAATGAAGAAGTAGCAGGTAATAAACAGTATCTAGGTAGGAGATTAAAAAAAATTGGCAGAAATCTGGGAAAACAATTTTTTGAGAACATACAAGAAAGGTGAACCGATTAATATATATTATCAATGTGAGTATGTCCATTGTGCAAAGCAAAAATTAGGGGAATCATACGCACGCAAGCACAGAGAAATTAGGGAGAAGAGAAAAGGCGAAGGTTACCAGCCGCCGGGATTAAAGTCTTCGCATCGCAGGTGAAGCTTAATTACATCTACCGAATCACTCCTCTGTGATAGTCTTCCTCCTCTGTCTTTTTCTTTGTGATGTCAGAGAAAAGTTCTCATTATCTCAATGCGAGGAACAGTGAGATTCCCGGACCAAATACAGATACTAAAAAAGGTTGGATGAACTCTGTGGCCCTTGTTTGGCCCACGCAAGGAGGGCTGTGCTATTGGCTGCACACACCAAGGGGGTGTGGCGTAATTAGAATAAGGGCACATATGGTAATTTTAAGTAATATCATTTTTGTAATTATTTTTGATGGGGGTGTAGAGAGTAAATTAGGGTGTGTGAATATCCCCACTCTTAGAATAGATGTCACGCAAGATGGAAATACATTTATCGATTTGTTTAATGTTTCAATATTCACTAACAAATCTATAAAGGTGACAATTTTTGTCTATGCTTATTTGCCCGCCCAAATCACCTACTAAAAAATAGGTACTGGTATACTTAAAAATTTTAATTGGCATAAACAGGCATGCCTTTTTGAAACCGTGTAATATGATGGGCTAAATAGACGTCTATTTGAGCATCCATGTTAAAATATGAAGTTGCTATTTACCAAGAAACGAGAGGCTTTCGGCTTAATTTGCTGTCAAAATAAGTAATAGGCATACGCTTGCTATAGTCAAAGGATGATAATATCATAAATTCACAATTACTCCTAAGTCAACTGCTGGAGTGCTGCTTTATGGATATTTTTAAAAAATTATCCATTTTAAATTAGCCCGCTTTACTAACTCTTTTTTTTACTAACTCTATGTTGCCTTTTTAATGATTTTTTGTTTTTTTATGTTATTAAATTTACATTTGTTTTTAATCATTTTCCTAATAACAAATGATATTACGAAATTAAACTTGTGAGATTAATACAAACATTAGTGGTAAGGACGTTGGATGATTTAATTTGTAATGACGTATCATTTATTAAAAAAGTACATGTTTGATCTAATATTGTATAGATCTAATTAAATTTCATAGATGCATAAACTTTTTTTTGTATTTATTTAATAATTGGATGTTAATGAGTAAATGGACGTCCACGCCCATTTAATGCCCGCCCATATTTGTTCATGTATTAAATTGGCACTTATTTACCCATCCATTTGAGTTCATTGCCTATATGGGCATGCCATATCCGCCCATTTGCCAACTCTACAAATTTATAACCTCATCCGTCCCAAAATTATTGTATTTATTTTCTTTCTCGTTCGTCCAAAAACATGTTTTGTTTAAAAGTTTCAATTTTATGACAATATGTTTGTCATTTTACCCTTACTTTTTTCTTTGTACTTAAATTATGAGTCACATGCACAAATGCTTTAAAGGAAACTCACACTATATCAATATTAATAATCAAGTCAATTATTTTTTCTAAATATGTATGCTAAGTGAGTATTATAGTTAAAATCTTACATATTTTTCTAATTATGTTTACTCATATTTCTCCGTAATCATTCTTAAACATTTTAAAAAGACAAACCATATTATTTTTAGATTCAAATAAATTTTTGGTCTCTCAACTTAATAAGGATATTTTTGTCATATTCAAAACCATTGTAATGATAATGACATTTAAAGTTAAGTTGAGGAGCCAAGTTATTATTTCATTCTTCATGGATTTGATTGGCTCATGTTAATTTACTTGTTTAACCTTAATTAATGGTAAGTAGTTTATTAAGGCTTAATTCACAATTTGGTCACCCTACTTTCATACTTTTTTCGTTAAACTTATTGTAGATTTTGTTTCTCAATTTAGTGACTATATTTGGCTAACCAAGCCAATAAGGTCACTGGGGTCATTTTCGGTAGTTAGATGGACGAAAATGTTTGAAATAATCAAAATGTCCTTAATAATATTTAGAATTTTAACTAAAAAATAATTTTTACAAGGGGTTATGTGAAACATATACTATGAAATAGAGATCTCCTTGCAAGCTTCTCTTCTTCTCGGAATCTTCTTCCTCAAATCTTGTCAATTCTATCATAAAAAAACAAGGCATTAGTCAAATATGGTCATTTAATGGGTTGATGAACAATATATGGCGTTGTGTCGCAAACGATCGACCTGGTCGGCGCGATAAGCAGGTTGTCGACCAAGTGGTTTACACAAGTTTATTGATAAACTAGTTGTCGACCAAGTGGTTTACAATTGCTTTATCTGTCGGCCACTTGATAAACCAATTATTTCAGATGTTGAGGGTTGCATTTTTACTGGTTTACCGATAAACCAGTCGTAGTTTATCAGTGGTATATCAATAAACCAGGCCATAAACGAGTTTTTTTTTTTTTAAGTGAGGCTACAAATGACCCAGCCATCTTTGACTTTGCCATTTTTGTAAATCCCCCATCAAAAACCCCAAATCTTTTAAATATGGTTTAATATATAATTTGGTCACTGAACTTAACATTTTAAATTGATTTGGTTCAACCTCTTTGACACTTCCTATTTTGCTCTTTGAACTCAAGTTTTGGCCTTCAGTTAGTCCCTCATCTCACAACGATTAACTTTTACGTCAAATTTTCAATTTAATGACACAATTTACCTTAGTGGATTTGACTAGGATTGCCGAGGGGCAAAAAATATTACAATAAAATAAAATAAAAATTGGTAGAAAGGATTAAAATTATTATATTCTTTTAATTTTTTATTTTTTCCATCCAAAAAAATTATAAAGTCAACTTAAGTTTTGTAATAAAATAGATTTTCATGGGTATTTACTTCTTTTTTGGGTAGAGAAAGTAATTAGATTTAACAAATTAAAATTTAAAATTTAATAAATTAAAACTAAATATAAAAAATATAATTATTTTTTTATTCTCCCTTTCTATTTGCCTTCTCCCTCCCTTCCCCCCGCCCCCAACAATTGGAATGAACTCCACCAAAAATTTACATTCCCTAATTTCCCTTCGTTGACTTTGTATACATAAGCAGAGGAATGAAAATTGTAAATTCTACCCATCTTTGGGATTTCTCATATGTGTTGGCAATTGAATTGGGGGAGATTTCGGTAATGCTGTTGGGGAAGGGGGAGGTTTCTGCCTTTGTTTTGTGTGTGTGTGTAATAGAGAGAAAGAGGCTAGGGAAATCAGATTCTTTTCTTCATTTCTTTTGCCCAAAGTATCCCCTCCCCTTCCTTCGTCAATCGTCCGGTAGAGATAAGTTTTGGAATAACATCAATTAGAGAATTCTCCCAAAGTGGTTATGCTTGGAGCTGCATTTGGAAATGGAAGATTGCAGCTTGTTGTATCACTAACATTATCCACACGGAATCCTTGATTTGATGAATAAAATGTTTCCGATGTCTATCTTTGATTGAAGTGTGCCGAGGGATTTAACCTCATTTTGAGATCCCATTTTTGTACATATAATTGTTCGGTAACTTAGGAATACAACGAGCTCTTCGCAACTTTGCCTAACTCACTAATGGAAGCTAGCTATTCAATCGTAAAGAGGATAATTGGTACAATAGTAAAGACTGGGGGGAAGGAAGACCTTAGGTATTCTTGGGCACTGCCTTCGGTCTTTTTCCTTACTATCTCTTTATTAAAGCTTTACTTTCAAGTTCAAGGTTCCTTTTCTTACTAAGGCTTACCCCACCTAACTCTTGACTATCAGAAGATGATTGTTAGTTTTCTTCAGTATCAAAGACGAATCTCAATTCGGGGATCTTTCATTGGAAAGAGCTACGACAAAAGCTCCTCTATCTCACAGCTTCAATGTTCAGCCTGGAAGGTGGCATAGGGATCAAATCCTTGACGAATACTATACAAGCTTACTTAAAAAATCTATGGTGGAAATTGAGCTCTCAATGCAGCCTCTGGTCGCACTTCATGATGGCTAAATATTGTCGTTGTATCCATCCTTCTAAGTCGCTCATCGCGACGGGTTCATATATTTGACAACACCTGCTAGCTGGGTGGTTGGAATTGGGTGCAGGTGGGGAAGGGATGAGGTTTTTGGAAGAAGGTGGATTTTGTCATGGTTGTTGCATGTGTGTGTGTGTGAGAGAGAGAGAGAGAGAGAAAGTGAGAGAGGCTAGGTTGGGTGGTTTGAAATGGGTGGCAGATGGGCAAGGGGGAGGTTTCTGCCATGGTTTTGTGTGTGAGAGAGAGTGAGAGGGGCTAGATGGGAAGGTCGGAATTGGGTGGTAGGTGCGGAAGGAAAGGTAAGAAGGGAGGATTATGTCATGGTTACTATGAGAGAAGGGGGTAGGTGGGGTGATTAGAAATGGGTAGCGGATAGGGATGGGGTTATCTTTCTTTTTTTTTTTTTTTGACTTTACGTCAGCCAACACATTCTACTCTAGGGGTATAAAAGTCTTTTTATTCACATGTTAACGTGAAAATTAACCAGCATCACACGAGGAACTAACTGTATGATTAAAAATCGAGTTTAAGGAACAAAATAGGAAGTGTCAAACAAGTGGAATCGAATCAATTTAAAGTGTTAACTTTATGGACCAAATTATATATTAAACCTTTAAATATCTAAACTTCCATTTACTGACTGCCAAAATTTTTGCTTTGAAACAAGATATTTTGTTTGATTAGAAAAATGAATACAAGTGCATGCTGCTACTAAGACATCAACCGAAAAAAATAATCAGCTGCCAAACAACACAAAAGTCATAACATTATGCAAGAATCTCGATTGGAACCTAATCATACGACAACAACACCTTAAAACCCCAACCACAACTGAACCAAGTAGAAACTGAAGCAACCTACATCTGGATCAAAGCGAGCAAAACACACCTACAACAATAACCTCCATGGATAAGGAACAAAAATGAAAAACAAAGTCTAAGGAGTAAAAGTTCTAATGTGTACATCCAAACAAGTGAGCAAAAGTTACTGGGGGAGAAAGGCCATAACCACCACCACCACCACTGTCTCCTCCCATGTTCCCTCATCCCTCCCTCCCTTCCATCCACCTCGTCTGTCGCCACTGTCCTCAACAATTGATAATCTAGAAGGAGAAATACAGATCCAGAAGGAGAAATACAGATCTTGAAATTAACACTTGATGATTATAGAAAGAAGAAGTTTTAAATTTTCAATAGATTTGACAGAACCTAAAATAAATCTAGAAGGAGAAATACAGATCTTGAAATTAACAGAGTATTCATTCCTGCTAGACAGTTATTCGGGCTGATTTGATTCAATTTCTACTAGTTTTTATGCCCGTGCCTATGACACGATATCAGTATAGGATGGTGTCAGTATTCGTTGGGCGCATTTTACTACCCTCAGTCTTGTTCTATTGCAAAGACCATCTTTTAGGGCAAGATTCCTAATCAAAATAATTAGACAACCAACTTTTAATTGAAGGTCTGAAGGAGGGAGACTAGTATGATTCAATGAGTTTAGATATTTGATTGGGTATCGATTTGTCATGATCGTATCACTCATAACATCATCTGCGTTTTTATATGCTTTGTTGCTGCAAAAATTATAATTACATGGAATAATTACAAAAAATGTACTAAAATAAACAGGGTAACTCTAAAAATTTCAAATCCAAATATTAAAAGATTTTAAATGGATAATCCGACACACACATATTTTATGGGTTTAACATTTTTATTCAATAATCAATAATGTATTAACCCTAAAAAAAACTCGTTAAACTTTTATTCAATAATGTATTATTACGCAATAACCAAAACCCAATATTAGCGAATTTTAAATTGGTATTTTCAAAAAAATAATCAATCGTGTATTAACCCCCAAAAAAATAACCAAAAAAAAAAAAAATACTAAGCTTATGTTTAATATTACTTTTTCTCTTTACTCAATATTCAATCTAACAATATCTCTTGAATGTATTAAAGAAAGTAATATAGGAAGGCAAACGTCAGAATTAATTCATGGAACCAATTAGGGTGATACTGAGATATCTCCCATATTGTTATCAGGATTCACAAAATCTAGCAATATCTCTTGAATGTATTAAAGAAAGTAATATAGGAAGGCAAACGTCATAATTAATTCATGGAACCAATTAGGGAAATACTGAGATTTAATCATGACCAGTAGTTATCTTTGGTAAAAATGAATCCTGACCAGTAATTAACTTTTCAGAAGACTTAATCATGACCAGTAGTTATGTTTTATAAAAATGAATCCTTTTTTTTTTTTTGGGAAGCAGGGCGGCACCTGGGAGAATTTATTAAAAAATTATTAAAAATAGAAAGTAGTACAAACTTGAGGGGGACAACCAGCCTTACCCTTTGAACGGGGGGACAAAGGAGTCTTACCTCGAAAAAGAGATACAACAAAGTAGAAAATAAAACCCCTAAGACAATTTAAGAACATTTCCTAAAAGTAGCAAGGCGCAAAGCATCCTGTTGAAGAGCACTTCGCACCTCCCTGGGAAGATGAGTAACCATGGTAAAATCTCGATCATTTCTAGTGGAATGGGCAGAAGCTGCTAAACGATCTGCAACTTTATTCCCCTCTCTAAAAATATGATGAATACTATAACTACCAAAAAGGAAGGAACAGCGGCGATGCTCGTATTCCGGTCGAGGCAACTGGACAAACCTTTAATGACTTTAGCCACCAACAAGGAATCAACCTCAACTTGAACATGGACAAGAGAAAGATTTCGACAAATCTGTAAGCCATCTCGCAGGGCAGAAAATCCAGCCTTATTATTAGTCCATGTACCATAATGACGATAGAAAGCATGAACAAAAACACCTCTAGAGTCACGAATAACCCCTCCACCTGTAGCAACCCCACCTATAGAAGAACCATCTGTGTTTAGTTTGAAAAAAGGGGGAGAAGAGCATTTGTCGACATACATATTAAGTAGATGGAGTGGCAGGTTAATAGAGCAACCTATCTCACCAAATCGAATCTTTATCAAGTAGTGCAATTGTCACGACCCGACCCGGATTCCAACACGAAATCCCAAGGTCGTGTCACTGGAACAAACATAAGATAAGGACAAGCACTTGTTAAACAGTAGTGCGAGTCCAACAGTCGAGCTAACAAAGCTCTAAACATGAACATAAAGCCGCACTAAAATACGGTATTTCAAAAATCGAATTAGCGAAAGCAATAAGTAAAAGAAGTCTCGAGCTATAAAGCTCGAAACAAAAGCCAAAGAAACCAAGAGAGACATTATCTCTCAAAGGGGGAAAAACAAAATTCGCGTGCCGCATGCTGAGCTAAACAAACCATCGGCATTCGGTACGTTTCAACAAAGAACCAACGATAACAATTACCCACGGCTAAAGCATACCGGGGTTTACCAACAACTATAACAATTTAGAATAAAGAAAAACCCCAAAGCTACTGCGTGCCCGGGAGATAACTGAAATAAATATTAAAACCACGAATAATGGCACGACACAACCCGTCGCCCGAAGAATAAACAATACAAATACCCAAGTATCTACCCGGCAGTAAAGTCTAGATAACTTTACAAAATCGATCTCACAAGAATAGCAAGGTACATAATATGTGGCGATGCTAAAAGAAATATGACTCACAAGCTACTACTGGGGATGTCTGGCTACTAGCTTGAACCACACGATCTAATCTCGATCTATCGATCAGCTGCACCCTGCTACAGTCACGATCTACTCGACCTCAACACGGCTACCAATTTACTGCAACTAGAAACAAAGTACGGAATGAGTTATAATGACCAAGTACGCTACTCCAAGAGATATGTAACATATAATTATGTAACATAAAAATAATCATGGTGTCATTTTACAAATTACATAAAAACCTGTGAAGAGCGCCGTATCGTTTATATATTCCACAAGATAATCATTTCTTCTTACTTACTAAACCGTCCAAATGAACCAGGGTGTAATTCCATGTTCAAACACAAATCAAATGAATTAGAAGGTAGTTTCTATAAAAACATCATATGCAAGTATATATTTATATATATACAAATCAAGTTGTTCATGGAATCATTATGTATAAGTGTGCATATTTATATATATACACATCAAGTCTCTCAAATAACATTAATACATACAAACATGGTCAATATGATCTCATGTTCAACTAACACTTTGTTATCACATAAGTGTCCATAGGAAGCCACATAAGGGATTGAGAAGATACCAAATCACTATCGTCATATTGCTTTCACTTTGCAATCACAACTGGCTGAATCATATCGTGCCGGTGATACCCGTGATTCGGTATCAAAGTACCGAGCTTCTCTTCTCGAGGTCCGAGCTCTCACTTCACGGAAAATAGCACTAGCCAATGTGCTCAATTGGTTACGACAAAGGGGGCTACTTCCACCTTTAGCTAGCGAAGTGGAGGGGTGTGTGAAAACCGAATCCGCATGCGGCGATACATTGCAACCACGAATCCCATAGTCGTGAAGAAAATGCATCATCCCACCTTCAACATGAAAACTCAAGTAATGCTAATTGGACTTATATAATGCACAAGTAGATGTTTACTTGTTAATTCTCAGCAGATATAATGATCTACTAAACTCATACGATTATACACATTGTTACAATAATCACAAAACCACAATAGGAGCTCATTTGAGTCTCTAAATCATAAGTGTCAAGTAGTTCACTCTTTTTAGATTCAAGTCCCAAAAAGCTAGTAATCTAGTCAAATGGAATATAATTATCATAGGATCTCACCACGATCTCGTAAGTTCAATTGTTCCTTAACTCGACTCTATTGAGTCCTTACTACGTTTCATCCAAATAGGGGTATAAATGCTATATGCATTTCTGGCCCTTCTATGTTCTTGTTTAAGGCATAGCTAGGTTCTCGTTGCATTTAGGAACCCTAGTTCACGTATCAATAAGTTAAGCAGAAAATGGAAGCCTAAGTTGATTAATATAAAATCAAGTCTTAGTTCAATTCAAGTTCATAATCCCACCTATTAGTGGAATCCAAATTTCATAGCAAGTTAACAACCCAATAGTAGAACATGCTTGAAGGCAATAAACACTATATGCTTTATAAGTCATATTCATCAAGTATGGAGAATCAATCCTTAACAAGTTCAAATATTACAAATCACTCGGCGCAACAATCTTTCTAATTGCATTAAAAATTCCTCTCAACACAAAATGTATTGAATATTTCTTATTCTGAAAGTAGGCTCTTTAAAATATAACTTAGCCTTTTAAATCACTTCATTTGGACTTGTGTTCATCAATCTATGATTATATCAAGATCAAGCTAATAATATGTTTTTCTATTATGATTATTCTGCCCAGTCAATTTATAAATTCGACCATTATTTCCTCAAAACTCCAAATTTCATGAATTTATATATTCAGAAACTAGACTCTTGGAACTATAATTTAGCACTTTAAAGTACTCTATTTGGACCTGTATTCATCAAAATACAGTTACCTCAAGTTCATGTTAAAAATCTGGTTCTCTGTTGTGACTCATTCTTTTTAGTCAACTTGTAAATTCAGCCATGAATTTGCCTACAACTCAAATGAGTGGATTATTGCCTAGTATGAAACTAGACTCTTGATACTATACTTAGACTTTAAATTTCTCCATTAGGACTTGTATTCATCAAAATACAGCCCCTTCAAGTTCATGTTAGAAATCTAATTTACTGATGTGGGCTTTACTGCATGTCCATCATACAAACTTCACCAAAAATTCCTCATTGATCCAAATGACACATATGTTACATTTCCAAAAATTAGACTCTTTTATCTAGAGTTTACCATTTTAAAACACTCCAATTGGATATGTATTCATCGATTTATGATCTCATGAAGATCATGTTAATAACCAGTTCCCTTGTTCAGACTCACTGTCGCAGCCATGGTTCATGATTCATTACTTCCCGAACTCCAAAATTTATGAAAATTTACAGAGAATCATTTAACATACACATGG
>CM028384.1:4593015-4624784 GCA_013146195.2 Codonopsis lanceolata | reverse complement strand
CCAACCAACAACTATAATAAGTAGGATAAAGAAAGGCCCAAAGCTATAAGTGCCCGGGAGACAATCGAAATAAATATGAAACCACGAACAAGGCACGACACAACACGTCGGCCCAAGAAAGAACTAACACAAATACCCAAGTATACCGATCAGAAGTCTAAATAACTTTACAAAATACCGATCTCACAAGAATAAAGTACATTAAATCAATGACAATGCTAAAAGGAACAAGACTCCACAAGCTACTACTGAAAGTCTGGTCGCTACAAACACGAACCACACGATCTAACCTCGGTCTATCGACCGCCTGCGCCATGCTAGAGTCACGATCTACTCGACCTCGGTGCAACGATCGCTATCGCAACTAAAAAAAAGTACGGGATGAGTCATAATGACCCAAGAGCGCTCCCACAATATATATGCAACATATAATTATGTAACATAAACATAACCATGGTGTCATTTATAAATGACGTAAAAAACCGAGGCCGTATCATTTCGATACTCCACAAGATATTCATTTCTTCTCACTTACTAAACCAAAATGAACCGGTATAATTCCCTGTTCAAACACAAATCAAATGAATTAGAAGGTAGTTCCACAAAAACATCATATATATATATCATCATATATACTAATCAAGCTATTCATATAATCATCACGTGGTGCATATATTTATATATACACCTATATCAATATGCATATCTCTATATATATATATATCAAATCTCTCTCTATAAATGCCCCATCTCATATTCTTCAATTATTATGTATATCTACATATACATATCAAATCTCTCATACAATCATCATGTATAAGTGTGCATATCTATATATATACACATCAAATCTCTCTATATAACATCGCCCACCCCATACAAACATGGTCAATAAGATCTCATGTTCAACTAACACTTTGTTATCACATAAGTGCTCATAGTAAGCCACATAAAGGATAGAGAAGGTACCAAATCACTCCGTCGTATTGCTCCCGCAATCACAACCGTTAATCATATCGTGCCGCTGATACCCGTGTTCGTATCAAAGTACCGAGTTTCTGTCCGAGTCTCTACTCTGAAAATAGCACTAGCCAATGCGCTTTTGGTTACACAAGGGGGCTACTTCCACCTAGCTAGCAGTGGAGGTGTGTGTGTGAAACCGAATCCGGCGGCGATACATTACAATCACGAATCCCGCTAATTCGTGAAGACAATGCATCGTCCCCACCATCATCATGAAAACTCAAGTAATGCCACCGGACTTATATGCAATGCACAAGTAGATGTTTACTTGCTAATTCTCAAGTAGATATAATGACCTACTAAACTCATACGATTATGCACATTGTTACATAAATCACAAAACCACAATAGGAACTCATTTGAGTCTCTAAATCATAAGTGCCAAGTTTGTTCACTCTATTCAATTCAAGTCCCAAAAGCTAGTAATCTAGTCAAGCTGGAATATAATTATCATAGGATCTCACCACGATCCTCGTAAGGTTCAATTGTTCCTTAACTCGACCTGTTGAGTCTTTACTACAATTCAACCAAATAGAGTTTGAACACTATATGTGTCCCAAGACTCTTTTCTATGTTCTCGTTTGAGGCATAGCAAGGTTCTCTTCCATTTAGAAATTTAGTTCAAGTCCCAAGTCGATTATATAAGGGAAGCCTAAGTTGATTATTGTGAAATCAAGCTTAGTTCAATTTTGATTCATAATTCCACTTAATAGTAGAATCCAAGTTCACCACAATTCATTAACTGTAGAACAGATCAGGCACGAAGGCAAATACATTCAATATGCTCATAAGTCATATCATAGAAACACATAGAAGAATCAATTCTTGACAAGGTAGGAAATCATGCATTTAGTCATAATATAAAATATACACAGTATTCCATATTCACCTATGAAATTCAACAGAGTCACAACTTAACCATCAGTCCATTAAGTACTATCCAAGACTACTCCGTTAGTCTCGGATCATGAAGCCATTTACTAAACTCTTCCTAGAGTAGTAACTCATTCAATAACACAAAAGTCGATGGTAGTCAAAGACTTAAGCAACACTAGAGCGGTAATAACCCGTAAGGTCAAACCATACCGGTGAGTCTTAGATAACAACATGGTCATCCTAGCGACTTATACAAGTAGACTCCATGTATAGAGTACTAAGAAAGCCCCAATCCAAATCTTCTCATAGAATAGTCCTCAAATTCATTATTCAACAAGTAGGTGTTTTTACTCATTAAAGACTCAAGTAGGAATTCGACAAGAGAGAATTCAACCTGTCAAGTAGATACATCAATCTACAACATGCTCTCAATTGTGCATTTGCTTCACACAATCACATAAACCACATAAGAACTCGATTGAGTCTTATAATCACTCATATCAAACATGCCCTTCAATCCATCCCAAAGTCACGTAGGCTAATATATTAGTCTAACGCACTACAAACATCGTAGGGATTGAATGCGGAGTCGGTATTGTTCAATAACTCCCTAATTTCAACTCCGGTGAGTTTTACTAAAATTCAACCAAGTTGAGAATTGATACTCTATGCATCACATTGCCCTTTCTTAAGTTCTCCTTTCATTTAGAACTCGATAACTAGGCCGTTCATGATCTTAAACTAGCCTTAAACACAATCCCGAGTTTCAAACCCTAGTTTCGGTGATTTTGTTAAACCTTGAATTGAAACATATTCTTTCACAAGAGTTATTCCTAAGCTCATTATAAACAACATTCATGCTTTATAAAATGTCAAAATCACAACTTCATAGAGAATTCATAAGATCCTACACATGTTTCAAAGGTTGAATTGGAGGATTTCTCTTCACAAAATGTGTTCACAATCATTAATAGAACAACTATAATGAAGGGGTCATGCTATTTTATTGAACATGAAAATTTTAGGGATTTCTCAACGTACCTTAGTCCTAAGATTAATGGAGGAAAGGTTGATTAGAGCAAGGATTGTTGTAGAGAAGATCGAGAGCTTCGATTTGGCGGTCTCGGTTCGACGATCGGACCACCGGATCTCCGGGAAATGATCTCTCAAGTTGGTGTGACCTCCATGGACGAAATTTGGAGCTATGTCTCTGAATCTCTGGTTATGTTGAGCACAAAATGGCTGGAAGGGATGAAGTTTGTATTTATATACTTCCTAAGAGGTCCCTAATCCAAGTGAAGTGATTAAGAGGCTTTCTATTGGCTAAGGCATGGAGACCATTGATAAGCCATGATCCAAGGGTCTAAGAGGGTCTTAGACAAGTCAACAAAGGTGGCTGTGACTCACTTAGGTCGGCCAAGGGCAAGGGTGCAAGAGTCAAGGGGGTCTTCAACCAAAACAAGTCAAAAACCCAAAATCTGGAAAACAGACAGTCAATCTTGTAAAATCGACCATAAATAGCTCACACATCCAAATGAGGTGATTATTGATTCTTATGAAACTAGACTCTTTAAAATATAGTTTAGTCTTTTAAATTACTCAATTTGGACTTATATTCATCAAAATATGGCTACTACAAGTTCAAGTACAGAAGCTGATTTCCTGAAAACATAATTCTGGCACAGCCGTAAGTCAAGACCTAAATGAGGTACTTATACACCTTGGAAAAATACCATATTTTACAGGGATTATCCTAACATATGTAGGTAAAACATACTAAAGTTTTAGAAAATTCTCTTTAGTATATTGGTACCATAATTTTCCCGAAGTTCGCCCAAAATCGGACTGAATCTGTGAAGTGATATGTTGGTCATCTTATTTCCAAATGCAACAAATCTATGAACATTGATTGTGCAAGCATGAGAAATACTAGTACAATTGGTTTAGAACTTAAATGGACTTCTCGCAAGTTTAAAGCACAAACAATACAAGCAACGAAGGCAATCCCGAGAAACCCTAAGGCTCAAACGAAGCAACAATGCTTCTAAACTCTCAACCAAGCATACAACAACTAAGATGAACATTGTAAATCTTATATGCAAGGTACTAAGACTCCAATGAAACTTATTTAGGTGCTATCATGTTAAGATAAACACTCGACGCATTAACAACAAAGCATGCAACACGAGAAAGTCAAATACACGAAGGTTCGGGGTCTTACATAGGGGATACCACGATATAGGAATACATCACCCTTTCATTCCCATTCTCCCTTTTTTAGGGGAAAACGGAAAAGTGTAAAAGAGGATATTGCGAGGCCCCACTATGGATTTTATGAAAATAGCCTTATGGCCTATTTCGGATCACTATGGGTGCTTTGGGTTTCCTGCATCATGTTATCCCTTTTTTAGGGGATACTAGGATATATGAATGCATCACCCTTTCATTCTCATTCTCTATTTTTTAGGGGAAAACAAAAAAGTGCAAGAAAGGAGTGTTGCGACGCCCCACTAGATCCAAAATGTTTTATAGAGTCGCCATCTTTATTTTAAGGCAAAAATAAAGGAAAACGAAAAGAAAAGAAAAACCAGAGATTGTAAGACGGGTTCGGAGGCTAAGTTACGAGTTGGGAAGGTGCTAGGCACCCAACTTGCTCTTTCGGTCTCTAAAGCGGTTTTTGGCTAAAGTATGCTTTTTGTTATAATTATTTAGCAAATAAACAAAGCATTAAAAGACAGGAAATAAAAGCAAATACATCCACGGCTACATTATTTACGAACTTGCAGCCGTCTCCTTACAATAATTACAGATATATTTAAATATATTTGGCCATAATAACGACTTTTTTACATACTATTTTCTAACTAAATCCGGACAGCACAACGGCTTATATTTTCTACATGGGGCCGGATTTAAAGAATAACTTTTATAAAAATAATGCCCTTAAAGGCTATTACCTTTTAGAGCGGAGGGTGCTCATTCTGTCCTTCTCGAGAGAGGGAGACTTTTATGCTGCTGCTGCTGTGATTTGGGCAGAGTAACAACTTATTTTTGGTGGTTTTTGGCTTGCTCACTTGGGCAGAGTGACGGCTTGTTTTTGGTGGTTTTGGCTTATTTATTTGGGCGGAATAACGGCTTACTTTTGGTGGTTTCAGCCTATTTACTCGAGCTAAGTAACGACTTATTTTATGGTTTTTGGGTCAGGAAAATAGGGTGGATACCTAACTAAAGGGCTAGGGATCACTTTTAATCGGAGCTCTGAGCGCACTCGGAGCCCCTCAGATCTGTACTCCATAGCGGATCGCCACTTTCGATGCCATACCGCTTCAAATTGCACTCTAGATCGATTTCTCGCCTCTTATCTCGTTTCATCGATACCCTCTCGATCTGCTTTCTGTACTTATTTCCCGTATCAACCAGCCAGTCCTATCTCTGCCTTTCCAAATTAGGGCCAGGTTTCTGAGGAAAATGGGTTTGGAGGTATCAGAAGGCTGGCTGAAGGCTTTCTGGGCTTGGAGTACAGCGTGCCTTTATTAGTATTTTTTATTATTATTCATTTCCCTACAATTGACCGGATAAGCACCTGCTTTATTTTGACGGTCTCAAGACTTTTCCTGGAACAGTGGATTCTTTCTCCAGAGTATAGGACCAACGTATTCCACCTGCCTTTCGACTCCCCAAGATCAGACTGATCCCAGACGAAGGGCCTATACTCTTTCCAAGATCCAGCATTCAAAATGCCCTAGGTCGAGCATCAGAGAATAATAAATCAGCCCCTACGTATTTTTTTTCCTTTTTTTTTCTTGCGCAATTTATTTTTTTCATTTTTTTTGATTTGCGCACTTTTATTTTATTTATTCATTATTTTTTTGCTCTTTCATATCTCTCTTTTTTTTTTGAAGGGACCCACGACTCAAAGATGCAAAAACCGGTCGGTCATTGAAGTGTCCTAAGAATCTATATGCATTCTAACGTTGGCTTATGCAGGGGGTAGGCTGGCCATGGTGTAGGGTAACAATTCGGAATATACCTACTTGCGTGCGCGTGTGTGTAGCCTCTAAAAAGCAATAAAATCTTCTTCTTTTTTCAGATATACAAACCGAATATAAAAACAAATATGGTCTGTCTTGCTGTTACGCGTAGATTTTCTCGGCTTTTTAGTTTGAGCGCAAACAAGCAAGCACATCACATTAAGAAAATAGAAAGAAAAGCGGGGAATCTATCTATTTATATTAATTACAAAATTTGTCCTATATCCCCAAAATAAAATGGCAGAATGAATGCAAATATGTACATATTTTGTGCAATGAAAATAATAAACAAGACAAAATAAATACATAGGGCCGAAAATAAAGCAATATTAAAGATAAAGCCCCGGCCCTTTTATTGTGCTGCTCGGAATTTTATTGCAAACATATATATAAGACATATATATTTTTGATTTTTTTAAAAAAATATTTTTAAATATACATGTAACAGTTATCGGAACGAAACTGCTGCAAGATGGAGGATCATATCAACAAATATAGACACGGATGTATAGGAACGCAATATTCAAATGCATAAAATAATATAACAAGCATACTTTAGCCAGAAACAAAAAAAAAACCAATTTTTTTTTTTTTTTATGAATCTAACCCTCCATTTTATTTAAAATAAAACGATCTCCCCAGCAGAGTCGCCATTGTGGGTCTCCCGGAGATGCGCCCGCGCCCCGCACGCCCTTGGATAGGGGTGCGCGTACGTGTGGATGCGGGACACCACTGCTCTCATTCAATTTTCCCTTGTTTAGGGGAAAACGAAATTAAAAGTGAGAGACGAGTGCTGTCTAAAATAGCGTGTTGGAATACGCCTCGGTTGACTTTAGTGGATTTTTGGTCCAATATGAGAGCTTTGGGTTTACTGCATCAAGTTATCCCTTGTTTAGGGGATACCAGGATATAGGAATACATAACCATTTCATTCTCATTCTCCCTTTTTTAAGGGAAAACGGAAAAGTGCAAAAAAGGATGTTGCGAGGCCCCACTATGGATTTTATGAAAATAGTCTTATGGCCTATTTCGGATCATTATGGGTGCTTTGGGTTTCCTGCATCAAGTTAACCCTTGTTTAGGGGATACCAGGATATAGGAATGCATCACCCTTTCATTCCCATTCTCCATTTTTTAGGGGAAAACAGAAAAGTGCAAGAAAGGAGTGTTGCGACGCCCCACTGGATCCCAAATGTTTTATAGAGTCGACATCTTTATTTTAAGTCAAAAATAAAGCAAAACCAAAAGAAAAGAAAAACCAGAGATTGTAAAACGTGTTCGAAGGCTAAATTACGAGTTGGGAAGGTGCTAGGCACCCAACTCGCCCTTTCGATCTCAAAAGCGGTTTTTGGCTAAAGTATGTTTTTTGTTATATTTATTTAGCAAATAAATAAAGCATTAAAAGACAGGAAATTAAAGCAAATACATCCGCAGCTACATTATTTACGGACTTGCAGTCGTTTCCTTATAATAATTACAGATATATTTAAAAATATTTGTCCATAATAACGACTCTTTTACATAGTATTTTCTAACTAAATCCGGGCAGCACAACGGCTTATATTTTCTACATTGGGCCGGATTTAAAGAATAACTTTTATAAAAATAACGCCCTTAAAGGCTATTACCTTTTAGAGCGGAGGGTGCTCGCTCTGTCCTTCTCGGGAGAGGGAGACTTTTATGCTGCTGCTGCTGTGATTTGGGCAGAGTAACAGCTTATTTTTTGTGGTTTTTGGCTTGCTCACTTGGGCAGAGTGACTGCTTGTTTTTGGTGGATTTGGCTTATTTATTTGGGCGGAATAACGGCTTGCTTTTGGTGGTTTCAGCCTATTTACTCGGGCAGAGTAACGACTTATTTTATGGTTTTTGGGCCGGAGAAAGAGGGTGGATACCTAACTAAAGGGCTAGGGATCACTTTTAATCGGTGGGTTTTTGGTTTGGCGGAGTTTTGGCAGGGTTTCAAGGCTTTATAGGAGGACCACTCCCTATCTCACTTCACTCTCTATATTTCTCAGCGTTAGGACAACGCGGAGAAATTTTATCGACGTTTCTCTCAGTTTATTTCCGGGCTTCTGAAGTGAGTCCCAATGCCTCTATTTATAGTTGAAGGAGAGGACTCATCGGGGATAACAAATTCTCTCTGCGTGCTCAAAATTCTTGTACACTGAGCTTCCGAACTTGCACAATGCGTTAACTGGGAGGGCTCTTGTAGCTAGCTGGGCGCGGACACAAGGTCCTCTTGGCGCGGCACCAAGGGCCCCTTTTGGTCGCGCCATGACACTATTTCACTTTTAAAATTTGCACTTTTATCCCTCGCATTTTACTGTTTCGCGCATCTTGCTTTGCCTTTTGTATTTTTTAACTCCTGTAACTTGACATTTGTTAAGTTTAAATAGTTCTTGATATCACATGCCAGAGTCACATATCAGGGGTACGAAATTGGGGTGTCTATAGAGCCCTTCAACGATGGAGTCAACGGGTAACCCAAGGCTTACTGAGTAGACGAACATCGTTGATAAACAATAGACTCTCCAATTTCGTTCAATTAAAATAGGAGAGAAATGCAACAGGTAACAGTTATAATGCAACAGTTTATGATGCTAACCAAACTCCATAGCCTAGACATATTTAGTCGGTTATAGCTGGTTTAGGGCTGAGCAAGGTTTTTTTAAAAACCGGACCGGACCAAAGAACTGGACCAGACCAATGAAAATTGGACCGAACCAATTTTTTGGTTTGGTCTTGGTCCACAATTTTTTAAGAACCGAATAATTGGTCTGGTCCCGGTTTTATGTTTTTAAAATTGGTTCTAGAACCGGACCGGACCAATATATATATATATATAAATATATATATATTTAGTTATTTACTTATTTATATAATTATATATTTAGTTATATACTTATTTATTTAGGAAAGGCGACTGCTATGGTGTAATGCATAGAAGTATATACAAACTATATTAGGTAAATACTTTTTGTAGCCTTGTTCCTGCTTTTGCGTATATGGATATATATTATTTTACATTTTGCTCAACTTTACAACAATGAAATGTTTTATAACAAACATGGACGGAGAGGAGGCACGTGAGTGACTGATAAAAACATGGTGTTTGATGTATTATTGCTAGACTTAATTTCTGTCAAACATAGCAAAACCTTGTTTACTAAAAAATTAAGCTTTTGTTTTTGGTGGCCCCTTCCATTTGAAATTGTCTGCATATGATTTCATCTGCAAGACAAAGAAAGAAGAAAGCTCGACAAGCAGAAAGAACTGAAATCATAGGCTTACATGGAAAATATGATCATACACTACTATGTAAACGGTAAAATGTAAAGAGCACTACAGAAATTTGAGTGTAAAAACAATAAATGCTCCTTTGGACGATTGTAACAATGGTTATCCAATTGAGTCGTGAAAAAATGATCCGAAAAGACATGAAATGGAAGTAGACGCTAGAAAATTTTAGATTGTTGTTTGTGTACCCAATAAATTGAGTTCTTCATAAGAAAAGAAAACTGCGGGTAATAAAGATAACATGTTTGATTTTGAATATACTTTTATTGAAGTTTGTTTAATCTTTTTATAAAGTTTAAGTCTTTAAAATTTCATTATATATTTGTATTAAACAGTTAAAAAACAAAGAAATCATAGTATTGGTTTGGTCCCTGCCTGCACGTCTTCGATTGGTTCCGACCGACCAACGTATTGGTTCCCAGACATATTGGGTTGGTTCTGGTTCTAAAATTTTTGAGAACCGGATTATTGGTCTGGTTCCGGTTTTCTATGTTTTTCCAAAAAAATGGACCAACCCGGACCAAGCTCACCCCTAGCTGGTTATCGGTAGTTTTTAAGCAGATATGCAATAAAATGCTCTAATGGTCGGACCTACTAGTGTAGGCTGCCTACGTATCCCTTAAGAAAGGAACTCATACCAAAACGTAGCTAGACCAAAACCTAAACTATCACTCATGCAACGGTCGTGCCTACCGAAATAGGCTGCCTATGTATCCTTTTACAAGGAATCAGACCGAAACATAGTTCACCCTGCCAGGGATCAAATGATGCGGTGCAAGTACTACAATGCTAAATGAACAAGTGCTGCAAAGCTATATCAAATGAGTGCTGCAAAGGTAATTTTTAAGTGCTGCGATGGTCTTGTCTACCTAAATAGATTGCCTACGTATCCTTAGCCAAAGAATCAGACCAATCGTAGTTCGTCTGCTGCTCTGCGGCATGAAATGTCTCCTCAGGAACGCTGCCTTCGTTGGAGAACAAAACCTTTCGCTTTGATCCGGGGTTGCGTGCCCCTTAAAAGAAAGTTTTCCAACATAGCTATTGATGCCTGAAATTCAATGTCTCCTCAGGAACGAAGCCTTCGTTGGAGGACAAAGCCTTTCCCTTGCCCCGGGGTTGCCTGCCCCATTAGGAAAGTCTTCCAAACATCATACAAATGCATAAAAAAGGAAAGTACCTTCCTTTCCTTACCCTTGCCGTGCCTTTGCGGCAAATTGTCGCCGCTGCTGCTGTTTTGCTGCTCTTGCTGCTTTATGCTGCTTTTTGTTACTCTTGCTGCTCTTGCTATTTCATGCTGCTCTTTTGCTGCTCTTGCTGCACTTTGCTGGGGATTTTTCTTTTGCCGCAGTTCCAGCCTTCACTGGAAAATCCTTTTCCCTCTTCCGCTATATTTTCAGCTTTAGCTGGAAAATCATTCTTTATGCTGCTGCATTACCTTTTTGCTGCTCTTTCTAACCTTGGTTAGAAATTTTCTTTCCTTGCTACCGCATCTTCTAGTTCCAGCTGAAATTCTCTTTTCTTTCCTTCTTGCTGATGTTTCTCTTTTTGCTGCATTTTCTAACTTTAGCCGAAAATTTCTCCTTTTTGGCGCCGCATTTTCTTTTGTTGCATGCACTTATACATTTTTTTCATCTTCATTTCTATGACATGCATTTTCCCTCTCTCTTTTTTTTCCTTTTTTTTCTCTTTTTTCTTTCTTTTCTTTTTCTTTTTTTCTTTTCTTTTTTTTCTTTTTTTTCTTTTTCTTTTTCTTTTCTTTCTTTTGCATGCTTGACATTTTTATTTTTATTTTGCATGCTTATTATTTGTTTATTCTCTTTCTCTTTTTTTTTAATCTTACCTCTGCAGCTTGAATTTCTGGCTTTTCTGCTTATTTTGCGGCTGATCTACTGGGGATATCACTTTTCCCTTGCCTTTGGATGGATGGCCATCGAATTTGGTTAACAAAATTACTTTTGTTAACTCTTCGTTAAGCTTTGGGGCCATTTTGCAACTTTTGGAACCTGGGGACTTAAGTATCGCAGCTTCAAACTTTGGAAGGGGAAAAAGGAAAAATCTTTTTTCCTCCCATTATTAGGACGGGAGAGCAGGAGAGGGAGCTACTGCTCCTTTCTTCTTCATTTTCCTTCTTTCTCTGCTTCCTTTCCTCCGACGCGGCCATTGTTGCCCGTTTCCATTTCTTCTCCATTTTTGCTCATTTTCTCATTTTTCTTCCGCCAACTTAAGTGTTTTTTTCTAGCATATGGCTTCTTCATCGCGATCCAGGAAGGGGAAGACTCCTATGCACCCAGAATCTGGCGAAAGGAGAATTTCCTCCTTTGATCTGGAATAAAATCAAGTACCGCTATTCTAAGGATGACTGGGGCAATATCCTCCGCGATCGGAACACCCATGTGTCCAATCTTCCACCCACCTCTGTAAGTTTCTTTTTCTTTAGATCTGCCTGGATATACTCCAGATCTGCTAGATTTTAGCACTGCTTTGCGCTTTTGGAGCATTCTTGACTCTGTTAATGATGCTTATGCATGCAATATTTATGCTAAAATGATGCAATTAGGTAATGATGCATGAAATTTATGCAATTTATTCTTGCGATGCATAATTGAACTAGTGGTTACTATTTGACCCTACTATGCATGATTTATACTATAGATGCAATTGGGGCTATATGATGCATGTTTTAGGCTAAAATATATTTTATATGCTATATGCTCATGAAACGGACTTTTCGGAGTATAATGCAATTTTTTCTGGACACATTTTTCGGATGAATATAGGACAAAACAGATATATTTTATGCGCTAAAATTTACTTTTCATGCATGCTTATGCTGCAGCGACATAGTAAATGCCATGGGAATATTTTCTTTTCATGATTGGTGGCATTTTATTCTCTTTTTAGTGCAACCATAATGCAACTTATTGGACAATAAATGCAAATGATGAATGCATATATTACTTTACTTGATGCAAATGCGATGCAGAAAAATTATGGGATGCTTACTAACATGATGCATAGGCACTCTTTTTTTTATGGGATAAGTGTACCATTAGTCCCTGAACTTTGGCCAAGCACATCATTAGTCCCCAAACTTTCAAGAGTTTCACCACTGACCTAAGTAGGCCTTTTTTGTTCATTGGAGGTCCCTAGCCCTAACGCCATTTGTTTATTTCCGTTAAGTGAACATGTGTCACTCACATGCACAAAATAAGGGAGTTATGTGTAACATCATCAAAATAAGGGGGTAATGTGAAAATTTTAAATCCAAAATAAATTTTTAAAAATAAAACCCAAAACCCAGCCTTCCGTCTTCCTCGGCTCCACACCCCGCCTCATCTCTTTCCATGGCCACCATAGCCAATCGTCTGATATGATTAAGATCTAATTGCATCCTGTCCGATCTTCTTGGACTGGTTGCTTCAATCGAATATTCTTCCCCCGAAGGAAATCCAGATAAGTTCGGGATCTATTTTCCCAATAATAGATCTTCGATTTTATCCTCTCCACCCTCAGCCACATTCAGATCAAAATCAAGGTAATCCAACCGCTGCTTCAAATTGATGCGGTTCCCTGACATGGAGAGAGACTTGTCACCTTCAGGGATTCGCCGAAAAGCACTAGTTGCAGCAGACCCCTTCCACCCAAGAGCACCCTCAAACTACAACGGAGCAATGGGCAATCCAGGTCAGTCGGCACGCCTCGGCTAAAACAATGAAATCGGGGTTGAGGCCCTGACATTACCGCCTCAGATCCTCTGAACAAACTTCTTGATTCAGATAAAAACTAGAGAAGCCTCTATCCATGTGAGCTTCTAATTCTGGAGCCGCCTCAGTCACCTGAGAGGATAGCATATCATATATACAATTTTCGTGGTCAGCGCCAAGGGTTTCTGATTTAATAATAGGATCCACTCCGGTCTGTAAAGCCCTAGGGGACACGTTCGGTACAGTTGGCAACTTTTTATATGGGCCCTCAGACGACTGGTTATGGTGGCCATGGAAAGAAATGAGGAGGCGGGGTGTGGAGCCGGAGGAAGAGGGAAGGCTGGTTTTTGGGTTTTATTTTTAAAAATTTATTTTGGATTTAAAATTTTCACATTACCCCCTATTTTGATGATGTTACACATAACTCTCTTATTTTATTCATATGAGTGGCACATGTTCACATAACGGAAATAAACAAACGGCGTTAGGGCTAGGGACCTCCGATGAACAAAAAAGACCTACTTAGGTCAGTGGTGAAACATTTGAAAGTTTGGGGACTAATGATGTGCTTGGCCAAAGTTCAGGGACTAATGGTACACTTATCCCTTATTTTATTATGCATGCGAAAATGCAAAAAGGCAGTATATACTTTCAAAATGTAAAATAGCAAAATATACATTTTTTTATAAGGCCTAAAATGCTAAAATACATATTTAGATGTAAAAAGATACATATACTTCCTATTTTTTTCTTTTATGCATGCGAGAATGCAAAAAAAATCGGCATATACCTTTAAATACAATATATACTTTTTTTTTTCTCTTTTTTTTTCTTATGCCTAAAATGCTACAACATATATTTAGATGCATAAAAATGTAAATTTTTTTATGCAAGAATGCAAAAAGAATGCAACATATACTCTCAAATACAAAATATACATTTTTTTTATTCTCTCTCTTTTTTTATATTTGTTTTTCTATGGATGCCAAATGCTTATTATTATTTCACATTCAAAATGCATCACAGAAATTAGTATGCTGCAGTTGTATGATTTACAAAATACAATGCATGCAACATGTTTATTATTTATTGTTACTCATTATTATTTATACTTATTCATTCATTCATTTTTTTTTAATCGCGAGGAAAATAAAGATAGTAGACTTACCTCTTTTTTTTCCCATTATTTTTAGTTCCGCATGCCGTTTCAGAGGGTTCGGGCTTCTTGTTCCAATGTGATGGAGATTTATCACATGTTTCCCAAGACGACACAAGTCTTAGTGGAGGGCTTTGGTTTCAGTGCCTTCCTTCATGCCTTTCGCCGCCCCTTCACGAGTTATCTGCCGATTTTTGATGCGCTTCGGGACTATTGGTGGGACACCACCCACACCTTTCATTTCAGCTGGGGGGAGGCAACCATGACCCCCTGTGACTTTGCCGCTATCATCGGCCTCCCTACCAGTATCAGTGAGACTTTGGCTCCTGACTATACTCTCCGTCGGCGTCCTGAGGAGGTGGAGGACCTCCTGGGTTTCTAACCGGAATTCAAATCGACGGATGAGATCTTTATTAGCAGCGTGCGGAAATGGCTTCTAGCCAACGCTGGGCGGGTCCGAGAGAATGACCCCGCAGTCGTGACTCGCGCGGCTAAAGCATTCTTATTTTTCTTTCTTGGCACGTCACTTTTTGTCAACTCTTCTACCACCCTGAGGGTTTCTGTCCTGGCCTGCTTGGCATATTTTAAGGAGATTTCTGCTTATGATTGGGGGTAGGCGGGCCTGGCCGAACTATATGCTTCTATGGACAGGGCTTGCTGGAATGACTCGCCGACCTTGAAAGGATTTGCCCCGGCGTGGGAGGTATATTCCTTTTCCTACTTTTGCTGCTTCTCTTTCTTCTATATATATATATATATATATCTTTTTGCGGCATTCATTTTTTTTTATTGCTGATAAAATTCTCTTTCTTTTATTTTTCTTTCTTTTTGCAGGTCTGGGCCTTTTCATTCTTTCATTTCACGTCGGGTCGTCTCCATCAGCATGTCCACCAGCCACATTATCTTCTTCAGTTCATTGATGAGAATAGGGTTCGGCCGGACCAGGACGGCGGTTGTGCAAAGAAGGAACGAGTGCAGGAGAGAATTACTAGCTCGAGTCCGGGTACGGTGCACTTCCTTCCTTGGGAGGGCCTGGAGGGGCATTATGCTGTTGCTTTGGGATTGAGTCGCTACCGGATACTGATGGTATCCATTATGGTGGATTCTTTATATATTGGCGAGCGGGTCAACCGCTAGCATTATCCGATTTTGGTGCCTCCCGTAGTGGCTCCTAGGCCTCCTTTTTGGGTGATAGAGCCCGACCACTTACCAAACAGGTATCAGTACCTGTCGAAATTCCTTATGCCAGCGACTGATTTTCCGGTTATGGCATATGAGGATTTTCTGTGGACAGTGCTTCACCCTCCCTTTGCTGCTCCTGGTGTGCCTAGACAGGCTTCTGATGCCTCTGCCAGGCCAGGGCCTTCCATCCCATCTCTCGACGAGAATCTGGAGTTTGCTGAGCCTGATGACGTTTTCTTTACCTTTCTGTATCATTAGGGCGGTCATGTGGTAGAGGAGATGCTTGCAAAGGTCGAGATTCCAGAGGAGCGTCAGGTTCTGGAGCAGGCCCGTTCGGTAGACACATTTACCTTTGCATTTATTTTTCTCCCCCCTTTCTTTTTCATACACATATATATTATTATTTTTTATTATTTATCATTTTTCTCCTTTTTATGCATGTCTTATTTTTTATGGAGACTAATATATTTTCATTTTGCTGTCTCACTTTTTTTTTAGGTGAATGTGTCCACTTACAAGAGGCTGCTGCGGGGCTTCTTCAGTATTAACAAGCTTTATCAAAAGCTTGTTGACGAATTTTCCTGTAGGGGGAATGACACAGTGCGGCAAACTAGGCGCCGAGATGGTGATGACGATGATGCAGATGCCGGGTCGAGCCGCGCTCGGGGCAGAGGTCGAGCATACAGAGTTGGTGGCACAAGGGGCCCTTGGGTCATGGGTGGTGGTCTTGATAGGAGCCAGCCGTCTCGAGCACATTAGTCTTGGATACCTGCGCTTATTAGTTTCTTTTTTCTTTTTTTTATACTAAAACCTGTACAAACATTTATTATATAATGCAATATAATTTTATATGATGAAAAATACTAAAAATGCACGCTCAAACACATGCATAAAATAAAGCTATACCAATATCTAAGGGTAATAGCACACTGTTTTTTTTAAAGGGTTTTATGAGAATACACCTTCGGGCTCGAGTGGGCTTTTCTGATAATATGCGGGGAAGAGAAGGCAGCCGCCTTCTCCTGTTTCCTGGCCATATAATTACCGCTGAGCTAGTATGTGTTGCCTTTTCTTCTTTCTCTATTATTAGACATAAATAATAGAAATCTGTCAGGCCGAAAACCGGGATACCAGGCAGTTTCCAAGGAACAGTGGCAGGAACCTGGCGCGGCCAAATAAGGCCCTTGGCGCGGGGCCTGAAAGGGTATATGGCGGCGCCCTGAGTCTTTTCTATGCAATCCCTATTCAGCACTGTTTGCGTACCGTGGTCAGAAATCGTCCGTTTCTTGGATATTCGATATAAAAGGCGGACGGGGGATTGCTTGTTTATTCACAGACTCCTCAGCCTTTTCCTTACAAATTTTTAGCATTGCTTCTGCTCAGCCATTGCCACCTTTATCAGATAATCCTTTGTATTTCTTCTTACATATGGCTGCACGAATTCATTCAGCGCTAGAGATAGAAATTTACGAGAATGCTTTGGATTTTTGGATTCTCTCCCTGCGTTCAGACGAGCGTGATTGGTTCGATCATATCTTTGGATTCAAGTGCCTGCTATCCTGGAGGAATGTTATCATTAATTAGGATATGCTGAGGGGAGCCTCCAGGTTTTGGTCTCCTCAAGACCACCTTTTTAACTTCGGTATGAATGAAATGTGCATCACTTATGCAATGTTGGGGGCGGCACCTTCTCGTCTGTTTCGCACTACTCGCCGCGCCACTCCAGGTTTTTATGATGGAGTAACTTTTGATTTGACTGTCCTTCCTGGAGCCTTTACAGAATTGAGGGAGGATGACATAGATTACTTGAGGCGTCGGCTATGTGCGCTTTTCCTTTGCCTGGTAGGGAGGTATTTGTTGGTGGGCCAACCCGGATTTATCGATGTGCGGGTCATTGACCTAGCATTGTAGGCACGGGATCACCGGCTAAACATTGTTCCGGTGATTCTGGCAGAGACTCTAGCGGGCCTGAATGCTTTTGCAGGCGGTGATGAATTATTCCCTACCGGCAACCCCATTTTGCTCCATATGTGGCTGGAGGAGCATTTTATTTGGGTGATGGCCCCTGTACCTCATGGAGCACTGTATGACCCAGGGCTTTACGGTCTTCGTGGTCACTTTCCTCAGACCAACTATTCAGAGTTTTATTGGGCTGAGAACTTTTTTCACAGGGGCTCCATGGACATAGTCTGGGTGATCCACCACTGGTAGATTCGGCGCTTCATTAGGTATTCCGTAGAATATAATCAAGTGGTTTTGTTGGGCTTTGAGCGGACTTCTTTTTACAGAGCCGACAGGATCTTGCGCCAGTTCGGGAAAGAACAGCTTATCCCTGACCCAACTCATCATGTATGTTTGGAGGCAGATAATAATGACGAGGGTCTGGGCACCACTATCCAGGAAATGTGGCAGCGGAATTTTGATAGGCTGGAGGTGGCCTATTTATTTTCTGATTATATGCTACTTTCCCACGAATATCTGGCGTGGATAATGGTGGCTGCCGAAGGAGCATCCCGCGTGATCAAGCGTGGGCTGAGGAATTTGCTGGGCTGTCATATTGCTAGCGGGATAGATGCTCGCCTAATGGAAATAGGCGAAGACATTGATAGTTCGGGGCTAGTCGTCCCTCAGGCCTTACAAGAGGAATTCAGGCGGGTACATAATCTTGGTGCCCAGACAGCTCCCGGACCAAATACAGCGGGTCCTAGTAATGCGCCCTGTAGGCTAAGTAATGCAAGAAGACAACACAACCCTTGGGAGCCAGAGGTGGTTGCTCATCCCCCTCAGGCTGGATGGGGCACGACTTTCAGGAATGATGGCAACGAGCTTCCTCGGCTGAGCATCGCAAGCAGGCAGAATAACCCTTGGGAACCAGAAGAGGTTGTTCCTCCTCCTCAACCTGAATGGGGCGCTGCTTTCATAAATGATGGGGCCGGTCCAAGTAATGCAGCTACCCAGGAGAATGGGGATGCTGATGACGAAGAAGATGATACTTCTGGGGGCTCCCATGCGGGTGAGACTAGAGCTTCTTCTACGCCTCGCAAGAGGAGTATATGGGCCCGACTGGGCAGACGCCGCAGACATTGACGAATCACCTTGGGGCTTGAGCTGCAAAAGAAGGGATAGTTTTCGGGGAAACAAGGGGGATAGAGGAAATAATAGATATGTACAGGCAGATAATGCACAACTAAATTTCTTTAGCAATTATTCCTAAGTTGCACCTTAGGACCTGTAATTTATATTTTAGTGTTTTAATGTGAGCTTTCTGTCGTGGTTTTTCTCTTTCCAGCCAGTCGAGCCTTTCGCATGCTGAAGACGGGAGATAGAATGCCGAGGATTCAAATAGTGCTTTCCCTCTCCCTTTTCTCCCGATTGATTTTTTTTTATATATGCTATAATTTTTTCCTAGGTCGCCCTTTCGGGTTTTCAACCTAGAGATCTCCTTTTATTGTCTTTATATATATATATATATATATATATATATATATATATATATATATATATATGTTCTAATTTTTGCCTAGGCCGCCCTTTCGGGTTTTCAGCCTAGCGAGCTAGAGAGGGATGCACTTGGCGGATAGATCGGCTCAAGCATTATACCTTTTTATCTTGTCAAGATTGAAGGGCTGAACGATATCTTCTCCTTCTTGGTTCATGAGAAGTATGGCACCTCCTGACCGGATCTCTTTCACAATATACGGTCCCATCCATAGAAATTTCCATTTTCCCTTAGTATCAACATAACTAGGGTGTTTTCTCGAAGCACGAGATCCCCTACTTTGATGTCACGGCCTTTAACTTTTTTATTGAAGGCCCAGGCTATGCACCTTTGATACGCTCGGGTATGCTCCAGGGCTAGTAGGCGTCGTTCGTCAATTAGGGCTAATTCTTCAAATCGCCCTTTGACCCAGTCAATTTCTGCTACGCCAGACTCCATCATTACTCTTAGTGATGGTATTTCCACTTCAATGGGCAACACTGCCTCCATGCAATATGCCAAGGAATAAGGGGTAGCTCCAGTGGGTGTGCGTACTAAGGTGCGATAGCCCCAGAGGGCTAGCGGTAATTTTTCTGGCCAGTCTCTTCCTATATCAGTCATTTTTCTGATAATGTTTTCGAGTGTTTTGTTGGCTGCTTCAACGGCACCATTGGCTTGTGGCCGGTAGGGGGAAGATTTGTGCCTTTGGATCTTGAATTCGTCGAGTAGACGATTCACGTCCCCTTCAAAATGTGTGCCGTTGTCGGAGATTATCTCGAAAGGTACTCCGTAGCGATATATGATGTTGGTCCGGATGGATTCGGACACTTTTCGGGCATTCAGGATTTTATAGGAAGAGGCTTTCACCCACTTTGTGAAGTAATCGACAGCTACTAGGACATATTTGTGCCATTGGATCCTTTCGGGTGAATTTGGCCTATGACGTCGATTCCCCATGTTGAGAAGGGAATATTTGTGGCTATTGGATCCCTTCGGGTGAATTTGGCCTATGACGTCGATTCCCCATGTTGAGAAGGGCCAGGGGCTGTGGAGTTATATAGGACGTGCGGGGGCACATGCTGCAGATTGGCAAAGCGTTGGCGTTTGTCACAATGTCGCACCCACAGAATACAATCAGTTTCAAGCGTACTCCAATAGTACACCTGTCGGATAATTTTCTTAAACAACATATGGCCATTCATGTGGGGCCCGCAGGTACCACCATGCAGTTGATCCATGATTTGCTCAGCTTTGGCCTGATGCACGCATAATAAGTTAAGGCCTTGATAGTGCCTCTTATACAGGCTGCCACCGCTTAGTACAAATTGTGAGGCCCACCTTCGTAGGGAGACTTTCCCTCTTTTTTCTAGGCCGGGAGGATAGATTCCTTTCTGAAGCAGATTTAGGATATCAGCGTACCAGGGCTCGTGATCTGCTTCAGGGGCTGCATTAATTTTGAAATAGTATGTCGGAGTTACCTTCTTTCCGACTACGAATGGCTGAACATTAGTTCCTGCGGGAATTTGGACTAGCGATGCCAGAGTGGCTAGGGCATCGGAAAATTGATTTATATCTCATGGCAAATAATGGAACGGGGTAAAATCAAATTGGGCGGCAAGTGCTGTTAATTTGGAATGATAGAGCTGCAGCCGAGGATCTTGGGTTTTCCATCTTCCTTCGACTTGATTTATAATTAGGGCAGAGTCTCCATAGACCTCGAGATCTTTGGCTCCCCTTTGGAGAGCTTCTTCTAGGCCAGCAATACAGGCTTCATATTTCGCCGTGTTATTTGAGCATTCGAATTCCAACCTTATGGCTAGCGGAGTATGAGAGTCGGCTGGGTCTATGAGTAAGATTCCTATGCCAAAGCCTCTTTTGTTTGCGGCTCCGTCAAAGAACATCTACCAGCTAGTGTCATGATCAGTGATTTCTAAGACACCTTCGTCTGGGAAGCCAGGCTAGACTAGTGATTTCTAGCAGGTGGTCTTCCCGACGATAGCTTGGATTTATTGTTGTATTTATTCATCTTGTGAGATGCGGATGTAAAGTTATGTAAACTTTACTTGGGTAGTTATGTTAGCATTTTATTATAGTATTATCTTGGGAGCCGACTTGTTTGGTCGAGCCGTTGTATTCATTTAGAAGTTGTTCTGTCTTCTTCTCGAGCAAGGTTTAGCTTGCCTATCTAGTATTGTGTTATTGTTATTTCTATCTCCGACAACTTTAGTCGAGAGTCATTAGTTTAGTTGTTATTGTTTAATCTCTTATTCTTTTAGTTGTTTTGTCACTCCGGCATGTTGTAGCCGTTGAGTGGTTGTTTATCAGGTTGGTATTTTGTTGATTCACCGGCCTTTGGTTGCCGATGGTTGGTTGCCCATGCGCAATGTTGCATCACGCGCGTCGTAGATTTGTCGAGAGATAATTGTCTCTCAGCCTTGCGTTCCTTTGTTTATGATTAAAGGCTTGGGTTCCACTCATGATTTGCTTCCTGATTTTAGTTTTTGTTGTTCCTTATCGCCGTTATGGCCTTACATTCTGTTTTGGGCTTGTTGGCTCAGTTGACTCGCACCATTATGCTTAGCGGTGCTTGTCTCGTTTTTAGCTTGTCTTGATGGCACGACCTTGGGATTTCGCATTGAGTCCGAATTCGGGCTGCCACAAATATGAATAGGTTCAATTTTTGTCAAATTGTCGAGTAAAATGTCCGAAAAGTTGGGTGGAACAAAAGGTCAAGGGGTGTAGCTCCTTGAGGAAAGGTGCGGCTCCTTTGGAAATCAAAGGGGGAGCGGCTCCTTATGGTGGGGAGTGGCTCCATGTGTAGACACCCCAATTTCGTACCCCTGGTATGTGACTGACATAAAATATCAAGAACTGTTAAAACTTAACGAATGTCAAGTTGCGTGGAGTCAAAATGCGAAAGGAAAAGCAGATGCGGTTGAACCGCAGGGGGAAAGTGACAAATTTTGAAACTCCAAAAGGAGCTTGGTGCCGCCAATGACACCCATGGTGCCGCACCAAGCATTGCCTTGGCCGCACCATGGGGTTTCCAATTCATCTCTCTCACATCAAATAAGTACAAGTCTTCAAGCAAGCAGAGTACAAGCGGCCGATGCACGGAAAGAAATCAAAGAATTCCAGCCGCCCTCGCCTCTACTATAAATAGAGACCCCCGGCCTCGCATTTCAGTTGTTCAGTTTACGCGAATTTTAATCGCAGTGTAGCTCTGCTTCTGCGATCTTTCGATACAGTTAGTACGAGAGGTGCGAGATAGGTGAGTGGAAGCCCCTATAATCTCCAAACCCCGTCCAAACTCTGCCAAATCAAAAACCCATAGGTTATAAGTGATCCCTATCCTAGTTGTTAGGTATCCACCTCAAATCCCCAAATTCAAAAATCCCAAAGTGTCGTTACTCAGTAACGAAAAAAGTCAATAAATTAAGTCTAGGTTCCGCCCAACCAAAAAGGCCAAAACCTACCCAAATAAAGCTGTCACTCTGCCCGAGTTGATAAGTCCACACTTCAAAAATCAACACAACAACACACACACACACACAGACAACAATAAAAAAAGACTCCCTCTCCCGAGGAGGACAGAGCGAGCACACCACCGCTCTAAAAGGTAAAACCTTTAAGAGCGTTGTTATTTTTATTTATTTACATTTTTCTGCCTTTTATTTATTTTCAAAAGTTGTTATTTAAATCCGGCACAATGTAGCCAATATAAGCCGTTGTGCTGCCCGGATTAGATTAGGAAATATTATGTAAAAGAGCCGTTATAATGGCCAAATATTCTTAAATATGTTTGTAATTATTGGAAGGAGACTAAGCGAGTCCAAATAATGTAGCCACGAATGTATTTGTTTAATTTTCCCTTGTCAAAATAAGACCTTATTTATTTGTTAGATTAATATAACAATGAGCATACTTCAGCCAAAAACGTTTTGAAACCGAAAGGGCGAGTTGGGTGCCTAGCACCTTCCCAACTCGTAACTTAGCCCCGAACCCGCTTTCTAAAATCTCTTTTTCTTCGGTTTTCCTTTATTTTTTCCTTAAAATAAAGGTGGCGACTCTAAAACTTTCAGATCCAGGGGCCTCGCAACATTCCCTCTTTGCACTTTCCTCCGTTTCTCCCTAAAAAGGGAGATACGGGAATGGAGGGGTGATGTATTCTCATATCCTGGTATCCCCTAAACAAGGGATAACTTGATGCGGGAAACCCATAGCTCCCATAGCGATCTGATTGGGCCATAAGGCTATTTTAATAAATCCATAAGTGGGGGCGTCGCAATATCTTTTCTTGCACTTCTCTATTTTCCCCTAACGAAAACAGGGGAGAATGGGAATGGAAGGGTAATGCATTCCCATATCCTGTTATCCCCGAAATAAGGGATAACTTGACATGAAAAACCATTAGTTCCCATTATGGATACAAAATCCACTCAGGGCAACCGAGGCACATTCCAACGTGCTAATATAGACAAAGACTCCTCTCGCACTTTGGATTTCGTCTTCCCCTAAACAAGGGAGGGTGGAACGAGGGGTGTCCCGCATCCGCACGCATCGCACCCCTAAACAAGGGCGGCGCGGCGCGAGCACACCCCTGAACCTCACAAAGGGCGACTCTGGGAGTTGTTTTATTTTAAATAAAATGGAGGGCTAGACTCATAAAATAAAACTTTTTTGTTTTTCTTTGTTTCGGCTGCAAGATGTTCGTTATATTAATTTACGATTTCAATAAAGTGTTCCCATTACGCCGTGACTATATTTGTGGATATGATCCTCCATCCGCAGCTAGCCTCGCTCCGATACGGACATGTTCGAGAGTATAAAAAAAAATCAAAAATCAAAAAAATATAAATACAAAAAAAAAAAATTCGAAAAATCAAAAAAGAAAAAATATATATCTACCATATATTACAATAAATTCCTGGCAAAGACAACAAAAAGTCGGGCTTTACTTCCGCTCTATTTTCTTTCATTTATTTATTTCAGCTTCATTTTCTTTTTTCACTTTATTCGCATATTCGCATATATATCTCGCATTCATGTCATTTTATTTTGGGGACATAGGACCAAAATTTGTAATTAATAGAGATAGATAGTTTCCCCCGCTTTTCTTTCTATTTCTTAAAATGGTATGCTTGCTTGCTTGCGCTCAAACTAAAAAAGCCGAGAAAATCCACATATAACAACAAGACAGGCCAAATCTGTTTTATTTTTCTGTTACATATCTGTTAAATAAATAAAGATTTTATCAAGCTTTTAGATACCGCACACACGCGCACGCATGTAAATATATTCATAATCGTTACCCTACACCATGGCCCTACCCCGCATAAGCCAACGTTAGAATGCATATAGTTTTTCAGACACTTCACGCATCGACCGGTTTTTGCATCTTTGAATTGTGGGTCAGCCTGTCAAAAAAAAAAATGCAAGTTCAAAAAAAATATATATATATGCAATTATTGCGCACAAAAAAAAATACAATAAATACCAAACAGGGGCTGATTTATAATTCTCAGATGCTTGACCTAGACCATTTCGGATGGTGGATCCTGGAAAGAGTATAGGCCCTTCGCCTCGGGACCACCAGCTTGGGAGTCGAAAGGCGTGTGGAATACGTTGGTCCTATACTCGAGAAAGAATCCACTATTCCAGAAAAGTCCCGAACTGCCAAAATAAAGCAAGTGTGCTTATCCGGTCAATTGTAGGGAACATGAAAATAATAATAATAATAAAATAATAATAAAAGGCACGCCTGTACTTCAAGCCTGATAGCCTCCATCCAGCCTTCTCGATACCTACCAAACCCCATTTTCCTCGTGAGACTGCCCGAATTTGGAAAGGCGCAGACAAGATCGCCTGTTGATTCGGGAAGATAGTAAATCGATCGTAGGTATCGCTGATCGTATCACATCGCCTCACGGCATGATCCGAGCAAGATGGCGTAAGAAAGTGAACAATATGGGAATGTCGTACAGGGCTCTGTGATATGCTCCGACTCAAAGAATGCAAAGAAGGCTAGATCGTAATTTAAAAGCACAGCCGATCGAATAATGAGTCGATGGCTAGTCCGGTACGTAGTCTAAAATCCAAAGTGGTGAGGTGAATTCTTCCCCTACTATTCCCCAAGAAGCATCCACATCTCGTGCCTCCTAACCCAACTCCTCAACCAAACACTAACCCACCAAATACTACCACTATCCCAAATCCCAATCCTCCACCAAGTCCCTACTACCCAAATATATATCCTACCCGCCTTATCCACAATATATTCTCCCAAACACACGTAACCCAAATGACCTCCCTTTTCCTATACTAACCCACTCCTAAATAGCCCACACATGGACCCAAAAGCTTTAACCCACTGTGCCAAGTTACCACATATTTACCTCCTAATGATCCTAGTCGCCTACTGGCTACCAATAACCCACCAATCCGTAACCCATACATTATCCAAAACCCACCAATCCGTAATCCATACACTACCCAAAACCCACCAATCCGTAATCCATATACTACCCAAAGCCAACCAATCCAAAATCCCTATATTATCCAAAACCCAATAACCCAAGACCTTTATCCAACCCAATACCCATATCCAAATTTAATCCTTATAATGCCCAAATTCCATTAACCCATAATCCATATATTACCCAAAACCCACCATCAAAAATCCCTACCTTCAACCGTAAAATAACCCACCTTTTCCCAAATCCAAACAAGATATACCAAAACCAACTCCCCAACCACCAAAATGGAGGCCGACATGGAAAATATGAAAGCCATGATGCTTAAACTCCCTTAATAAAGGGGAATTTTCACTGGCCCTAACATTGCAACCCTCAATACTTCCCTCGAAAGTTCAAAATGCCCGACATAGAAAAGTTTGACGGACGGATGCCCCATATCCCATTTAAGATCTTATTCCACCGATGCAAATACCGGGAGCCGCTTTAAGAAGCTATGGGGGCTTCCAATTTTCACCTCACCCCGGGTAGAGCCGCCAAGCAATGGTTAATGCCGTTCGGATAGCAAGATTCATGAATACTGGGACCGATAGTCAAGCATTCCTCGAAAGATACAAAGATAATACCAAATCCCGAAAATAGAGGGACCTTGAATCGTGCACCCAACGGAAAAAAAGAAACCTCGCCGAAGTTTGCAAATGTGGAAAAGAAAGTCGGCACGCACCTCGATGCATCTCGATCCGACCGAGTCATGCCTGATGTTCATCAAAACCTCCAACCCATTTACCTAGAACATACGCGGTATCCTCCCCTATACCAATTTCAAAGAAATAGTGGGAGATAGGAGCCCGTATTGATGATGATATACCTGACCGCCAACTAAAAACCAATACGACTTCTCCGCTTCACGTTATCCAAAGGAAAGACAACCGCACTGCCCAAAGCCAATATGGTAGGAATGCCTCAACCCCATTTTCTACCCAAAATTATAGCTCTGCTCCATGGTATTATGGCCTGACAGCTCACAATACAATGGGAGCAAATAATGGCCCGTAAACTTAAATCGAAACTTCGTAAATCGAATGTGGAAAGTTGGCCGACATTTTGATGAACCGCAAGCTCCCTCCGTGATACTACTGGGGCTAATGGCACAAGGAGTGTTAAAGCCATTGAAAATTATAAGCCACCCGACTCCCTCGCCTGTGACTTGGAACCATGCCCAAGATCGTGAATATCATCGCCCAATGGTCACCTCACCGACAAATGTTACACCCTCAAAAAATGCTATCCAGACCTAATAGATGACAAGGTTATTGAAAAGCCTCCACCTGCACTCAAATGTAGTCAATAACCCTACCTCAAATCAATATGATTGAGGTTGATGAAAACCCTTCCGTGCCCAAGTTTGAAATAAATAAACACCCACTTCCATATATCCTCATTCCTATTCCTCCACCCTTATCCATAAAAGAGCTTAACTAATATGCCTCTCGACACCATCCTTGGTAGCCAAAACACCTATAACATTGAAAAAGCCACTGGGTTGGTGGAGATGTTAGCCACCTTACCCGATCCGCCGAGCCTACCAGCCAAACCCCGAAAGAGGTGACCACTCGAAAAGATCAAATAATGTATACCGGGCTAAAACGGTGGAAGATTCTTTATTAGCTCGATGAAGAAAACTCAAGCCAACATTTCCATCCGGGGCTTATCAGGGTGCTTCCAAGACCCACCGTGATACACCGCTAAGTCACTAAGCCTAGCGGCCGTTTCCTATTGAAACCTCCCCAACGAGCTCACTCGATGATCGGGAACATTCATTTCGGGAACGTGATAATGTTTACCGATCTAGACCGCCGCAAGGGAAGTGAACTAACCACATTGATGCTCTTCACATCACTGGGAATTTTGGAGAAACGGTTCCCCGAAGTTTTGATAGATAATGGGTCGGGTTCACCGAATGTATGTCCCGCCAAAGACACTAGCCAAGCCGGGATAAAATATCGAACTCACTCCTTCCTCGCAGACTTAAGGCATACGACAACACCACGATGTGGTCTGGGGTGGTCACTTTAATGTTAACTGGGCCCTTAAACATGCCGCTTGAGTTCCAAGTCCCGATATTCCACCACCTTAAATTAGCCGTTGTTGGGACGCCTCGATTCATGGGGTAAAGGGGGTAGCCTCTTCATTACACCAGGTCAAATTCATCCACGATGATCATATAGTAATTATTCTCGCCGACAAGATCGTGGAGAATAAGGAAAGCGGTGATGTCCCAATCCTCGAGATGTAGTAACATGAAGACACCGGTATTTTCCTCTCGGCTTTGAGGTTATCCCCTGCTAAGTCGTAGTCAACGCCATCAACGTGAATATGGCCGAGAAACCGACATCATTGGTAAGAAGGTTACCTCCCTAGAAACATGGTCCCTTTAAACATGTTCGAAAATGAATTATATGCCCGGTCTAGGTCTCAGTAAATCGCCAAGGGCTAGTTAATTTAGTCCAAGATGAACTTAAGGAATGTATCCTCCTTTCTGCCTAGGATACACGCTACTCCAACAAGCAGCCAAATACCATGAAACGTAAACGTAAGAAAAGAAAGGCGTAAATGAAACAGTTTCCTTATGAATATCCCCTCCAAATTTCTATCGAAAAACCTTAAATGGTTATTTTGTTCGCAAGGGAAAATCAAGCCTATCTTATGTTTCCCGAACCTCGGATAGACCGTAATGGGAAAAGATGCCCGGTTGGGAAGTCTTTGATGATGTCAAGATTATCTCGATGGTATGGAACAAGTTACCCCGAGCCCCGTGAGCACCAATTATAAGATTGTCACCATTGAAAATGCTTGGTCTATAGACCAAGATGATTATGCTGCCCCGCTAGATGATGACGGCCTAGAGACAAATGCCTTTCCGGGTATGATAGACTGAGGCACCAATTATGAAAAGCTCCCCGCCGAAGTTCGAGTCTATTTCTAATAAGCCTCTACGCACTTGGTACACCACGACCGGTCCGCTTCCCGACTCCCGCACTGTAGACCGCTTCTCGATACTATCCCCGATCCTTTCTAGCTTTACTGGATTGGTCATCTACCAATCCGCTACCAATAATTGAGGATCTCAAACCCCGTGTCCTCAACAATGTAATAACCCTCAGACAATGTGCTTTTAATAATAATATGGATGTCTTTGCTTATTCCTTAGTTGCACCTAATTTAAAAGACGCATTAAATAATAATATTTATGATAATGAGTCATTTAATAAAATGGACCCAAAAGATAAAAATTATCTTGCTTGAGCTTGCAAAGTCACGAGTACTGTGAACGAAGCCATTCATCGCCAGCTATCAAGACTTATCCACTATCAACCCGGGGCCGACAATGAAATCAAAGAAATCGAATCCTAGCTACCTCCAAGGTCCGTAAAGAAAGGCACTCATTGATCTCCTCAAAGAGTTCTAGACATCTTTGCCTCGGTCCTATGAAGATATGCCCGCCTAGATCCAAATTTATAGTCGAGCACCGGATTCCCACATATCCCTGATGCTCGCCCAGCCAAACAAAAAGCTCCGCCGCATCAAGCCGTAATGGTCACTACAAGTCAAAGAAGAAATCATGAAACAAATGCTGCCAACTTCATCCTGTAGTTGAATACCCGACTGCCGTCCAATATAGTGACTGCTCCTCAAGCCCAACTGAAAGTCGACCGTAGACTTCCGCGACCTCAACAGAAAGCGCCGCCCAAAGATGACTTCCTCCGCCCAACATTGATATTGTGGTAGATGCCGCCGCAGCTCACAAAGTCCGATCCTTCGCCGACAAGATGTCGGGCTACAACCAAATCAAAATGGCAGCAGCAAGACCGTGAGAAGACTTCATTCACTACTCCTCGGGAACTTATCGCTATACTGTCATGCCATTCTGACTAAAGAATGCCGGAGCCACTTACCGTAGGTCGCCACCACTCTCTTCCACCCACATGATCCACAAAGAGATGGAGGTCTATGTCGATGATATGATCGCAGCATTCCAAATGCCGACGCCTATGGTGCTCACATTAAAGATCTCCGTAAGTTCTTCGAAAGACTCGAAAAAGCACCGATGAAGCTTAACCCCACCAAATGCACATTCGGGTTACCTGAGGCAAAGTCCCTGATTTCTAGTAACCGAACAAGGCATCGAGATCGAGCCAAAAAAGATCAAAGCCATCTTAGAAATGCCACACCAAAACTCCCACCGAAGTAAAAGGCTTCCTAGGCCGACGCAAGACATCACCGCTTCATCGACACCGACTACAACCCGCGAGCCCTCTTTAAACTCCTCAAAAGAATATCGATCAAGTCTGGGACGCAAGCCGCCTAGCCTTCGAGAAAATAAAAGCCTACCTTACCAATCCCCCCAGGCTAGCTCCACCTCATACACATAAACCTCTCCTCATATACTTAACCGTCTGCACTGCATTAACCTCAAGAGGGGCTATGCTCGCTCAGAGAAAGAAGATTCCTACATTGAAAACGCCATATATTTCATAAGTAGAAGCTACAAGGAAGCGAGCTAAACTATTCTAAGACTAGAAAAAGCCGCACCCGCCTAGTCCGGGGCCACTCAGAGGCTCAAAACCTATCTCCAAGTGAAGGTCCATCAAGCTCATATCCGTGATGGACCCTATCAAATACATCTTCTAAGCCATCACCGCCCATCTAACAGACCGGCCAAGTGGTCCTTTCTTCTTAATGAGTTTGACATAACCTATGTCACTCTCAAGTCTATCAAAGGAGCCGCCATTGCACCACTTAGCCGATCTACCTCAAGACCGAAGATGCACCGAGCCCTGCCTGCACGAAGGTATCCCTGAAATCACCGACCAGACACCGTTGGCAAATGTTCTTGACTTGAGCCGCAAACAAAAGAGGCTTTGGCATAGAATCTTGTTAATCGATCCCGGCCGACTCTCATACTCCGCCGGCCATAAGGTTGGAGTTCGAATGTTCAAACAATACTACGAGTATGAAGCCCCGTATTGTCGGCCTGAAGAAGCTCTCCAAAAGGGGAGCTAAAGATCTCGAAGTCTACTGAGACTCTGCCCTACCGATTATAAATCAAGTCCTGAAGGAAGATGGAAGACCCAGATCCTCTACCGCAACTCTATCATGCCAAGCTAATAATGCCGCCGCCCGATTTGGTTCTATCTCGCTCCATTACCCGCCACGAGATAGAATCAATTCGCCGATGCTCGCCACTCAAGGCCACTAGTCCAGATTCCCGCGAAACTAAAGTCCAAACCATTCATAGCGGAAAGAAGGTCACTCCCTGCTGCATCAAGCTTTCAAAATCAACGCAGCCTCTCGCATCAACGAGCCCCGTATGTCGATATCTTAAATCCGCCTGTAAGAATCTTTATCCCCCTCGGTTAGACAAAAGGGAAGAGTCTCCCGAGAAGATGGGCCTCCCAATTGCTACTCACGGGGCAAGTACTGTATAAGAGGCACTATCAAGGCCTCAACTTACTATGTGTCAATCAGATCAAAGCAAAGTCGAGCAAATTATGGATCAACCGCATGGTGGTACCTGGGCCCCACATGAACGGCCATATGCTATCAAAGAAAGTCATTCGACAGGTACTATCGAGTACGCTTAAATCGAACCCGATCAGATTCTGCTGGTGCGACATCGCAATGACAAATGTCAACGCTGGCTAATCTACAAAGATGTGCCCCACACGCCCTATACAACCCACCCCCTCGGCCCTTCTCAACATGGGTATCGACGCCATAGGCCAAATTCAATCAAGGGATCCAATGGCCATGAATATGTTCTCAGCTGCCGACACTTCACAAAGCTGGTAGTTTTCTTCCTACAAAGTCCTAAACGCCCGAAAGGTGTCCAATTCATTAAGGCCAATATCATATACCGCTACGGTACCTTTCGAGATCATCTCCGACAACGCTCATTTTGGTGGGGACGTGAACCGCTCGCCGGACGAGTTCAAAATCCAGACACAAATCTCTTCCCTACCAAGCCACAAGCCAATGGTGCCGCTGCTAGCCAATAAACCCTTGAGAACATCATCGAAAGATGGCCGATACAGAAGAGATCTGCCCGAAAATTGCTATTAGCCTCTGCTACCGTGATGTCACCTCAAGACACCCACCGCTACCCCTACTTTCAAAGATAGGCATGGGTAAGTGTGACTACCAATAGAGAAATTCCATCACAAGAGCGATTGATGGAAGCCGATATATCGTGAAATTGATCGGGTCAAAGTGGCTGCATTAAGAACTGGCCTCGATTGATGAACGACGCCGTTAGCCTTTGGAACATACCCGCATATCAGGCGACGCCCGAGCTTTCAATAAAAAGTCAAAGGCCGAGATATTCAATGAGACCTTGTGTTGAGAAAAACCCCTAGTTATGTTGATACTAGGAAAATGGAAGTCACTGATGGGACCATACATTGTTAAGCGAGATCCGATCAGAGGTGCCGTGGCTTCTCACTAACCAGATGGGAAGACCTTGTCCGCCCTTCAACCTCGAGAAACTCA
>CM028384.1:4552428-4592915 GCA_013146195.2 Codonopsis lanceolata | reverse complement strand
ATTGGTAATTATGTTTTAGCATGGTACATTATTAGTTTAAGTATTATGCTTGTTCTCCCGCATGTTTTTAGTCATGTGAGTTGTTAGACTAGAGTCTTAGACTTAGTGTAATGTTGTTCTACCGTAGTTCCTACCGATGACTTGGTATATTATGCTATATGTTTGAATGCATGGCAGAGTTTAGTCCGACGTGCCAAATGTTGCGGCACGCGAAATTTTTGGACCGAGAAATTAATTATCTCTTTGGTTGTTTTTAGTTTGAGCTTGTTAGCTCGGCGCCTACCATTTATTTCGCTTCCGCAGATATGTTTTGAGTTGTTGACGATCGCCGTTATGGCCCTACCCATTATTTGCTACTTGTTTGTTGTTATTTGTCTCCTGCTGCACGACCTTGGGATTTCGCCTTGGGATCCGGGTCGGGCTGCAGCTGGTATCGAGCTATGATTATAAATTTAGATTTCAACCGGATAGGTTCCTTGGCTTTGGGGGTTGGTTTTGTGATAGATTTATTTTTAACGCCGAAGGTTATAGAGGTTTAAATGGTGGATACCGTTAGCCGAGCTAGCTCGAGGTGGCACCGGTAAAATGCAGAGGCATCGGGCGGCGTAAATGCTAACCAGAACCGTCTACGTAATATTCCTCCACCGCGAACACCGGAAGTGCGCTTTGAGGCGATGGCTACTATGTATCGCGGGCATGCTTGATATGATGAACGAAATGAATCAAAGAGGATTTGGTAGTGGCGGAACCACAAGGAGTGCCACACAACCATGAGCCGCAGTAGAGAGGCCGAGGCAGGATGCTCGACATAATGACAATACTATGCTTGAAAAGTTTGTGAAGTTAAAGCCGAGGCAATTTAATGGAGAGCCGATGCCGCGAAAAGTCGAAGCATGGATTGAACACTGGAGAAAATATTTGCACCTTCGGTGGGCAATGATGAGCAAAAGTGTATTAGCATGTTCAAGCTTTGGGGTGCCGCAGCATTGGTGGCGTACTTCGTGGAGAGTTGGGGACTCGCACAGAGTTCCACATATGGCCTAATTTCGCAAGAGTTCAGAGCTTTAGCAAAATGCAAGTTGTCGTGAGAAAAGAGAGAAGGAATTTCTCGGATTTGGTGTGTGGGAGCATGACAGCTTCAAAGATTCGCCGATTCACGCAGTTGGCTCGTTATTGCACACATTTGATTCCGTGCATGAGGCTAGAGGACACAGAAATTTGTAAAGGGCTTGAGGACGGAGTTCATGAAACAACTTCTTTGTCATCAGTTTGTGGAGTACAGAAAGGCCGTTGATAGAGCCTACATTATTGAGAGAGATATTGAGGAACATCGTACTATGCACATTTCGGGTTCTTCTCACAGTGACCTCTAAGCAAATTTCTCGGGCGAAGTCATGGATTGGGTAACCGTGGAAATTTTAGTGGAGGTAATGATCGCAAGAAGGGAAGTGGAAAATCTCATTATGAAGGGCATGCGAAGAATCAGTCGAGTGGCAAGGGGACTAGTACTACACCTACTCAGAGAGATCGTAGTGTGGCATTGGTTTGCTCTTATTGTTCCAAGATTTGGCACACGAAGGATAGATGCTGGAGCAAGAATGGAGCACCAATGGAATGCTACTATTGTGGAGTTTCGGGGGGAAATGAAGAAGGATTGTCCTAAATTGAAGAATAATCAGTCAGGAGGTTCGAACCAGTCTACAGTTGGGATGAAGAGAGATAGCGATGGTAAAGCTAAGGTGCAGGGTCGCGTGTTTGCTCTAGATCAGAGGGGAGTGCCTGAGTCTACGGTAGTGATTGGAGGTACCGTTTCTATCTTCGGTAATGAGGCTCGTGTACTTATAGACCCAGGATCATCACATTCGTATGTTGCATCGCATTTTGTTGACAAGTTATGTGTTATGCCTCAGTCTTTACCTTATGTGCTTGAAGTATCTACCCCTCTTGGGGAATGTTTATTGGCTTCAGATATTTATAGAGCATGCGATGTACTTGTGGATAAACATGTGTTGCATGCGGATTCGGTGGTGTTACCACTTCGTGATTTTGATGTGATACTTGGCATGGATTGGTTGTGCACATATCATGCATTGGTGGATTGCCTTAGTAAAAGGGTTACTTTTTCTTTGCCTGGCGTTCCTAAATTTGTATTCTTGGGAGATAATGCACCTAGTGGTTTGCGCGTCATTTCTGCTCTTAAGGCTAGGAAATTGTTGTCGCGTGGGTGCACAGGGTATCTTGCTTGTGTAGTGGATAAACGGGTTTCTACTTCTAATCTTGAAGATGTGCCGGTTGTGTGTGAGTTTCCGGATGTTTTCTCTAAAGATTTTGGGATGCCTCCAGATAGAGAGATTGAATTTTGCATTGAGTTGTTGCCGGGCACTACACCGATTTCGAAGGCGCCGTATAGGATGGCACCTATTGAGTTAAAGGAGTTGAAGGTTCAGTTGCAAGAGCTCCTTGACATTGGCTTTATCAAGCCAAGTGTATCGCCTTGGGGTGGGCCGGTATTGTTTGCGAGGAAGAAAGATGGGAGCCTTAGATTGTGCATTGATTACCGGGAGTTGAACAAGGTAACGATCAAGAACAAGTATCCATTGCCACATAAAGACGGTTTGTTTGATCAATTGCAAGGATCGGTGGTCTATTCCAAGCTTGACTTGAGATTCGGGTATCATCAGTTGAAGGTTAGAGCCGAGGATGTTCCAAAAATGGCTTTTCGCACGAGGTACGGGCACTACGAGTTTATGGTGATGCCATTTGGGCGGACTAATGCGCCGGCGGTGTTCATGGATTTGATGAACAGGGTATTCCACAGTTTTCTTGATTGCTTCGTGGTGGTTTTTATAGACGACATCCTTGTGTATTCTAAGTCTCGGGAGGAGCATGCACAACATTTGAGGATGGTTTTGTCTATTCTTCGGGAGAGGCAACTCTACGCCAAGTTTAGCAAGTGTGCTTTTTGGCTAGAGGAGGTTTCATTCTTGGGGCACGTTGTTTCTAGTGCCGGAATAGCGGTGGATCCTTCCAAAGTTGAGGCGGTGATGAATTGGAGGAGACCGACCACAGTTACGGAGGTTAGGAGTTTCTTGGGGCTAGCCGGTTATTATCGGAGGTTCATAGATGGATTTTCGAAGATTGCTACGCCCATGACGAACTTGACTCAAAAGAAGACTGCATTTGTATGGAGTGATAAGTGTGAAGAAAGCTTCCAAGAATTGAAGAAGAGGTTGACCACGGCACCAGTCTTAGCATTGCCTAGCGGAGGTGATAACTTTGTGGTTTATAGTGACGCATCGAAAGAAGGATTGGGTTGTGTGCTTATGCAGAATGGGAAAGTGATTGCTTATGCTTCAAGGAAGTTGTCTCCGTATGAGATGAATTATCCTACGCATGATCTTGAGCTAGTGGCGATTATATTTGCTTTGCACAAGTGGAAGCATTATTTGTATGGTTCTAAGTTTGAGATTTTCACGGATCACAAGAGTTTGAAATATATCTTCTCACAAAAGGAGTTGAACATGAGACAGCGGAGATGGATGGAGAAGTTGAAGGATCAGGATTGCACGATACTTTATCATTCGGGGAAGGCGAACGTAGTTGCCGACGCTTTGAGTAGAAAAGTACACTTGTCATGTTAGATGATACGGGAATGGAAAATGTTGGAAGATGTTCGTGATTGGAATCCTACCGAGGTAAATCATGGAGTATTATTTGCTAGCGTGCGGGCTATTCCTGTTTTATTGGAAAGAATTAAGGAGACTCAGAAGAAAGATCCAGAGTTGGTAAAAATCATGGATGGTTTGAGTGAGAAAAAGGAGAATGAGTTCGCGATGAACCAAGATGGGATTTTGACTTTCAAAGGTAGAGTTTGTGTTCCTTTAGTTGAGGATGTAAAGCGACTTGTGTTGGATGAAGCTCACAAGGCAAAGTATACTATCCATCCGGGGAGTACGAAAATGTATAAGGATTTGAAGAAACAATTTTGGTGGAATGGCATGAAGCGATAAATAGCGGATTATGTGTCGAGGTGTCTCACTTGTCAGCAGGTGAAGGCAGAACACCAAAGACCCGCGGGGTTGTTGCAACCATTGGATATTCCAGAGTGGAAATGGGAACATGTTATGATGGATTTTGTTTCGAGGTTTCCGCGTACTCGTAGAGGTTTTGATGCCGTTTGGGTTGTTGTTGATCGGCTCACGAAGTCGGCTAATTTTATTCCGATTGCTATGACTTATTCCTTGAGTCGGTTAAGCGGTATTGTATGTGTGAGATTGTTAGATTGCACGGGTTCCAGTTAGTATTGTTTCGCACGATCCGAGATTTACATCGAGGTTTTGGCAGGCTTTGCAAGAAGCTATGGGGACCAAGTTGAATTTTAGCACAACTTTTCACCCTCAGTCAGACGGACAGTCCGAGAGAACAATTCAAATACTTGAAGATATGTTACGGGCTTGTACGGTGGATTTTAAGGGGAGTTGGGATACACACCTTCCATTGGCGGAGTTTGCGTACAACAATAGTTATCAATCGAGCATCGGGATGGCACCGTATGAGGCTCTTTATGGGAGGAAGTGTAGATCTCCTATTTGTTGGGACGAGGTTGGAGAAGCAAAATTATGGGGTTCAAAGATTGTTCAGCATTCAGTTGAGAGTGAAAATAATTCGGGATCGATTGCTCACCGCTCAAAGTCGACAGAAAAGTTATGCGGATAATCGGAGGAGAGATTTGGAATTTCAGGTTGGAGACTTTGTGTTTCTTAAGGTATCACCTAGAAGGGGTACTAAGAGATTTGGAAAGAAAGGGAAATTATCACCGAGGTTCATTGGACCTTTTGAGATTCTGGAGCGAGTTGGGAGTTTGGCTTACAGGGTGGCTTTACCGCCGTCTTTGTCGGAGATTCATAATGTGTTTCATGTGTCTATGCTTCAGAAATATCTTAAGGATGATTCACATGTTCTTGAGTATGAAGACATTACATTTCAGCCAGACTTGTCTTATGTTGAGCAGCCGGTGAAGATACTTGACACCAAAGAGCAAGTTTTGAGGAGCAAGAGAATTCCATTGGTGAAGGTTCTTTGGAAGAATCATGAGATCGAGGAAGCAACTTGGGAGACCGAGTTGGAGATGCGAGAGAAGTATCCTCATTTGTTTGTTGATCACGGTAAGAATTTAGGGGATAAATTCCTTAAAGTAGGGGAGAATGTAAAACCCTAAATTATGGCTTGCTTGTTTTATGCATGAACTCATACACTTATAATCATCATAAACATGTTTATTTAGCTCACTTATATGGTTGGAGTCAATAGCATGTTCGTTGTCGTCGTTTGAGATGCATGTATGCATTTTTCTTTCGCGAGATGCTTTGAATCTCGGGTTTGTGATTTATGTTGTTAACATGTGGATAATTGTTAGAGGGCATTCATAATATCATTTAAATGCCTTAGATGTTTGTTAGATGCTTGTTGCATCATCGGTTTGGTTGCTAGTTTGATTCTAGCGTTAACCCTTCTTCGTTTGACTTTTTCGGTTGTCGTTCGGGAGAGTTTTGCCTGAGTTCTAGACCATGTTTTGTTGAGGTTTGAAGCTTGATTGTTTTGATTATAGATTGGAGGTCATTAAGGTTGGATTGTAGACACTTTTTGGCTTGGAAGGACTCGAGAATGCATGCGGGAGAGTCCGGGACCGAGCAAGGAATGAACAAAGGTGGAATTGGTGTAGGCAGCTTTGATGCGCTCGCATCATTATGGAGGCAAGCGACCGCATGGTCCTGATGTCTGTTGAGTCTTTGGTGGGACGATACATCGTCTTCACGAATTGTGAGATTCGTGATCGCGATGGATCGCCGTGCCGGGTTTGCACACACCCCTCTATCGGTGGCCATGGTGGGGAAGTAGTTTATCTCAGTTGTAGTAATACACGACTTTGATAACTATGGAACTCGAGCGGAGATCTGCTCGGGACGCCGATATCTACGAGAGGGATATCGAGGGCACATAAAGGTTTTGCACGCAGTTTTTTGCGAGCGACACGCGCGGAAGAATTGGTAATGGTATCATATCCCTTTTATATGAATTGTCTCACAAGTACTTATGTGAATAATGTGCCTTGTGATTTGGATATGATATGGTGGTTGTATTGGTTTCATAAATGTTATACTTTATGGATAACATGTTACTTATGGTTGATGAGCTTATATGCCTTCACATGAATATTATGGGGATGCTATGTTATAGTAATGACATGAATTATTATTGTTAAGCCTAATATGTCTTGACATGCATTTTAGTGAGATGTTATACTACAATGATAACATGTTTTATTATGGTTGAGCATGAATGCCATGACATGATTTTTATATAAGGTTATTATGTGAAGATAGCATGATGTAAATTATTATTGAGCATTATGCCATGATAGGAAGTTATGGTTAGTAACTTACTAAGTCTTTGTGACTTACTTTTATTTGTTGATTGTTTTTCCCTAGATCCGAGCCGTGCGTGCGGATCCAAGTAAATCGAGAAGGTTTCGTTGACGAAGTATTCTTTTGGCAAGGTTGCTACTTAGATAGTTTATTTTCTTTTGGTAAGGTCATTGGGAAAGATGAAGTTATGTAAACTTCATGATGGGTAGCAAACCTAATTGTGATTTGTAATATTGTAATTATGTTGTTAGCCTATTCTTTTGGTAGCCGACATGTGGTGGTCGTGCTTGGTGTATATTGGTAGCTATAATTCCATATGTTCTCTTGTTATTGGTGATTATGTTTTAGCATGGTACATTATTAGTTAAAGTATTATGCTTGTTCTCCAGCATGTTTTTAGCCGTTGAGTTGTTAGACTAGAGTCTTAGACTTAGTGTAATGTTGGGTTCCGGCCGTAGCTTCGCCGATGACTTGGTATATTATGCTATATGTTTGAATTGCATGGCATGGAGTTTAGTCCGACGTGCCCAATGTTGCGGCACGCGAGTCGAATTTTTGGACCGAGAGATTAATTATCTCTTTGGTTGTTTTTAGTTTGAGCTCGTTAGCTCGGGCGCCACAGTTTCATTTATTTCGCTTCCGCATATGTTTTGAGTTGTTGGCGTATCGCCGTTATGGCCCTACCCATTATTTGCTACTTGTTTGTTGTTATTTGTCTCCCGGCGGCACGACCTTGGGATTTCGTCTTGGGATCCGGGTCGGGTCGCCGCAAATACATCAGTCTAACGAACTACAAACGTCGTAGGGATTGAATGTGGATTCAGTATCGTTCAATAACTCCCTAAATTCAACTCCGACGAGTCATTGCTAAAAGTGCAACCAAGTATAACATAGATACTATATGATTCCCATTACTCTTTTCTATGTTCTCCATTCATTTAGAACACAATAACTAAGCCATTCATGACCTTAAACTAGCCATAATCCAATTCTCGAGTTTGAAACCCTAGAATAGTCGATTTTGTTAAACATACAATTAAAATTTATTCTTTCACAAGAGTTGTTCCTAAGCACATTTAGAACATTATTCATGCTTTACACAAAGTCAAAAATCATAACTTCACATGAAAACCTTAAAAACTTACTAACTTTTCACATGATGAATTGAAGAATTCTACTTTACTAGAAGTCTTCCTAAGAATGTTTAGAACAACTATAATGAAGGAAGCATGTTATTTTATTGAACATAAAAATCTGGGAATTGAAAACTCACCTTAAGCCTATGAATAATGAATGAAAGCAATAACAAATTAAGGATTGTAGAAGAGGAGGGCAAGGGCTTCGATTAGGCGGTCTTGGTTCGCCAATCGAGTTACCGGAACTCCGACAAACGGTCACATAAGTATGGAAGATGCACAAGCTCAACAATGGCATGAATGTTCAGTAATTTCAGAGGTTGAAGACAAAGAGGGGTTGTCAAGGCTTTAAATGGGTGAACAAACCCATAATCCTTGTGAAGGGTGGTTATATGGCTTCTAATTGGTCAAGGCTTGAAAGCCTTTGATAATAAACTCATCCAAGGGCTTAGAAGGCTTATAATAGAGTCAAAATGGTGTTCCAAGTCAACAAGGTCTGCCAAGGGGCAAGGGTAATGAAGACATCAACCAAAAACTTGCAAAAATCCTGAAATCTGGAAAATTGCATTTTCATTTGCGAAGTTACTGGACAGTCAATCTTGTAAAATCGACCATAAATAGCTCACACCTCCAAATGAGATTATTATTGATCTTTCTTAAACTAGACTCATTAAAATATATCTTAGCATTTTAAATTACTCAATTTGGACTCATATTCATCAAAATAAGGTTACAACAAAATCAAGTACAAAAGCTGATTTCCTGAAAATAGAATTCTGGCACAGCCATAAGTCAAGACCTAATTGAGGTACTTATACACCTTGGAAAATTACCAAATTTTACAGGGAGTATCCTAAAATATGTAGGTAAAACACACCTAAAGGGAATCTCAATCACATTAGTATATTGGTACCATAATTTTCCCGAATTTTGCCCAAAACAGGACTGAATCTGTGAAGTAATAAGTTGGTCATCATATTTCCAAATGCAACAAGTCTATGAACAATGATTGTGCAAGCATGAGAAATACTAGTACACTTGGTCTATAACTCAAATGAACTTTTCGTAAGTTGAAAACACAAACAATACAAGCAACGAAGGAAATCCCGAGAAACCCTAAGACTCAAACGAAGCAACAATGCTTCTAAACTCTCAACCATGCATACTATGATCAATATTAATGTTATAAGTCATATATGAAGGGTACTAAGACTCCAATGAGACTTAGTTAAGTGCAAACATGCTAAGATGAATACTTGAAGCATTAACGACAAAACATGCAACGCATAGTAGGCATTCAAACGACTATGATCATAACCAACCCAATGCAAGCATGATATGCACAATATGAACTCTCTAACATGTGAAGGCATATGTTAAGCATGTTATAATGATGTTATACAAGTAATGGGTTTGGGTTCTCACAGTTGCTGCATTAGCTATTGGGACTGTTTATCTTACTTTAGAAAATGGTTTTAATTTGTGTTTGAACGATTGTCTTTATGTTCCGGATATTGTTAAGAATATTATCTCTGTTCATGTTTTGGACAGAGAAGGTTTTAAGTTTATTATTGAGAATGGAAGTTGTTCAATTTTCAAGGATTATCTTTTTAAATATAGTGGTTATTTGATGAATTGTTTGTACACTGTTAATCTTGATAGCCCCATACTCACAATTCAACAAAATAAGAAAAGAAAATTAGATAATCAAAGTTCTTACACTCTTTGTCATGCTAGATTGGGTCACATTTCAGAAAAACAAGATGCGCAAGTTGGGACAAAAGGTCGACCTTATGGATTAGCAAAAGTTGCCAACGTGTGAATCGTGTCTAAAAGGAAAAATGACCAAATCACCATTTGTTGGACAAGTGGAGCGAGCTGATGGTCTATTGGATTTGATCCATACAGATGTTTGTGGACCACTAAGTGTTAGTGCGCGTGGGAACTATCACTACTTCATAACTTTTACCGATGATTATTCTAGGTATGAATATGTGTACCTTATGAGGCTCAAATCTGAAGCATTTGAAAAGTTCAAAGAATTTAGGTGCGAGGTGGAGAAACAAATTGGTCGCAGTGTTAAGACTCTTCGATTTGATCGAGGAGGAGAATACCTGAGTACTGAGTTTCTTGATTATCTAAAGGAGAATGGAATTTTCTCACAGTGGACTCCTCCTGCTACTCCACAACTCAATGGAGTTTCGGAGCGTAGGAATCGAACCCTGTTGGACAAGGTTCGATCGATGATGAGTTTCATGACTTTACCTCTTTCATTCTGGGGTTATGCCTTAGAAACGACATCACATCTATTGAATAGAGTGCCATGTAAAGCCATACCCGGTACACCATGTGAGATGTGGTGTGGTAAGACACCTTCCTACAAGTACCTTAAGGTGTGGGGGTGTGATGCTTATGTGAAGCAGCAAAGGGGAGATAAGTTGGATATGAGATCCAAATTATGTACATTCGTGGGGTATCCAAAAGAATCTATTGGATATTATTTCTACGATCATTCGAAACAAAAAGTGTTTGGTTCGAGGAATGCCACTTTTCTTGAAGAAGAATTTCTTTCTAAAAAGGGTGGCAGGGTTGTGGAGCTTGAAGAAATTCAAGATCCACAGAATATTCCCAATATTGTCGCAGATAACAGACCAGCCGAAGCTGGACCATCTGAAACACAACCTCTTCGAAAATCAACAAGGGTGTTGAAAGCACCTAAAAAACTAAATCTTTTGTTAGAGAACAAAGAAGAGGGACTCATTTTGGATAATGATCCAAAGAGCTATGGAGAGGCGATGTCAGACATCGACTCCAAGAAATGGAAAGAAGCCATGCAGTCTGGAATGGACTCCATGTACTCCATGTACTCCAACAAGGTCTGGACCTTGGTGGACCCACCATAAGGAATTGTTCCCATTGGCTGCAAATGGGTCTACAAGCAGAAGCTTGGAGTAGATGGAGAGGTAGCAACCTATAAAGCACGTCTGGTTGCGAAAGGTTATAATAAAAAACAAGGTGTTGATTGTGATGAAACTTTTTCACCAGTAGCAATGCTTAAATCCATTCGGATTTTACTGGTCATATCACCGTATTATGACTATGAGATATGGCAAATGGATGTGAAGACTGCTTTGAGATCTATATGAAGCAGCCAGAGGGCTTCATATCCAAGGAAAGTGAGCAAAAGGTTTGCAAACTCCAAAGGTCTATTTATGGACTCAAACAGTCTTCTAGGAGTTGGAATCTAGGAGTTGGAACATTCTATTTGATGAAGTGATCAAAACGTTTGATTTTCACAAGAATCCGGATGAACCATGTGTTTACAAGAAGGTTAGTAGGAGCGCAGTTGCATTTGCTGTTTTATATGTTGACGACATTCTACTTATCGGTAATTATTTAGGTATGTTGTAGTCAACAAGGGCATGGTTGTCTAAACAGTTCTCCATGAAGGATTTGGGAGATGCATCTTTTATGCTAGGGATAAAGATCTATAGAGATAGATCACGAAGGATGATAGGACTATCTCAATCCATGTACATAGACAAAGTGCTAAAGAGGTTTAGCATGGAGGAATCCAAGCGTGGATACCTACCAATGAGTCATGGCATTTCACTTTCTAAAGCAATGTCTCCCAAGACTCCTGAGGAAAGAGAAAGAATGTCTCGCATACCTTATACATCCACTATTGGGAGCATAATATATGCAATGTTGTGTACAAGGCCTGATGTTGCACATGCTTTGAGTGTCACGAGCAGATATCAGTCCAATCCAGGGGATGAACACTGGAAGGCCGTTAAGATGATTCTTAAATACTTAAGAAGAACTAAGGATATCTTTATGGTATACGGCAATGAAGAATTGAAACTAGAGGGGTTCACTGACTTAGTTTTCAGTCTGATGTAGACGACTCAAAATCAATGTCTGGGTATGTATTTACCTTTAATGGAGGAGCGATTGGTTGAAAAAGTTCCAAACAAGAAACACCTCGCATTTTGACTACTCGAGGTGAATACATAGCTGCATCAGATGTAGTAAAAGAGGCTGTTTGGATACGAAACTTCATCCAAGGGTTGGGTGTAGTTCCATCCGCTGTTGATCCAATAATGGTTTATTGTGATAACAATAGAGCTATAGCGCAAGCAACAGAGCCGAGATCTCATCAAAGATCCAAGCACATAATGAGGCGATACCACTTGATTAGAGAGATCATTGGTAGAGGCGACGCGTTGTGGATCGAGTCGTTTCAGCAGAAAATGTAGCAGACCCGTTGACTATACCCCTATCACAAAAGATATTTGAGGGACATCTCGAGAAGATGGGCCTAAAATATATGGGCAATTGGAACTAGGGGCAAGTGGGAGATTGTTAGAGTAGAATGCCCAGCGTTCCAATTAGATTAGATTTTTATTATACTTGTGGTCCTAATGGATTTATAAAAAGGGTTTAAAAAGGATTGTAAGACTTGTAGGAATGTGACCTACCCATATTTTAGATCCTATGGATTTGGGGTTATTGATATGGGAACTCCGACTCACTAGAGTCGCCTTGTATGTATGAATGCACTCTAACTTGTTTAAGGACTTGATTGGGAAACTTGGGATCATCTCGGGGAATCCGAGATGGTGAATTAGAGAAACTCCTATAGAACAAATTTTGATGGGTTATGATCTAGTACTCTATATATAGAGTTTACTCGTAGAGTTGCAAAGATAATCGAGTTGTTATCCAAAGCATGCTTGTATTGCCTTGACCTTGCGAAATAGTATCGCACGGACATCTTTAGAACCTAGACTACAACCCATGGGTCTTATCATGTGAGTGTACTACTTGGTACTTTAACTTAGAAAACCTCAATGAGGTCTCGTAGTATTGCAACGTAAGTTAGCGTATGGCTTCAAGGACTTGAATGTGACAATAGTGGTTTATGACTATTACATGAACCTTAATGGATTTGAGATTTTGGGATGAACTACTATCCTAAAGAGAAAGACTCTAAGGATATAATCTTGTTATTTGGTAAGCCTAGACAATCTAGGTAAACCTTGGGAACTATATAAATTGTGATTTGGTATTCTTACTTATTTATTGAATATGACTTAATAAGCATATTTTACATTTTTGACTTGAAGTATATATTGCTTTTGATTACCTTGTGGTTTTATTGGTATTATATGACTTATGAAGCATATTTCATATCTTGGCTCAAAGCATGATTTATTCTTGAATGTCTTAATGACCTATTGAAAGTTGATTAGTGTACATGTATTGAACTTAGATTTCACTAATAGGTGGAATGGTGAATTTGTTGAACTAAGGTTTCTCAATGAAATAAGGACCTAGATATACGTGAACTGTAAACATAGAGAATGGATAGAAACACATATAGCATTTGCATCCTATTTGGGATGAATTGTAGCGAAGACTCAATGGAGTCGAGTTTAAGGAACGATTGGACCTTACTAGGATCGTGGTGAGATCATTTGACACTTAGAAACCCATTTGACTAAATTACTAGCTTTTGGAACTTGAATAGAATTGAATGAACCACTTGACACTTGTACTTTCAAGACTCGATTGAGCTCCTATTATAATCTATATGATTAATCATGAACATGTCGTGAATAACATGCCTGCTTATCTTGAACGAGCTCGCTCTTGTTGAGCTCGCTTCCTGCTTGATTTAATATGAGTAAACATCTACTTGACCTGGACGAGTTCGCTCTTGTCGAGCTCGTTCTCTCGTTGATTTTAATGCCAATTAAACATCTACTTGTCATTCCATTAGTCCAGCTGGCATACTTGTCTTGTCTCGATGGTAAATGACGTATCGACGTTACGAATCGTGAGAATCGTGGTAGTGATGGGTCGCCACACCATAATCATGCCCACACCCTTCACTATTTGATCACAGTGGAGAAGAGTACCTTGTCGTAACTATTAGGGCGCTTGGAATAATGCTATCGTGTTGTCGATGTATCAATCACGTGCATCCGACAACCCACATTCAAGATAACCGTTTTCATTTCAAGATCTACGTTGCGGCAGCAGCTCTATAACATATGCTCCTCTTATGTGTTTTATTTCAAGCACTTATGTGACAACAAAGTGTTAATTGAAACATGGAATCGAAAGTGACCATGTTTATCTTGATTGCGCATTATTGAATACTTGGTGTGTATATATGTAGGTATACATAGTAATGCATGACAATTCTATGAAAGACTTGATATTGTAGACACCCCAATTTCGTACCCCTGATGTGTGACTCTGGCATGTGATATCAAGAACTGTTTAAACTTAACAAATGTCAAGTTACAGGAGTTACAAAATGCAAAAGGCAAAGCAGGATGTGCGAAATAGTAAAATGCGAGGGATAAAAGTGCAAATTTTGAAAGTGAAATATTGCCATGGCGTGGCCAAAAGGGGCCCTTGGCGCCGCACCAAGAGGACCTTGTGTCCGCGCCCAGCTAGCTACAGGAGCCCTCCCAGTTAACGCATTGTGCAAGTTCAGAAGCTTAGTGTACAAGAATTTTGAGCACGCAGAGAGAATTTGTTATCCCCGATGTGTCCTCTCCTTCAGCTATAAATAGAGGCGTTGGGACTCACTTCAGAAGCCCGGAAAGAAACTGAGAGAAACGCTGATAAAATTTCTCCGCGTCGTCCTAACGCTGAGAAATATAGAGAGTGAAGTGAGATAGGGAGTGGTCCTCCTATAAAGCCTTGAAACCCTGCCAAAACTCCGCCAAACCAAAAACCCATCGATTAAAAATGATCCCTAGCCCTTTAGTTAGGTATCCACCCTATTTCCCCGGCTCAAAAACCATAAAATAAGCCGTTACTCTGTCTGAGTAAATAGGCTGAAACCACCAAAAGTAAGCCGTTATTCCGCCCAAATAAATAAGCCAAAACCACAAAAAACAAGTCGTCACTCTGCCCCAAGTGAGCAAGCCAAAACCACCAAAAATAAGCCGTTACTCTGCCCAAATCACAACAGCAGCAGCATAAAAGTCTCCTTCTCCCGAGAAGGACAGAGCGAGCACCCTCCGCTCTAAAAGGTAATAGCCTTTAAGGGCGTTATTTTTATAAAAGTTATTCTTTAAATCCGGCCCAATGTAGAAAATATAAGCCGTTGTACTACCCGGATTTAGTTAGAAACTACTATGTAAAAGAGCCGTTATTATGGCCAAATATTTTTAAATATATTTGTAATTGTAAGGAGACGGCTGGAAGTCCGTAAATAATGTAGCCGCGGATGTATTTGCTTTTATTTCCTATCTTTTAATGCTTTGTTTATTTGTTAAATAAATATAACAAAAAGCATACTTTAGCCAAAAACCACTTTTGAGACCGAAAGGGCGAGTTGGGTACCTAGCACCTTCCCAACTCGTAACTTAGCCTCCGAACCCGTTTTACAATCTCTAGTTTTTCTTTTCTTTTGGTTTTGCTTTATTTTTTCCTTAAAATAAAGATGACGACTCTATAAAACATTTTGGATCCAGTGGAGGCGTCGCAACACTTCTTTCTTGCACTTTTCCGTTTTCCCCTAAAAAAGGGAGAATGAAAATGAAAGGGTAATGCATTCCTATATTCTGGTATCCCCTAAACAAGGGATAACTTGATGCAGGAAACCAAAAGCACCCATAGTAATCCGAAATAGGCCATAAGGCTATTTTCATAAAATCCATAGCGGGGCCTCGCAAGATCCTTTTTTGCACTTTTCCGTTTTCCCCTAAAAAAGGGAGAATGAGAATGAAAGGGTGATGTATTCCTATATCCTGACATCCCCTAAACAAGGGATAATTTGATGCAGGAAACCTAAAGCTCCCATATTGGACCAAAAATCCACTAAAGTCAACCGAGGCGAATTCCAACACGTTATTTTAGACAACACTCCTTTCGTACTTTTAATTTCATTTTCCCCTAAACAAGGGAGAATGAAATGAGAGTAGTGGTGTCCCGCATCCGCACGTACGCGCAGCCCTATCCAAGGGCGCGAGGGGCGCGGGCGCATCTCCTGGCAACCCACAGTGGCGACTCTTCTTGGGAGATCGTTTTATTTTAAATAAAATGGAGGGCTAGACTCATTAAAAAAACTTTTTTTGTTTTTCTTTGTTTCTGGCTAAAGTATGCTTGTTATATTAATTTATGCATTTGAATATTGCGTTCCTATACATCCGTGTCTATATTTGTGGATATGATCCTCCATCTTGTAGCAATTTCGTTCCGATAACTGTTACAGGTATATTTAAAAATATTTTTAAAAAATCCAAAAAAATGTCATATATATATGTTTGCAATAAAATTCCGGGCAGCACAATAAAAGGGCCGGGGCTTGATCTTTAATATTGCTTTATTTTCGGCCCTATGTATTTATTTTGTCTTGTTTATTATTTTCATTCCGCAAAATATGTACATATTTGCATTCATTCTGCCATTTTATTTTGGGGATGTAGGAAATTTTTTGTAATTAATAGAAATAGATAGATTCCCCGCTTTTAATTTCTATTTCTTAATATGATGTGCTTGCTTGTTTGCGCTCAAACTAAAAAGCCGAGAAAATCCACGCGTAACAGTAAGACAAGCCATATCTGTTTTTATATTATGTTTGTATATCTGAAAAAAAAAATATTTTATTGCTTTTTCGAGGCTGCACACACGCGATCAGTCTGATCTTGGGGATGGTGGATCCTAGAAAGAGTATAGACCATTTTGAATGGTGGATCCTAGAAAGAGTATAGACCATTCGCCTGGGATCAGTCCGATCTTGGGGAGTCGAAAGGCAGGTGGAATACGTTGGTCCTATACTGCGGAGAAAGAATCCACTGCTCAGAAATGTCCCGAGATGTCAAAATAAAGCAGGTGCTTATCCGGTCAATTGTAGGGAAAATGAATAATAATAAAAAATACTAATAAAGGCACGTTGTACTCCAAGCCCAGAAAGCCTTCAGCCAGCCTTCTGATACCTCAAAACACATTTTCCTCAGAAACCTGGCCCAAATTTGGAAGAGCGAGATAATCTGGCAGTTGATACGGAAATAAGTACGAAAGCCATCGAGGGTATCGGTAATAGAAAAAAGGGCGAGAATCGATCGAGGGTACAGATCGGCGGTATGGCGGCAGAAGTGAGGTCATCGCTATGGGTATAGATCTTTGGGGCTCGAGTGCGCTCAGGCTCCGGCAATGCAAAGAAGGGTGGCTAGACCAAAATTTGGGTGCACAGGCTGATCGTATAATGAGCCAAATGGCTAATCTGGTGCAAAATTTAAAATCTAATGGTGAGGTAATCTCTTCCCCTGTAGCCCCCCAAGAAGCATCAACCTTCCATGTTCCTCCAAATCCAATTTTCAGCCAAACACCAACCCACCAAATACCTATTATTACCAAAGTTTTAACCCTTTTTCATCATACCCTCCATATCCTATCCAAAATACTTATCCAATCCAATATCCCTATTCTACCCAAAATCCTTATCCTACCCAAAATCCTTATCCTATCCAAAATCCGGATCCAGCCCCATATCCATATCCTGCCCAATATCCATATCCAGCCCAGAATCTTTATCCAGCCAAAAATCCTTATCCTATCCAATATCCATATCCAGCCCAAAATCCTTATCGTATCCAAAATCCTTATCCAATCCAATATCCCTACCTATCCAAAATCCTTATCCAACCCAAAATCCTTATCCTACCCAATATCCTTACCAGGTATCGCAGCCATAGATTAACCCAGCCTTCCCTAATCCTACCAGCATATACCAAAACCCAACTCTCCCGCCCACCAAGATGGAGGTTGACATCGAAAATTTGAAAACCATGATGCTCAAAGTTCTAAACAAAGAAATTTCTAATGAGAGTCTGGGAGACAATTTCCTGGGAATGATAGATGAAGGCACTTACTATGAAAGGCTCCCTGATAAGTTTGAGCTTATTACTGATAAGCCTCTGCAGAACTGGTATACCACGACCGGCCTGCTCTTGACGCCCGCAGATCTGGTGGACTGCTTTGAATATACTATCCTTGTTTCTTCCCCTAGCTTTACGGATTGGTCATCTACCGATCCACTCCCTAAAGTTGAGGATCTCAAACCTCAGGTCCTCAACAATGTAATAAACCCTGTACAGTTTGCTTTTAATAATAATCTGAATGTCTTTGCTTATTCCTTTGTTGCACCAACATTAAAAGACGCATTAAATAATAATAATAATGAGTCATTTAATGAAATGGACCCAAAAGATAAAAATTATTTGCTTGAGCTTGTAAAGCCAGTTGAGCACCAGGAACAACATCATTCATCAGCAGCAACTAAAGACTTGTCCATCATCAATCTGTGGCTGGACAATGAAATAAAAGAAAACAAAATTGGTAGCTACCTGCAAGGCTCTAAAAGGGTAGTGCTCATAGATCTCCTCAGAGAGTTCGTAGATATCTTCGCCTGGTCCTATGAAGATATGCCGGGGCTAGACCCAGCCATAGTCGAACACCGGATCCCCATATATCTGGATGCTCGACCAATCAAGCAAAAGCTCCACCGGATTAAGCCGAAATGGTCACTACAAGTTAAAGAAGAAATCATGAAGCAGTTACACGTCAAGTTCATTCGGGTAGTTGAATACCCGATTTGGCTATCCAACATAGTGACCGTTCCCAAGCCCAACGGGAAGGTCTGAATCTGTGTAGACTTCCGCGACCTCAACAAGGCGTCGCCCAAAGATGACTTCCCTCTACCCAATATTGATATTGTGGTAGACGCCGTTGCTGCCCATAAAGTCAGATCCTTCGTCGACGGCATGCTGGGCTACAATCAAATTAAAATGGCAGCAGAGGACCAAAAGAAGACCTCATTTACTACCCCTTGGGGAACCTACTGCTACAATGTCATGCCGTTTGGGCTAAAAAATGTTGAGGCTACTTATTAGAGGGCTACCACCACCCTCTTCCACGACATGATACATAAAGAAATGGAGGTCTATGTTAACGACATGATTGTGCATTCCAGCGACGCCAACAATGCTCATATCAAAGACCTTCGAAAATTCTTCGAAAGGTTAAGGAAGCACCAAATGAAGCTCAACCCCACCAAATGCACATTTGGGGTTACCAAGGGCAAAGTCCTAGGATTCTTAGTGACCGAGCAGGGCATCGAGATCGAGCCAACAAAGATTAAAGCTATCCTAGAAATGCACAACCAAAAACTCCAACCGAAGTCAAAGGCTTCCTAGGCCGATTGCATTATATCAGCCGTTTCATCCGGCAACTGACAACCACATGTGAGTTGTAAGACCCCGAACCTTCGTGTATTTGACTTTCTCGTTTTGCTTGCCCTTTAACCGTGACCTAACTTACTAAACTTGAGGAAAGAACCTTGATTTGTGTAGGCAGGCTATCTAGAAGCCAATACCTTAATTCTATATGTTCCATAGACTTTAACTAGTTAAAGTTACAAGTGGTATACCGACGCTGTTCGTTACTTGACTCGGTTGAGAGTTTTCTCGCGTAGTGTGAGAACCCACACCCCTTTACATGTATAACATCATTATAGCATGTTTATTGTATGTCTTAGCATGTTAGCACTTAACTAAGTCTCATTGGAGTCTTAGTACCTTGCATACGTGACTTATAATGTTAGTCTTGATCATAGTATACTTGGTTGAAAGTTTGGAAGCTTAGTTGCATTGTTTGAGTCTTAGGGTTTCTCGTGTTTACCTTCGTTGCTTGCATTGTTTGTGCTTTCAACTTGCGAGAAGTTCATTTAAGTTCTAGATCAAGTGTACTAGTATTTCTCATTCTTGCACAATCAATGTTCATAGAATTGTTGCATTTGGAAATAAGATGACCAACATATTACTTCACATATTCAGTCCTGTTTTTGGGCGAATTTCGGGAAAATTCTGGTACCAATATAATAAAGAGAATTTTCTAAAATTTTAGTATGTTTTACCTTAATATGTTAGGATACTCTCTATAAAATCTGGTAATTTTCCAAGGTGTCTAAGTACCTCATTTAGGTCTTGACTTATGGCTGTGCCAGAATTCTAGTTTTAGGAAATCAGCTTCTGTACTTGATTTTGTTGTAACTTTATTTTGATGAATATAAGTCCAAATTGAGTAATTTAAAATGCTAAAATGTATTTTAATGATTTTACTATCAAAAATAACATCATTTGGAGTTGTGAGCTATTTATGGTCGATTTTACAAGATCGACTGTCCAGTAACAACAATCTGGAAATTGGTCCCTGAATTCACACTTACGGGATTTTTGACAAGTTTTGGCATATGACCATAAAGCCCTTGGCCCTTGGACGTCTTAAGTGACTTGAGCCTCCCTTGTTGACCTTAGTCCAACCTCTCTAAACCCTTGGATGAGTCCTTATCAAGGGCTTACATCCCTTGGCCAATAGGAAGCCATATAACCTCCATCACTTGGATTGTGGTCTTCTTGGAAAGTATATAAACCATTTTTGACCTTACGGGTTATTACCGCTCTAGTGTTGCTTAAGTCTTTGGCTACTATCGACTTTTGCGTTATTGAATGAGTTACTACTCTAGGAAGAGTTTAGTAAATGGCTTCATGATCCTAGACTAACGGAGTAGTCCTGGATAGTACATAATGGACAAATGGTTAAATTGTGACTCTGCTGAATTTCATAAGTGAATATGGAATACTGTGTATATTTTATATTATGACTAAATGCATGATTTCCTACATTGTCAAGAATTGATTTTTCTACGTGTTTCTATGATATGACTTTATGAGCATATTGAATGTATTTGCCTTCGTGCCTGATCTGTTCTACAGTTAATGAATTGTGGTGAACTTGGATTCTATTATTAAGTGGAATTATGAATCAAAATTGAACTAAGCTTGATTTCACAATAATCAACTTAGGCTTCCCTTATATAATTGACTTGGGACATTGAACTAAAATTCGTAAATGGAATGAGAACCTTGGTATGCCTCAAACGAGAACATAGAAAATAGTCTTGGAACACATATAGTGTTCAAACTCTATTTGGTTGGAATTGTAGTAAAGACTCAACGGAGTCGAGTTAAGGAACAATTGAACCTTATGAGGATCGTGGTGAGATCCTATGATAATTATATTCCATTTGACTAGATTATTAGCTTTTGGGACTTGAATCGAATAGAGTGAACAACTTGACACTTATGATTTAGAGACTCAAATGAGCTCCTATTGTGGTTTTGTGATTATTGTAACAATGTGCATAATCGTATGAGTTTAGTAGATCATTATATCTACTTGAGAATTAGCAAATACACATCTACTTGTGCATTGCATATAAGTCTAGCTGGCATTACTTGAGTTTTCATGTTGAAGGTGGGACGATGCATTGTCTTCATGAATTATGGGATTTGTGGTTGCAATGTATCGCCGTACCGGATTCGGTTTTCACACACCCCTCCACTGCTAGCTACAGTGGGGAAGTAGCCCTCTTTGTCGTAACCAATTGAGCACATTGGCTAGTGCTATTTTCCCGAGTAGAGAGCTCGGACCCGAGAAGAGAGCTCGGTACTTTGATACCTGAACACGGGTATCACTGGCACAATATGATTAACAGTTGTGATTGCAGGAGCAATACGACGAAAGTGATTTGGTATCTTCTCTATCCTTTATGTTGCTTACTATGGGCACTTATGTGATAACAAAGTGCTAATGAACATGAGATCTTATTGACCATGTTTGTGTTGGTTGGTGTTATATGGAAGACTTGAAATGTGTATAAACATATGCACAATTATACATGACTAATATATGACAAAATTGATATGTATATATAGAGATATACATCCTTATATATGATATATATATATATATGAAAGACTTGATGTGTATATATATATAGATATGCACACTTATGCATGATGATTATATGGGAGATTTGATATGTATATATAGAGATATACATACTGATATAGGTGTATATATATAAATATGCACCCTTACACGTGGTAATAATGTGAATAGCTTGATTTTTATATATAATGATATGTATACTTGCATATGATGTTTTGTGGGAACTACCTTCTAATTCGTTTGATTTGTGTTTGAACAGGGAATTACACCCTGGTTCATTTGGATGGTTTAGTAAGTAAGAAGAAATGGATATCTTGTGTAGTATCAAAACGATACGACGCCTCCTCACGGGTTTTTCTGTCATTTATAAAATGACACCATGGTTATGTTTATGTTACATAATTATATGTTGCATATATATTGTAGTATCGTGCTGGGTCATTATGACTCATCCCGTACTTGTTTCTAGTTGCAGTAACTGATAGCTGCAATGAGGTCGAGTAGATCGTGATTGTTGCAGTGCGTAGCTGGTCGATAGATCGAGATTAGAGCGTGTGGTTCGTGTTTGTAGCAGCCGACTTTCCCGAGTAGTAGCTTGTGGAGTCCTGTTCCTTTATAGCATTGTCATTGATGTCCTGTACTTTGTTATTCTTGTGAGATCGACTTTTTGTAAAGTTATTTAGACTTTACGATCGGGTAGAATACTTGAGTTTTTGTATTGATTCTTTCTTGGGCCGACGTATTGTGTCGTGCCTAGTCCGTGGATTTCGTATTTATTTCAGTTGTCTCTCGGGCACGCAGTAGCTTTGGGGAATTTCCTTATTCTAATTTTTATAGTTGTTGGTTGACCCCGGTATGCTTTAGCCATTGGGTATTTGTTATATTAGGTTGGTTCTTTGTTGAAACGCCGGCCTGGAGTGTCGATGGTTTGTTCGGCGTCCGTAATGTTGCGGCACGCGAGTTTTGTTTCTCCTCTCCTTTGAGAGATAATGTCTCACTTGGTTTCATTGGCGTTGGTTTCGAGCTTCATGCTTGGGACTTCTTCCTTATTGCTTCCGCTAATTCGATTTTTGAAATACTGTATTTTAGTGCAGCTTTATGTTCGTTTAGAGCGTGTTAGCTCGTCTATTCGACTTGCACTACTTCTTTAGCAAGTGCTTGTCCTTTTCTTATGTTAGTTCCAGCGGCAGGACCTTGGGATTTCGAGTTGGAATCCGGGTCGGGTCGTTACAGTTGGTATCAAAGCTTTATAGGTTAGCTATAAGCCAGGATAGGTTCCATGGCCTAGGTTGGGTTTGGGTTTTCGTCGAGTATTTACCGTCGAGTGTTGTTTATAATGCCTTATTGGCATATTCTTTGGTACAAGTATACGACTTGGAGTACTAAGTTCGTTGGTCTAGATTGCCGTGAATGAAGGTTTGTGTCTAGGAGTATTATATTTCTCCTTTATTGCTTATGAGTTGCAGTTATATCAAGAGTAGGTGCTGCATTTCAGTAGAGCTGTTGTTTCTTGTTCCATTTTTAGGAATCAGAGAAGCTAGACTGTCGGTCCCAAGGGTGATCGTCGTGTTAATCATTATGGCGAAAGTTCGTTGTAATACGTTTCGAGAGCGGAGTGGTTAAGCCTCCCGTGGTACCTATTAGTATTTCATAGATTACTATATAGGTGTATATAGTTATGGTAGTACTTAACCACCAATTCTTGTATTATTTGTGTTGGGAATTTGAGACCCCTTTCCCGATGGTTGTGTTTTGGTATTTGGGGGACTACCTTGATCAAGGTGAAATTCCCTCAGGATATGTTGGAACTTGGTGATTGGCCAGAAGGTGATCACGTGATGATTGGTTGGATTGGTTGTTGACCCGTATACGATTTGACTTATAAGGATTGGTCGTATACTAGTGAATAAGAATATGCTACCTAGTGACTCGTGAAATGTTGTATTGTTTTTTTATTAGTCTAATACATTGATATTGTATTAGCCTTGTATAATGTGTTTTATCTACCATTAATAGGTAGTTAATAGTATGAATATTCAAAAAAAATAAATAATAATAATAGTATGAATATTCCATACTTGGTATACATACATAGTAAATTAATATGCTATGTTGCATGATACTGATGCCATGCCTATATGTGCTTAGGATTGCTATTGTTGAGACCGATATAAAGGATGTTGATATGTGATTCATGAACACCCCACATCCTGTACGACGAAAGCTTTTGAAGTCACTTCAGAGGGCCCCTGACTTGATTATCAAGAGGTCTTCGTCGGAGAACTAGAATGGTATAATATGAGATAGGAATTGACTGAACCCGTTACCAAATGGAATGGAATTGAAAAATATTGGTATCTTGTTTTGCTTGTGCAAATACGTACAACATGGATATTGAAATCATGCTATGAATGAATTAACCTTGTGACTTGATTGGATGAAGTACATCGTATTGAATGTCTTCCTTGTAAGGTGAATATGTGGTCTATGATGATGATTGACTACTTGATTATAGTGTAAGGGCGTTAGACCCTAGAGATTCGTGTTGTGGCTGGAATAATTTAGCTAGCCTAGAAAAATTCTTGGTTGGGAAGTTAGTTAGTCCGGTGCAATTATTGCACATGCATGAATTACTTGATTAGTTGATAGAGAGGCATTTAAACCTTGATATCCACGTTTGTTGGAACTTTGTAAGCTTTGCTAATGTCTTTGAACTCCGTCAAGAGTCAAGATGACTTGATTTTGGAATTTATTGTAGTTGAGATTTGAGTATTTCTCCCCCTCGTGTTTTGAGGCATACCTAGGGGGTCACCTAGACTTCATGTGCAGGCCAGAGTATTGAACTTTTGGTTGTTGTCGAGTTTTGAATTCGAGGACAAATTCTTTTAAGGTGGTGAGGATGTAAGACCCCGAACCTTCGTGTATTTGACTTTCTCGTTTTGCTTGCCGTTTAACCGTGACCTCACTTACTAAACTTGAGGAAAGAACCTTGATTTGTGTAGGTAGGCTATCTAGAAGCCAATACCTTAATTCCATATGTTCCATAGACTTTAACTAGTTAAAGTTACAAGTCGTATACCGACGTTGTTCGTTACTTGACTCGGTTGAGAGTTTTCTCGCGTAGTGTGAGAACCCAAACCCCTTTACATGTATAACATCATTATAGCATGTTTATTGTATGTCTTAACATGCTAGAGACTTCGTTTCATTCATTTCATGCTTGCATTAAGTTGGTTATGATCATAGTAGAGTGATTGCCTTCCATGCGTTGCATGCTTTGTTGTTAATGCGTTGAGTGTTCGTCTTAGCATGTTAGCACTTAACTAGGTCTCATTGGAGTCTTAGTACCTTGCATATGAGATTTATAATGTTCATCTTGATCATAGTATGCTTGGTTGAAAGTTTGGAAGCTTAGTTGCATCGTTTGAGTCTTAGGGTTTCTCGTGTTTGCCTTCGTTGCTTGTATTGTTTGTGCTTTCAACTTGCGAGAAGTTCATTTAAGTTCTAGACCAAGTGTACTAGTATTTCTCATGCTTGCACAATCAATGTTCATAGATTTGTTGCATTTGGAAATAAGATGACCAACATATTACTTCACAGATTCAGTCCTGTTTTTGGGCGAACTTCGGGAAAATTCTGGTACCAATCTACTAAAGAGAATTTTCTAAAAATTTAGTATGTTTTACCTTAATATGTTAGGATACTCCCTGTAAAATTTGGTAATTTTCCAAGGTGTCTAAGTACCTCATTTAGGTCTTGACTTACGGCTGTGCCAGAATTCTATTTTCAGGAAATCAGCTTCTGTACTTGATTTTGTTGTAACTTTATTTTGATGAATATAAGTCCAAATTGAGTAATTTAAAATTCTAAAATATATTTTAATGAGTCTACTTTCATAAAAATAAAAAATCACCTCATTTGGAGTTGTGAGCGATTTATGGTCGATTTTACAAGATCGACTGTCCAGTAACAACAATCTGGAAATTGGTCCCTGAATTCACACTTACGGGATTTTTGACAAGTTTTGGCTTATGACCACAAAGCCCTTGGCCCTTGGACGTCTTTAGTGACTTGAGCCTCCCTTGTTGACCTTAGTCCAACCTCTCTAAACCCTTGGATGAGTCCTTATCAAGGGCTTGCATCCCTTGGCCAATAGGAAGCCATATAACCTCCATCACTTGGATTATGGTTTTCTTGGAAAGTATATAAACCATTTTTCAGCCTTGGCAGCCATTTGTGATCACTAAGCTTCAGATTTACAGAGAGTAAGTCTCCATTTTCGTCCTTGGGAAGAAGCCTACCTTGTGAGACCATTTGCCGGAGTTCCGGTGACCCGATCGGCGATCCGAGACCGCCGAATCGAAGGCCTTGCCCTCCTCTACAACAATCCTTGGTTTAATCTTCCTTCCATCCATTATTCATAGGCTTAAGGTGAGTTGACAATTCCCAGAATTTTCATGTTAAATATTATGACATGTCCCCTTCATTATAGTTGTTCTAATGATGCTTAGGAACACTTTTTGTGAAGTAGAATCCTCCAATTCAATCTATGAAATGTGTGTAGGATTTTATGATTTCTTTATGAAGTTGTGATTTTGACTTTGTGCAAAGCATGAATGTTGTTCTATATGAGCCTAGGATCAACTCTTGTGAAAGAATATGTTTCAATTGTAGGTTTAACAAAATCACCGATTCTAGGGTTTGAAATTCGGGAATGTGTTTATGGCTAGTTTAAGGTCATGAACGGCTTAGTTATTAAGTTCTAAATGAACGGAGAACATAGAATTGAGCAATGGGATGCATTTAGTATCTATGCTCCACTTGGTTGAATTTTAGAAATGACTCATCGGAGTTGAGATTAGGGAGTTATTGAACAATACCGATGCCACATTCGATCCTTCCTACGTTTGTAGTACGTTAGACTAATGTATTAGTTTACGTGACTTTGGGATGAATTGAAATGCATGTTTGATATGTGTGCTTATAAGACTCAATCGAGTTCTTATGCGGTTTATATGATTGTGTGAAAGAAATGCATAATTGAGAGGATTTGGATTGGGACTATCTTTAGTACTCTATACATGGAGTCTACTTGTATAAGTCGCTAGGATAACCATGTTGTTATTTAAGACTCACCGGTATGGTTTGACCTTACGGGTTATTACCGCTCTAGTGTTGCTTAAGTCTTTGACTACTATCAACTTTTGCGTTATTGAATGACTTACTACTCTAGGAAGGGTTTAGTAAATGGCTTCATGATCCTAGACTAACGGAGTAGTCTTGGATAGTACATAATGGACTGATGGTTAAATTGTGACTCTTCTGAATTTCATAAGTGAATATGGAATACTGTGTATATTTTATATTATGACTAAATGCATGATTTCCTACATTGTCAAGAATTGATTCTTCTACGTGTTTCTATGATATGACTTATGAGCATATTGAATGTATTTGCCTTCGTGTCTGATCTGTTCTACAGTTAATGAATTGTGGTGAACTTGGATTCTACTATTAAGTGGAATTATGAATCAAAATTGAACTAAGCTTGATTTCACAATAATCAACTTAGGCTTCCCTTATATAATTGACTTGGGACTTTGAACTAAGATTCCTAAATGGAATGAGAACCTTGCTATGCCTTAAACGAGAACATAGAAAAGAGTCTTGGAACACATATAGTGTTCAAACTCTATTTGGTTGGAATTGTAGTAAAGACTCAACAGAGTCGAGTTAAGGAACAATTGAACCTTACGAGGATCGTGGTGAGATCCTATGATAATTATATTCCATTTGACTAGATTAATAGCTTTTGGGACTTGAATCGAATAGAGTGAACAACTTGACGCTTATGATTTAGAGACTCAAATAAGCTCCTATTGTGGTTTTGTGATTATTGTAACAATGTGCATAATCGTATGAGTTTAGTAGATCATTATATCTACTTGAGAATTAGCAAGTAAACATCTACTTGTGCATTGCATATAAGTCCAGTTGGCATTACTTGAGTTTTAATGTTGAAGGTGGGACGATGCATTGTCTTCACGAATTATGGGATTCGTGGTTGCAATGTATCGCCGTACCGGATTCGATTTTCACACACCCCTCCACTGCTAGCTACAGTGGGGAAGTAGCCCCCTTTGTCGTAACCAATTGAGCACATTGGCTAGTGCTATTTTCCCGAGTAGAGAGCTCGGACCCGAGAAGAGAGCTCGGTACTTTGATACCTGAACACGGGTATCACTGGCACGATATGATTAACAGTTGTGATTGCAGGAGCAATACGACGAAAGTGATTTTGTATCTTCTCTATCCTTTATGTGGCTTACTATGGGCACTTATGTGATAACAAAGTGTTAGTGAACATGAGATCTTATTGACCATGTTTGTGTTGGTTGGTGTTATATGGAGGACTTGAAATGTGTATATACATATGCACACTTATACATGACTAATATATAAGAGAATTGATATGTATATATAGAGATATACATACTGATATAGGTGTATATATATAAATATGCACCCTTACACGTGGTAATAATGTGAATAGCTTGATTTTTATATATAATGATATGTATACTTGCATATGATGTTTTGTGGGAACTACCTTCTAATTCGTTTGATTTGTGTTTGAACAGGGAATTACACGCTGGTTCATTTGGATGGTTTAGTAAGTAAGAAGAAATGTATATCTTGTGGAGTATCGAAACAATACGACGCCTCCTCACATGTTTTTCTGTCATTTATAAAATGACACCATGGTTACGTTTATGTTACATAATTATATGTTGCATATATATTGTAGTATCGTGCAGGGTCATTATGACTCATCCCGTACTTGTTTCTAGTTGCGATGGCGATAGCATTGAGGTCGAGTAGATCGTGAGCGATCTTGCGATAGATCGAGATTAGAGCGTGTGGTTCGTGTTTGTAGCAGCCGACTTTCCCGAGTAGTAGCTTGTGGAGTCCTGTTCCTTTATAGCATTGTCATTGATGTCCTGTACTTTGTTATTCTTGTGAGATCGACTTTTTGTAAAGTTATTTAGACTTTACAGTCGGGTAGAATACTTGACTATTTGTATTGGTTCTTTCTTGGGCCGACTTATTGTGTCGTGCCTAGTCCGTGGATTTCGTATTTATTTTAGTTGTCTCCCAGACACGCACTAGCTTTGGGGAATTTCCTTATTCTAATTTTTATAGTTGTTGGTTGACTCCGGTATGCTTTAGCCGTTGGGTATTTGTTATATCAGGTTGGTTCTTTGTTGAAACGCCGGCCTAGAGTGCCGATGGTTTGTTCAGCGTCCGCAATGTTGCGTCACGCGAGTTTTGTTTCTCCTCCTTTGAGAGATAATGTCTCACTTGGTTTCATTGGCGTTGGTTTCGAGCTTCATGCTTGGGCTTCTTTCCTTATTGCTTCCGATGATTCGATTTTTGAAATACCGTATTTTAGTGCGGCTTTATGTTAACGTTTAGAGTGTGTTAGCTCGACTGTTCGACTTGCACTATTGTTTAGCAAGTGCTTGTCCTTTTCTTATGTTAGTTCCAGCGGCACGACCTTGGGATTTCGTGTTGGAATCCGGGTCGGGTCGTTACATATATCATCCGTATTCCAACAATAATCCTTCTGATGAGATTTCTACCAATAATCATAGATGTTTTTAAAAGAAATAAGGTTCTTTTACCAAGTTAAATTTAGTTTTTAAGATACCAGTTAATCTAGTTATAATGACAACAATTAAAACAAGGTGAAATCAAAAGATTGTCATTAAAACAAGAATCAACTTAGTCTTTTGAGCACTATAAGTTTTTTTGATGAAAAATCGAATTCTTTTGTGCTTTATGAATCAGATCTGGAAAAATAGATAGGATTTATAAAACTATTATTTAAAAGATAGAACCTGGTTTCTTCTCATCATAATTATATTCTATCGGGTAGGAATACTCATGGTTAAGGATTGATTTGCTGTTGGATTAACAGCAGAGTTATGTTTGTTGTTATGGATTCAGAAAAGAAGATACGATATAAAGTACAGGCACTGAAGCCATAAGCAAACATAAGATTTCATGCTATCAAAGAGTGTGCATACAAAAGTAGATAGACATGAAGTAAAGTTGTCTTGAACAAGTTCTCATTTAGATCAAAATATAATCGATTACAAAGAGGATCTAATGATTACAAGATTCGATACAACTTCCGGTGACTTAACTATTCCTAGTAAACAACTAATCTAAACACCTGATACATTTTTAAAGATAAAAATGTTGCAAGGAGATATCTATGAAGACCATGGACCCATATTCGTTTAACCGATTGGCAAACAGAATACAGGTCCAGATCAAGGGACTCAAATATTAGGCAAGGAGAGAGCGAGGCTCATACTTTTCTCCTTTTTAGCAGGTTTTCTCTATCCCAGGTGCACTGCATAAATACCTTATAGATTTCTAGATATCGGTTCCAGTGCAGGCACTCATCCTCGGAGGTTGGAGAGGGGAAAACCGAGGAGAATCACGTTTGGCTCACTGAAGATAGGAGGATCTTCTAAACGAGAAGGAGCATTCAAACGTGATCAAGGATATAGAGAAACGAGAGATATATGCTAAATGGTTGTTGAGGTAAATCTTCATACAAGAGGAATCCTCAAAACTAACCAAACAACTTTCGGTGGATTGGAAAGGTAATACCAATTTGTTGAGAGAGAAATTTGATCTAGTACTAAGAATACTTCTAAGTAACATCTTGAAACGAGGAAATATTGTATCAGTGTCTATCATAGTGTTTGGGAAGTAGTTTGCGAGTGAGAGATGAGGGGAGGAATGTCTCTATAAATATTCGCTGAGGCAAGACGAAGGACCAGTTAATGAGATGAATTCATTAAAATCAAAGAGTCCTTTCAACCACTCTCATTAAAGTCATATAGGGTAGTGTGCGAGATGGTTTTAATTTCTAGATATCCGGTAAAGATTCTTCTTGGAAATCCAAAAAGTTTTTGAAAAGACAAAACATCTTTCTTGAGAAGATAAAAAGTTTTTTGATGTGACAAAACAACTTTTTAGTAAAATTTTGATAAAACAACTTTTTCGGAAAAAGGTTTGATTACTTTTCAGAAAAATGTTTTGATTGAAAAGTCTTTACTTCTTTAAAACATTTTTAACTTTACCAAGAATCCAAGAAATTCGTCTTGTTCTTTAAGAAATATTCAGTTTCAAAAAGTTTAACCTCAACCTTTGTAGAAATTGCAAGGATACCCATGTATGTTGCACATTGTCTACTAAGGTGGAAATTTCTATAAATCAACACACAAAACTGAGCTTATTAAGTACTGCAACACAAGAATGTTACGTCAAAGAAGAAGGTTTGAAGATAGCACAGTCAAAGCAGATCAAAGCTAATTTAAAATAACTTTGAAGAAAATACATCAAACCAGATGAGTAAAGTAAATCAGACTTAACAGAGTGAATAGAAATCACAGAGCAAAGTATGATAAGCAATTACTCAAGCTTTATATTTGCAGAGATAAACATGGAAGAACAGAGTATGCAAATATAAGGCTATGCAGTGATGATATATTCAAGATCATGATTATCAGTGAATCATAAAGATATAGACTATATCAATCATATATCATAACCCAGAGAGAAGAAAATTAGACTGAAGCAAGTGAATAGAATCTTGTGAGTCAGTCAAGCAAAATATTTTATGTTGTTAGAGAGAGAATAAAATTCGCTTGATGATTTTGAGAGAATTTGTATTCCTGAATGAAAATCCAGAAGATCATTAGTGATCGATGTATTTTATACGTCGATTTTATATACTTCTAGGATTTAAATTATGCTATTTCACGAGTCTTTTGAGTACTAATATATGTTTTCGGTGAGTTTTGTAAGTTTCAGGATTATTGTGAAAATACGCGAAACTCCAGGGTTTTAAGTGCAAATTACCAAGAAAGAAAAATTGAAGAAAAATAAAGACTGCACAATCTGGACACCTTGCGGACGCAAGGTGCCTCAGACCTTGCGACCGCAAGGTAGGCAGTATAGGCCCCCGAAGTCAGCTATCAAAGAATCAAAAGCCACACACACTTTGGAGACCTTGCGGGCCTGAGGTATCCGACAACACAAAGGTAGGCGAAATCACATTTTTATGTTTAATTCGGATTTTAATTAGGCAGTAATAACACAATCAACAAGAAGATTGAATAGACATATGAGTGGAAATCAAAACATAAATTCGATTACAGGGTTTCACCTCCTATTAGGGATGATTTAGTTCATGTTCAACGATAATAATGTCCAATGTCACATGGTTCGTTCATAAGACATATTTGATCTTCAATACTTGTCAAAACCTAATTATGTTATACAATCTAAAACTACCTAAAATCTATGGTTCGGCCTCCATCCCATAAAATTCACCCATTCCATATCCTAAGGCCGTCCTCCAGCGTAATCTAGTTGTCACTTCTATATATACTTGGGAGTTGTGATTGAATCATAGTGTGAGAATTAACATTACGCTAGAACACAGTCCTAACTTATCACTCTCGTGCGATAGTCCAATTTATTGAATCTGCTGCGTCCAAGCTCACTGTGTGCTTTTGGCTCTTCGACTTGGCGGGGATCTTGCCTATTATTTGCGTGCATGCGAGGCACCTTTCCGCAGGTAGTTAACAGACTAAACAACACAATATTTTCTTCAATTTTTCTTTCTTTGATTGTAAAACCACGGAGTATTTTCACAAAACATAAACTTACAAAACTCACCAAAAACATATATTAGTACAAGTACCTCCCCTCCTAGACTCATGGGATTTTCAAGTTCAATAGGCGATGAAGCGACACATGGAGATGATGGAAGACATGAAAATACATCGATCTTCAAATGACCTTCGAAATTACAAAACCTAATTATGATTAGAGTCAATCGCAAAACTCATATATATAGTCTGTAAGCCTAAGCATAAGGAGGACAAAACTCTCTTTTACATATATACTTGTTTTTGGTAGTTTTAGATTGTATAACGAATGAGCGTTGAAAACCGAATTTTGTAATTTCATATTGAAGATCGTCTATGTCTTTGCTCATGCGTCCGCAACTAATGTGTGCTTCTTGGCTCTTCGATCATCCCTACCTTGCGGTGCAATCTAGGAGGTGGGAGAACTTTATTTTCTTCAATTTTCTTTCTTTGTAACTTAAAACCACGTTTCGCATCGAATTTATCACCAATATATTAGTTTTGATTCATATATATATGTCTATTCAATGCTTGTTGATTGTGTTGTTTATAGATTTTTGGTAGTTTTAGATTGTATAACAAGTTAGGTTTTGTAATTTCAAGTATTGAAGATCCCTATATTATTTTGCTTTGAACAAATCATCTAATCTAGAATGTAATTTATGTTTTGATTCATTATATATATGCAAATATTGTGTTGTTTATAAAGGCTTAGAGGTGCGGATAGCTGCATGACCAAGTGCATATGTCGTACAATGGCTCACCAACACAATAAATTGGACCTATCGAAGCACGAGTGATAAGTTAGGACAAAGGTTCTTACATGATCTAGGTGACGAGATAGATCATAAATCTAGGTGACACTAGATTACGATTCATGTGCTTAGGATATGGAATGGGTGAATTTTGCGGATGGAGGCTAAACCAATTGTTCAACGAGACTATATCTATTTTTAGTGAACGAACCCAAGACATTGAATGACATTATTATGAATTGAACATAAAGGAGATATAAGTGAAACCAGAATCCTAGATTTCCACTCACCATAAGATCTTCATATCTATTATTCTTTCTAATTAGTTAACATCTATAACTAGTAGATTAGAGTAGAATTAAACATAAAAACCCCCCTTAGGTTAATAATTTGCTATCTATAATCGCAGCATTTAAGTTCGCTTATCACTTGTCTCTGTGGGTTCGACCCTTGCTTCGAGTCTATTCTATAATAGTCTTGTACACTTGCAAGGAAATAGATAAATAAAACATCGATCAAGTTTTTTGGGCCGTTCTTGAGGAAGCTAGTTCACGTAGTTAGTTTGTAGGTAGCGTAGTTTTTAATTTAATTTAGTTTTTAGTTTAATTTTCAGTTTTTATAAAAATAAAAATACAAAAAGATTTTATTTTATTTTATTTTAATAGTTGTTGTTTTTAAATTGCTTTAATTTATTGCATGCAAGGTCGTAGATCTTTAAATCTGAATTGGTAGACTTAGATCAAGATATAAATATTGTTAAAAGATACCAAAGATATTTTGAAAATCTAGCTTTCGAGCACGATAATCAAGACCAATCGAATCGAGAGGATCCTACGGTTGATCCTACAATGGAAGAAATAACAATAATCGTAATCACGAAAACCTAGTTGACCAGTCAATAGGAATCAAAGACAAGAAGAGCACAAGAAGAAATATGGAAGTAGTAGTAAATCAAAGAACTATTAATGACTTTAGTAGACCTTCATTAAATGTGGTGACATCATGTCTAGTCTTGCGGATCTTTGTTAGGAATTTTGAGCTAAAAGGACATTATTTTAATGCCATACCATCTTTTCATGGGATGCCCCATGAAGATCTGTCGGTTTCTTAAGAGAATATGAATACATGATGAGTACTTTTCCTTTAGGAGGGTTGGCGAAGATCAAATTAAAATGAAATACTTTCTCAGTGCCTTAAAAGAATTGGCAAAGAGATGGTTTATGAACCTAACACCAAACAGTGTTTATACTTGGGCACAATTATATGATTTGTTTATGAGCAAATTTTACAAACATGCATCTCTTACAGAGTATAGAAAACAAATCATGTCATTCCAAAATGAACCAGGTGAAACATTCCATGAGTCATGGGATAGATTTAAAAATCTGCTTATTATGTGTCCTCATCATAATTTGGCTCAACATGTGTTAGTGCTTCAATTTTATCATGGTCTTTCGCCGGGTTTACAAACTATGGTTGATAGTGCATGGTGGTTCTATTAATAGAATGACACCAGAAGCACTAGAAGAATTATTTGAGATGCTAAGTATTAATTCCCAACAGAAAAGTGCTAGAGGTAAAAATAGGAGCCTATATCAATTGCAAGATAATTCAAATACACAAGCTCAATTTGAAAATTGGCAAATTCAAGAAGCATGTGCTCTATGTGGATTATATTCTCATGCTACTAATTTTTGTCCGTCAAAGTGCTATGTATTATAGTGAGCTAATGCTATGAATATGTGTACCCTCAAAGGCCAAGGAATGATCCTATTCAAATACATATAAGGTTGGAGGAATCATCTAACTTTTCTTGGGAGGAAATAAGCCTTTGCAACCTCAACAATTCAACCTCAACCACCACAACCTCCACGATGCCAAATCAAAATCGGTTGAGAATTGAAGAAGTTCCCAAGCAAGAAATAGCTAGTAAAGGTCAGCGGCTTTGATGAAGTACATGCTTGAAGAAATTGAAAATCGAAGAAACATATTGAAAGTTCGAAGCAAATAAAAGAGAAGAAGGGAAGTTCCTAGTCAAGCGAGGCAAGCTAAGTCAATCAGATCTGCTTGAGTGGTAAGGTGATAGGTGAAGAGGTAAGTAATTACAGATCCTTCTTCTAATATGCATGCTACAGTAGAAAATTCTGAAAAAGTAAAAGAGAAAGAAATTGAAAAAGATAGTGATAGTAATAAAGTATAATGATTTAAGTAATCAAGAGGTAGAAAAAAGAAAAAAGAAGTAGAAGTAGAGTTAGAGGTTCCAAATAAGGAACAAGAAAAGAAAGAAGAAATTCAAAATAAAGATAATACAGTTGAAGAAGATAAAGAGTTAGATCAAGAAGAAGAGGAACCTATGTGGCTCCACCACCTTATGTTCCTCAATTCCGTTTCAAGAAGACTTATGAAAAACCGAATGGACAAACAATTCACGGAAATTTATAATATGTTATCCAAAGTAAATGTTAATTTACCTTTGCTTAATGTTATTAAAAATATTCGGCTTATGCAAAGTTTTTCAAAGATCTTCACTCTAAGAAACACAAGTTTGAAAACAACGAAAAGATTGTTGTTTAAAGCGTAAGTTACGTTTTACAACCGAATTACCACCTAAGTTGAAAGACCCAGCGGCTTTAATCCAAGTCTCCTTGGGAAGCTCTAAAAAGATGAAAGCAATGCTAGATTTAGGAGCAAGTATTAACTTGATGCCTTTCTGGGTCTATAAACAATTAGGTTTAGGAGAACTAAAACCCACTAATATGCAATTACAATTAGGCGATCGCTCGAGTTAAATATCCTTTGGGTATAGTGGAAGATATCCTAGTTCGGGGTTGATAAATTGATCATACCACTAGACTTTGTGGTTCTAGAGATGGAAAGGAAGATATGCACCAATAATGAAGTCCCAATATTGTTAGGCGAGACCATTTATGGCAGCTGCTAATACAATGATTAATGTGAAAAATGGTAAACTCACAATGTCGGTCCTAGGTGAAACAGTTGAAATCTACGTGTTTGATGCTATGAATAGACCTAGTGACATGAGTGCTGTTTTCAATAGATGAGATTGAGAAATTATCAACAAAACTTTTGAAGAAGAGGAAGATTGAGAGAGATAGATTTATTGTCTATGATGATAGCCTATCCCTCCCATAAAAATTGACATTGAGGAAATTGAAAGAGAAATAGAAGAGAATAAAGAATAGAAAGAGAAAAATTAGAAGCTAGTAAAAGATAGAAGAAAAAAAGCGAAAATAGAATCGAAAATAATTAGATAAAATTGAAAAAGTAGAAAGAAAGAAAGTTATGAAATCAAAGAGATGAAGTAGAGATTCTGAAATCTCTCTTTGAAGAAATTGAGATAGAAGATATTGAAGAAATAAAGAAAGCAAGAAGAGAATAATGAGGCTAAAATAAAAGAAACATTAAGCGAGAAATTAAAATTTATGCCTTCCATTAATTCTCCCAAAGTCGAAGAATTAAAGCCATTACCATCCACTTAAAATATGCATTTTAGGGAAGGTAACACTTATTATTATAGCGGCCGACTTACAAGGAAACACAAGAAGAAAGTTTGTTAAAAGTTTTATGGACACATAGAAGCTTTAGGATGGTCTTTAGGCGACTAAAAGGAAATTAGTCCCTGTGCATGCATAAAATACATTTAGAAGAAGGTAGTAAACCTTAGAGAAAGACAAAGAAGACTTAACCCACATGGAAGAAGGCATTAGGAAAGAAGTTCTTAAGCTCTTAGATGCTGGTATAATTTACCTATATCGGATAGTAAATGGGTTAGTCTATTCAAGTAGTTCTAAGAAAGTCGAGAATTCTGTCGTTAAAAATGATAAAGATGAATTAGTCCCTACAAGGACTATAGCGGTTATAGAATGTGTATCGATTTGCGTAAATTAAATGCGGCAACTAGGAAAGACCACTTTCCTTTACCATTTATTGACCAAATTCTTGAAAGATTAGCGGTCATGAATATTATTGTTTTCTTGATGGTTTTTACGGATATAATCGAATCCTGTTGCACGAAGACCAAGAAAACAACCTTTACATGTCCCTTTGGTACTTTTGCTTTTAGGAGAATGCCTTTTGGGTTGTGTAATGCGGCTACTTTTCAAAGATGCATGATATCTATATTTTCATTTAGTTGAAAGATGCGTAGAAGTTTTCATGGATGATTTTTTCGGTTTTGGAAATTCTTTTGATCATCATGTAGAAACCTTACATCGTCTAAAAAGATCTTTCGAAAACTAATTTAACTTTAAGTTGGGAGAAAAGTCACTTCATGGTAAAACATGGAATTGTCTTAGGGCATGTTGTTTCAAATAAAGGAATTGAAGTTGACAAAGCCAAAATCGAAGTTATTTCACAACTACCCCTCCTTGATTAAAGGAGTTGAAGTTTTTCTTGGTCATCTTGGTTTTTATCGAAGATTTATAATTTTTCCAAAATCATGAACCTCTATGTAATTTGTTAGCAAAAGATACATAATTTATTTTGATAAAGAATGTTTAGAAGCTTTTAATTTATTAAAAGAAAAGTTAACTCTTGCCCAATTTTATCCAGCCACGATTGGTCACTTCCTTTTGAAATCATGTGTGATGCATCGATTTTGCAATTGGAGCCGTGTTAGGACAAAGGGTAGATAGAAAGCCTCATGTGATCCATTATGCTAGTAGAACTCGAATGATGCTCAATTGAATTATACCACTCTTGAAAATTTTTTAGCATTAGTATATGCTTTAGAAAAATTTAGATCATATTTGCTAGGATCAAAGGTGATAATCTTTTTGATCATTACATTGAAAATATATGTTAAGCAAGAAGGATGCTAAACCAAGATTAATTAGATGGATGTTATTGTTACAAGAATTTGACATAACTATCAAGGATAAAAAGGAACCGAGAATGTTGTACTTGTCTAGGTTAAATTTTCACCTTGCTTGAGCGTCAATTTCTTGATGATCTGTCCCCATAAATGACAATTTTCACGATGAACAACTCTTAGCTATTAAAGATTCGACCCTTGGTATCTTTGATTTTGTCAACTACTATGTGTAATATATCATTAATCAGTTTTGATCATTACGAAAGAAGAAGTTTTTAGCGGAAACTAAAAATTATTTTGGGAAGCTCCTCATTTATATAAGATTTGTTCGATTCATTTAATAAGAAGATGTATTCAAGAAAAAGACCAACAAGGTATCATGGAATTCGCCATGGATATTCTTGTGGTGGTCATTTTAGTGGTAATAACCTTTCGAAAATTTTGCAATCAGTGCGTATTGGCCTCTTGTTTTTAGAGATTGTGAAGCGTTTCTGAACATGCGATAAATGTCAAAAACAGTGGTATAGGAAAGAGAAGCGAGATGCCCTTACATGTTAATTTAGTAGTTGAAATTTTTGATGTTTGGGGTATTGATTTTATGGGTCCCTTCCACAGTCCAATAATTGCGAGTATATTTTGGTAGCGATTGACTATGTCTCTAAATGGATAGAAGCGATAGCAACCAAGACTAATGATGGAAAACAGTAGTCAAATTTGTTGAAGATTTATTTTAGATATGGAGTCCCTAAGGCCATAATAAGTGACCGGGGAACTCATTTTACTAATAAGTTGTTAAATAATGTTCTTAGAAAGCATGGTGTAACTACAGTTAGCTACACCTTATCATCCACAAACATCCGGACAAGTAGAAGTAAGCAATAGGCAAATAAAAGCGAGTGTTAGAAAAACATTAGGCCTAATCGTAAAGATTGGGAATCTAGCTCAAGGATGCTTTATGGGCATACCAAGCGCTTTTAAGACACCCATAGGAATGAGTCCATATAGAATGGTATGGCAAAGCTTGCCATTTACCAGTTGAAGTGAGCATAAAGCCTATTGAATTAAAGAATTGAATTAGATCTAACATTGGTAGGAGAAGAAAGATTGTTTCGATTAAATGAGTTAGAAGAACATAGACTTAATTCGTATGAGAATGCGAAGACTTACAAAGAAAAGACCAAAAGTATCATGACATGGGATTAGCCAACAAAATGCTTCATCCGGTATGAAAGTATTATTGTTTAACTCTAGGTTAAGGTTATTCCCGGAAAGTTAAAATCCAAATGGTGCGGTCCTTTTAGAATAATGCAATTTATCCTCGTAGGTGTTGATATACAAAACCCCAAAAATAATGAAGTGTTTAAAGTAAATGGACACCGACTCAAGCCATATTTTGAGCCAATGTCGGTTGAGCGAACAATTGAATTAATCCGTTTGAACGACCGAACCACAGATTAGGTTTGCGGTTTGGTCGGAGCAAAGTTAAACAAAGGCTAAGTGGGAGGCAACCAACTATTTTGAAAGTTATTTGTTATTTAGTTAGTTTAAATATGTTTTCTCCATTAAATTTTATTTTTGGACATTTAATTTTTAATTAAATATGCCAAAATTTAAGTTTGGGGAGAAAAACATCTAGTGTTGTATTTATATGGTGCTAATAATTTTTAGTTTAGAATTTTGTTTAGATTTTCATGAGAAAAAATGAAACTCTTGAAGGCTAAGCGCAAGCTGACCGGCGAAAAGAAATCAAGTGGAAGTTTACGTACACTGCGGGGACTTGAGAGTGTGAAGACCTGCGACGCAAGGTCGATGAATCTCATACAAAGTACAAGTTCGATATGGGGTCGGCGGAATCGAAGCGGTTTGGCCACCTTGCGGACGCAAGGTGTGAGCAACTTTGCGACCGCCAAGGTCCCTTTATTAAGCCAGAGGGTTTTCTTCTTGAAATCACACGAAACTCTCTCCTCTCTCTCAAAGCGGTATCAACGCGACCTAAAATCTTCCAGGTTCCGATGTAGATCGTCCATAATTAGATCAAAGTCAAGATCTCTCTTCTCCCATAAACTCTTCATCTCCCTCATCCACTCATCCACCATTGCACTTCCCAAGTTGAAGTTGTTGTAGGAGAAGCAGGAAGAGAACCACCATTGTTGCCGTCAAAAGATCAAGCTCCACTCCGGCTGCATTAATTCGATTAAGAGCTGCAAACAAGTAACCCTAACACCTATTTAATTTCATACGTAAAATATTTGCATGCTAGGGTGTTAGATAGTTTTAACGTAAGATATAGTTTTGCATGCTTTAGATTAAATTTTATTTTAAATTTTTAAAACACAATTTTAATTGTTAAACTTTTAGTTTTTTAAAATTTTTATCAAACAAAATGTTTAGAAAGCGTAGAAATATCGGCTCTTCATCCTCAGGCCCGCTCGGGAAGAACAAAATTTGACATCACCGCTCTTAGGTGTCTACGAGCATCGGAGTACAGACAAAGGCTCTCCAAGTCCTTGGTGCCGAAGGGGATTCAAGGTGAAGACTTTGGTCTCCGATCTGTTACGATGGCTCGTAGGTGGGGGCGTTGTTAGATTCTCCGCTGGGGCCGTAGTCCCATTGTCCGAGAATTCTACGCCATGGCAACATTGGCATGGATGGGCGTGTGTTCAGATCCGTTAATGTTAGGAATATAATAGTTGATTTTTCACCCCAAAGCATTAACATGTATTTCGGCACCTCCAACTTCGGTTGGTGCCGATAACTATAGTACACACTCCACCCCCGTATCC
>CM028384.1:4434914-4552328 GCA_013146195.2 Codonopsis lanceolata | reverse complement strand
GATCAAAACTTTCTTCATTACAGGATTGAGCGGCATTGACAATGGAGGCAAGAGCAAAACCTTTGTGCCGAAGACCTTCCAAAGGAGTCGTTTCTGGAAGAGCTGCCAGTGATGTCTTAGAAGCGGAATGTTTATGCCAAGAAAAGCGGGAACATCATTGAAGGCCGCGGAATGGAAAGAAACTAGAAGAAGAAGCTTCCTTTGAGTGAAGCGTCGGCATGGCCGATCAACATCATCACTTAAAGAGATATCTTGGGGCAATTGAGTCGAACATTGGGCCGGGAGAAACATGGCGTATGCCACGGTTGAGAGATGGGAGTCTTGAAAAAGCTCTTTAACACATTCCAAAGGACAATCAGGCGGGCGGCGACTAGGCGGGAGGAACCGTGTGCACCAAACATCATTCCATAAAGAACAATTACCATTGCCCACAATCCATTTGATGTGAGACTCGGCAAAGGGCAGGGCTAGTAACATTCGTTTCCATATATGAGAGCCCTTTGTAGAAGCAATAGTAGGATGAGATCGAGAGCAATATTTAGCTCGCATAAATGAGGACCACAAATTGCTAACAAGTTCGAATCTCCACAAAGCTTAATACCAAAAGCTTTGATAGAATTAGATAGAGAAGAAATTCCGGACCTCCCTCCGAAATGGGGCGACAAATGGTCTAGCCAAGAAACCCAATGACATTTGTTATGCCCTCAATTTGGCCCCAAAAAAAATTAGAGCATGCCTGTTAATAAGTTTGATAACCGAGATGGGGGATCTATAGAAGCAATTTGGTACAAGGTGATTGATTGAAGCACGTGATTAATGAGGACAATCTTGTCCGCCTTGTTGAAAAAGGATCCATGAATCAATCTTAGTCGGAAGCTTCAAGATGAGAGGATCAAATAATTGTTTCTTCTTCCTTCCAAAATAAATTGGACAACCAAGATACGTGAAAGGCAAGCTACCTACTTGAAATCCAAGAGTATTTGAGATTAGATTTAAGCGACTTGGCTCAGGAAGGAGCAATGATGAATGAGCTTTGGAGCGGTTTATAAGTTGACGAGACATAACCATAGGAGGTGATAATATCTTTATGATGGAGAAGAGGACTTACTCCCATTACAAAAATTATAACATCATCCGCAAAAGCTAAGTGAGAGACTATGGGGCATCCGCCTCATAGAGGAGTAAACAACCAGGGGGTGAGCTATGAAGATTATTAATGCTTCGCTAAGCACTTCAGCAAGCTGCGATAATAAGCATGAGGCGGGAGAAGCGGGTCACCCCTGGCGAAGCCACGAGAGGAGGGAAAGAAACCAAGCTGACTCCCGTTGAGAAGCTAGAAAACCAATTTTCCGATAAAAGGCGCCAAACCAAGTCGATGAAAATTTCATGAAATCCAAATTTGCGGAGGACTTGGATTAAGAATAACCGAGGAGACTGTCGAATGCCTTAGCCATGTCAAGCTTAAGGATAACATTAGATCCGACAACTTTTTTCCCAAGTGACTCATCGGTTCTTGAGCAAGCAAGATATTATCTTGGATGACTCTACCCTTAGTGAAAGCGCTACGATTATCGATATGATGTGGGGGAAGAATATGAGAAAGCGAGATGAGAGAATTTTAGAGATGACTTTGGAGCGAATTCTGAGAGGCTAATTGGACGAAGGTCCTTAAGCGAAGAGGAGAAGGAATCTTGGGTATCATGGCTAATAAAGTGCTAGACCAAGCCTTTGGAAGAGTGAAGCAGGCAAAAGAATTCCAAAATAGCGACACAAAATCTTCTTTAATTATATCAGCAGAAGGAATAAAATTTACCGTAAATCCATCGGGACCGGACACTATCACTTCAAAATCATTCACGGCCGTCGATTTCGAGCATCGGGAGGAGCAATAAGAGATGAATTCAATCATCGGTGATCGGATGAGGAATAATATCTAAGTTAATATCAATCGTTGACCCACATCGGGGAGGCAAGTTGGTCACTAAAATACGGATAAATTTGCCTCTTTTATATCTTGAGCCGAAGACAATAAAGAGCCATCAACATCATGAATCTTGTGAATGAAAAGGCGCGTCGAGATTGCTTGACGAAGCATGAAAAAGCTTGGTATTTCCTTGCCCTTCTTTCAGCCATTTAATCAGAGATTTCGGCGCGAATGATTCCTCTCTAGAAAGATGAAGGCGAAGACGAGCACTTTGGGCCTCCATAAGATTAGATCTATTAGAATCAGAATTGTTGAGCTCATAAAACAATTCTTGTTCAATAACATCCTCCTCAGCCTTTTGAAGCTGCTCAAATATGTTGCCAAACGTAGCTTTATTCCAAGTTTTAAGAGCCAGCTTGGTTGCACGAAGCTTTTGCGCAAATCGGACCATTAAAGAACCGGAAGTGGGAATTAGCCATCTGCCTTAACAATATCCATAAAAGTAGAGTGAGAAGTCCAAATATTGAGAAACCGAAATTTGGGCCGACAACAGGAGTACCCGAGAAATATTAGTGAGGAGGCGGGGAGTGGTCGAACAAGTTTTATTTAGGTGTTGAACCACGGTTGCTTGAAACAGCCCGACCATTTAGTGTTGCAAAGCATGCGATCTATGCGTTCAAATATGGTTGCCGAGCCATCTCGTTTGTTCCACCATGTATAATCAGTACCGTTATACCCCAAATCTGTAAGGCCTGAAGCTGAAATACAAGCTTGAAATTCCAATCCTCCAATACGATCCCATCCCCTACCACCAGCCTTTTCATTAGGGTTGAGGATGATATTAAAATCACCGCCAATCAGCCAAGGGGCAGTAGCAACTTGAGAACTGATCCGAATAATGTCCTCCCATAAATCTTGGCGCTCTCTTAAATCACACCTTGCATAAACACATGTGACATAGGCATGAAATGACCAAGAATAATGCTGAATTTTAAGAGAGAATTGTTGAGGAGATTCACAAAGAAAGCTGCAAGTGAAAGAAGACTTCACAAAAATCCAGATGGAGCTAGTAGAATTAGAGAAGGAATACTTGAACCTGAGTTTCCGAGTGATCAGATTAACTTTGTCAATGGCAAGCTTCGGTTCAAAAACAGCAATAAGAGAAATTTTGTGGAGCTTAATCAAGCTCTTTAAACGACTAACTGTTGGGTCATTACCCAAACCCCGAACATTCCAGAAAAGCGTTTTAATATCCATGAGAAAGATTGGAGGTGCAATCATCTGAGGACTTGGAAGCCTTGGATCGGGTCATTCGATCAGTTGGAGGCACAGTCTGTTTATGTTTCTTGGGGATTTCCAGATTAAGGGCATTAATAGTAGGCTGCTCATCTTCATCTTCATCTTCCAAAATTTGAAGAGAGGCAAATCTGTTGGGAGAGCATGATATTCCGGTTACTTGGTCCTGAGCTTGGTCTGTTGACTGTGTAAGTGTTTCTGGATTTTTATTCTGCATGGGAACGTTGGAGGTGCCCACGGCCTGTTGCTCATTGAGAGTGGGGGATTCAGGAGAATTTATTTGAGGAGGATCAACAACATGCAATAGGGGATCAGAAACTTTCTGGGCAATATTTTCAGATTGAGGTATAGTTTCATGAATACTAGAGGAAGCAACAACTTTTGGATCAAAGTGCACCCTAGAAGGGTCATCATGAGTAGGGGCTTTGAATGCATCAGCCTCTTGAGGAATCGTAGAAGCGGCCAGGGGCTTTTGAGAATCTGAAGCTACTTTCTTGGGGGTCCAGCGTTGTGCTTGTTTCTCGGATTTAGAGGGATTGGTTGCGGTAGGTAAGTCAGGATGCTTGATGCGGCAAGTTAATTCATGATGCCCTTGACGGAAGCAATGCATACAATAGCTAGGTTTATTCTCAGCCTCAATAGGTTGCCAAAAGCTTGGGAAGGCTTGTCCGCAATCTATCCAAACCCGACTAGGACATGGCTTCATGAGATCGATTTCAACACAAACACGCGCAACACTTGGCCGAGTTAAATTAATTGTGGGCTGATCAAGCATTAATGGCCTGCCAAAAAGAGAAACAAGAGAAAAGAGAGCAGATTTATTAAATAAGTGAATTGGTAAACCAGGAAGAGCAAACCAAACGGGAACGATTGAGCTTTCCACATCCGGTCGAAAGTTCGGAGACCACTTAAAGACCCTCATGGGAAATCGGCCAAGGTACCATTGGTCCTTAATCCACAAGCGTTGGTAGTCCTCTTCATGATGCACTTGGATTAAGATATGTTTTGAGTCCAAGTGACCAATATTAAAAGCGGCTTTGAGACCAAATGTGTTAAACATTATGGTGGATTCCATGGATGGGCGTCCGTGTGAAAACTTCCCAATCGAGCTAGTCGAAATGGTTGAGCAAGGGAGTGGATGAGTTCGGAGAAAGTTTCAAGGATGGCTCTCCTTGTAAGTAGAAGGGGGATAACGAAGCGAGGAAGCCGAAGAGGGAGAGGCATGATTTGTTAGAGCTTCTGCAAATGATTTAGGAGGGTTAGGGGGAGAAGAAGGATCGGAAGGGGTTGGCAATGAGGCTGGGTCGGCAGCCATGGCCAAGGCAAAACCCTAGAAGGGCCGCCAAAACCTAGGAAAAAATCAGAGAAGGAGATCGCACCTTTAGTGTGTGGGTTTGTGCGTTTTCAATTTCGTTATGGCCCTTTTTTATAGTAATAATAATAAATTTATATAAACCCACATATTAGAGAATAATATCTTTTTATTATTTATTGTTTATTTGTAATTAGTAATTAGTGATAATTACCTTGTAGAGTTCTTTCCTTACTATGTTACCTTCCTTGTATAGGTTTCTTGTACCCAACTCCAAGCGTAACCCTAATTGAAACTCTCCTTATAAATAGGTGATTCAATCAATGGAAAGGCTATGCCATTATTCCTAAACTTTTATTAGTTTCTACATGGTATCAGAGCTTTCCTCCTAAATCTTCTTCTTCTTCATCTAGCCGCCGCTGTAACCACCTTCTACCATGGCTAATGGAAATCACTCTCTCACCATTAAAAACCCTCTTGATCCCACTCAAACCTTCGACCTCATCAATATCTCCAACCACAACATCACGAAACTCACCTCCATTAACTACATAGCTTGGAAACTCCAAGTGGAGGCCACCCTCATTGGCTATGATCTCTACAAGTTTGTAGATGGATCACACCCATGCCCGCCTCCCACAGTCCTCACCAAGGATGCCCAATCATCCAAGGACTTCCCCACCCCAAACCCTCACTACTAGCCATGGTTTTGCCAAGACAAACTCATGTTTTGGGCTCTTGTTGGCTTCCTGTCTGCTCCTCTGGTTCCTATGATCCAACAGGTCGCCACTGCTCATGAAGCCTGGGACATCCTGGCTCACACCTCTCTCGCCCAACCTGCGGCCACATCAAACAAATCAAAGATTACCTCAAGCGAGTAACCAAGGGAACTCAGTTGATTTTTGACTACATGTAGTCTGTCAAAAGTCGGGCCGATGAACTTGTGGCTCTGGACAAACCGCTTAACCACGAGGACCTCATTGCACTACAAGAAAAGTGACTATTTGTGACCCCTATTATTTGGGAAGGCTAAAAAATGGTCACAAATACCTTTTTTTGGGAACGGAAAATTAGCGGTCACAATTATTTAGTATTTGGGATTGTTGTGTAATAGCCTTCCCAAATACCTGTTGTTTTGGGACGCTTGTGCAACCCCCGTGCTAAATTTCCTCTTTGGTTCGTGTCTCAATATATTAATATATTAATTAAATATATTTCCCCCGATATTTCACTCTCCCGCGTTCCTCTCCCACGATTTCCCCCAGAATTTCCACCTTCGTATATAGGTTTTCCCCTAAATTCCCCCGTCTAGTTTTCCCCAAAATTTAGTCTCCACTATCGCACTATCTCGTTCTCTCTCACTGTCTCTCTATTGTTCCTTGTTTGCTACAGAGTGGTGAAACGATTCCCGTCTCTCATTGCTTCTCTCCACATCGGTATTTCTCTCTCGCCCTCTCTCTCTCTCTCTCTCTCCCTATTTCTTGTTTGTCTCTCCTCAATTCCATTCTCCTTCGTACATAATTGCAGCATACCAATACCATTCTCTCTTGTCATCGCTACATCCCCTCAATTTTCGGTCATCGTCTACCCTCACCATTCACCGACTCAACAACTCTATTAAGGTATGCCCCCACCCCTACTCTTTGTCGTATATCCAGTATTTGTGTTGTGTGCTATAGTGTTGTACAACTGTTAAATATTAGGGCACTATTTTTCTTCATGTACCGGTGAACTTGTAATTTAAGAACAAAGTGAATGAGTGCCCTAAAATTTGAACTTTTGAGTGCCCTAAAATGAGTGCCCTAAAATTTGAACTTCATCCCTTCAATTTTTCAGTCATCATCTACCCCTCACTGTACCGCTGACTCAACAGCTCTCTTAAGGTATGCCTCCCACCCCTACTCTTTGTCGTAAAGTAATAGTTACCTAAGTAGTTCAGCTGCCTCATCCTCATTGGCAAAGCAAAGGTCAATGTTACCAAACTCCAGCAACTGCAGTAGAGGTAGTTTATACTCCCTAACCATTTATCCAACATAGTTAAGCACTCACTTCATATTGTATCTTCTAATACTGGACTGGAAGTAATGGAAACAATCAGATACCCCGGACTTTGGATGCATAAAAACTTACCTCGAAACTTGCCAAATCAAGGGAGACAAAAAGACCTTCTTGTTTGGCAATTTGGATGGCTGTATGAATGACTTCTATATTGTATATATTGTATCTAAGTACCAACCACTGTAACAAAAGATGCGTAAGAAAATTAGCACAATAACTCACTACACTACCATAGATTAAAAGTTATAGATCATCACCAACATTAAGAAACGATAGTCGCTAGAAACGGAAGAATCCTGGCACAAATTCCAGAATGCAGTTTGATATTCCAAATCAGTTGCATTTATTATTTAAATAAAATCACCAAAAATAAACTTATTATATATAACAACGATTACTAAACGGGACCCAAGTCTTACTTCCTTGAACTTTGACATTATTTCAACGGAGTTGCTGAACTTTCAGTTAATTATATTCAAGCTTGAACGTGATTAGTAATATAACCTAATTCACCATTTATCGGTAGTTAGCTATTCACCGTCAATGAGCAGGTAACTCCCAACTTAACTCTAGATTCTTGTTGTTAGCAACTAACAGCTGCACTTGATTAATCACTTGTTCAAGTTTGATGAAGCAATTCATAAAGGTGCAAGTACAGCGAGCCATTTCCAAGGATGGAAAAAGGAAAAGAAAACATTAAGAGCTAAGTCTTCTTTTTGTCATACATCATTTTACTTCCCCTGTCTAAAAAAATGTCCACATTTTTTTTGGGGTAAAAGTGGCACAATACTTTAGATGATCTAAGGGCACATCTAGATATTATATATTTTTTAAAAATTACAAAGTATTTGGAAGGGGGGGGGGTATAAAAGTAAATATAGTGAAAAAAAGAAATGTGTTATATTACCTTGGAACCTTTAAAATCCTCTCTCTTCAGTTCATATGCCTGACGAAGGAAAACATAATAATAATAACACATGTAAGCTCGTCTTGATGAGCAACCTGCAAGAATTGTCAAGAATCATAAATGATTCACTTAGACAGATAAAAGTAGGAGGCACCGAACTTTAACAAGAGAGAGGCGGTGGTCGCATTGTATGATTGCTCAATGCATCAACCAGACAAACACAATGTGCCATATCATCAGCGCTTAATATCCAAAACTTCAGAAAACAAATGAAAATACTTGAATTTTTTAGTAGTCATATATGAGAAGGCTCACCTGATCGGTGTGTCCACTCTTCATCATACCTTCTAATCGAAACCATACATAACTGTTCCAACTCACACTCCTCATTCACCTTTTCCAGCAAGTGTCTCAGTTCACGTCGGATAGTGCAAGACGGCCCCTCAGCAGCTACCATGATCCATGCCAAATACCCAAGGGACAGAAGCATATAGTCAGAATATGGGTATGCTACCTCCAGCCTTTCAGAATCTCTGAGCCACATGCCCCGAATAGCGGGACCCAAGCCCTTGTCCGTAAGCTCCAATCCCATGTATAGGACGAGTAGTGTCCGGGATCACTTGCTCTTTTCCGAACTACCGCAAGATCCGGTCCGGTTTATAAAAAGAAGTCCGATGAAGACCCAACATGACTACTTGACTATACTCATCGGAATGTCGAAGAAAGAGCCGGATCTCCCAATGGCGAATGACCCAGATTATGTCCATCGAGCCCCGGCGATAAAAGTGATCAGCCCAATCAATCTCAGAATAATTGGTCTGAGGAAAATGCCCACGCATGCCAAATAGTGATGGGTCATAGGGAGCTCCATGTGGCACGGGAGCCTGAACCCAGAGGAAATGCTCTTCTACCCACATATGAACCAGAATGGGGCTACCGGTAGGGAACAGTTCATCACCAGTAGCAAAAGCATTCAAGCCCGCGAAGGTCTCTGCCAAAATCACCGGTACAATGTTTAGTCGGCGATCTCGAGCTCAATGCCGTGTCAACGACCGCCAAGATCGACAAATCCGGGTAGACCTACTATCAAGTATCTCCCTACCAAACAGAGAAAGAGCGCTATCAGCCTACGCCGCAGATGGTCTACATCATCTTCCCTGTATTCTGTGAAGGTTCCAGGATGAACCATCAAATTAAAAGTTTCCCCATTGAAGAATCCTGGAGTAGCACTGCGGGTAGATTAAAAAGCTCCCGGATAGCCATATATGGACGCCTTTTGTAGGCGGGTACCGCGATATGACGAGTAGGTGCCACCCCAAGCATCACGTAGAACTCTTCAAAAGTAGGACACATCTCATTCATCCCGAAGTTAAATAAATGGTCCTGAGGAGACCAAAACCTGGCGGCTCCCCTCAACATGTCCCAATTAATAATAACATTCCGCCAAGATAGAAGGCACCTGAACCCGAAAAGATGATCAAACCAGTCCCTCTCATCAGATCGCAGGGAAAGGATCCAAAAATCCAGGGCATTCTCAGAATCTAAATTTCCGAGTCAGAGGAATACGAAAGCGCCATTTATAAAGAGAAATGCAAGGGATTTTATGTGGCTAAGAAGAGCAACGGCAGGACAGGAAGATGCTGGTGAATGTTAAAAGAAAATGGACGAAGTGAATTGGTGAAGAATCAGGCTGATCTCCGTCTGAATTTATACCGAAAATAGAGAAAACGGACAGTTCAGTGCACAATGCGTGAATAGTAAAGTGAACAGTGGCTGCACAGGAGAAGCTATGGCGCCACCAAAGAAGCCCCTTGGCGCCGCGCCATAGCCCCCTTATGGCCGCGCCAAGTGTCTCCACTGTGCTGTGAAATTTCTGCCTGGTATCCTGGTTTAATTTTTCGACACTCCGCTGTTCCTGTGATTGATCGCGAAAAAGAAAGAGAGGCTATGAAAGGTGGCTACGAGCACGGGCTCAATAGCCACAGGGCACCGAAATAATAAGGAATGCGGCCATTTTCCTGTTCCGATAACACCTGAAAAGCCCACTCCGATCCAAAGGTGTATTCTCATAAACTTCCTTTCTTGAAGTACATCATGCCATTACCTCTTAGATGTCCGTTATAGCTTTATTTTCTGTGTGAATCTATTTTTGCATGTGTAATATATTGCATCGTATACATTATAATGCATTATACCATAATGTCTGTACATGTTTCTTTTACAAAAAAAAAATAATATAAAAAAAAGAAAAAAGAAAAGATACTATTATTCGCAGGAATCCGAAGCTAATGTGCTCGGGACGACTGACTTCTGTTAAAGCCACCACCCTTGACCCTGGGACCCGTTGTGCCACCGATTCTATATCCCCGACCTCTGCCCCGGCCGCGGCTCGACCCGACATCATCATCATCATCATCGTCATCATCATCATCTCGACGGGCCGCTGGCCAGGCCGCTTCCCCTCGCAAGAAAATTCATCAGCAAGTTTCTGACAAAGCTTGCTAATACTGAAAAAGCCCCACAGCAGCTTCTTATAAGTGGACACGTTCACCTATAAAAAAAGAAATATGTTAGTCTAAAAAAAAAAGAAAAAAAATATAAGTGTATACATGTATTAAAAAAAATATAATATATAGAAGAGAGACAATAAAGGTGAATGTGTCTACCGAACAGCCTCCCCGACAGACGCCCTCGAATCTCGACATCGTGAAGAACTCGCTTCTACCATGCCACCACCCCACTCATACCGAAAGTAGAGAAGATATCATCGCTCAGAACATCGTGCTCAGAACATCGTTCTCGTCGAGAGATGAAGTAGACGGCCCTGGCCTGGCAGAAGCATCCGAATGCCGCCTGGGCGCGACACGAGCAGGAAAAGTGGGATGCAACACTAATCTCAGGAAATCCTCATAAGCCATCACTGGATAATCTGTCGCTGGCATGAGGTATTTTGCCAAGCATCGATACCTGCTGGGCGCCGATCGGGCTCTATCACCCGTAAAGGAGGCCGAGGAGGCGCCACCGAGCTACTAGAATGCATCGATGTTGACGGTTCACCCGCCGCCCATATATAAAGAATCCACCATAATGGAAACCATCAAGATCCGGCTGAGCATCAAAGTAACAAAGATAATGGCCCTCCGCACTTCTCCCAAGGAAGGAAGTGCACTGTACCACGACTCGAGCTAATAATCCGCTCCAGCACTTTTTCCCTATCCTTACAACCACCGTCCTCAGTCGGATCAACCCTGTTATTATCAACGTACTGGGACAAGTACGGAGGCTGATAAACTCGCCGAATGAGAGGACCTGGCGAAAATGTAAAAAATGAGAAGGCCCAGACCTGCAAAAAAAATATATGTGTTATCAATAATAAAAAAAAAAAAGGAGAGAGCAAAAGAAAAATATGTGCTGAGAAAAAAAAATAATAAAAAAAGTATACATAAAAAGAGAGAGAGAAAGAAAAGGAGGAAAAGGCATGTACCTCCCACGCTGGGGAAAACCCATTCAGAGTCGGCGAGTCATTCCGGCTGGCCTTATCCATAGAAGCATATAATTCAGCCAAGCCTGCCTGTCCCCAGTCATATAAAGGGATCCGATCAAAATCTGCCAGACATGCCAGGACTGAAACCCTCAGGGACGTAGAGGAGTTGGCAAAGAGCGATGTGCCAAGAAAGAAAAATAGAAACGCTCTTGCCACTCGAGTAACGGTAGCAACTTCATTAGCGGGCACCCGTCCGACATTGCTGAGAAGCCAGTTCCGAACGCTGCCGATAAGAATCTCATCCGTCGATTTAAATTCCGGCTCAAAACCCAGGAGGTCCACTACCTCCTCCCTACGCCGACGGAGAGAGAAATCAGGAACCAGGGTCTCCCCTATACTGGTAGGAATGCCCGTGATCGTGGCAAATGTCGCACGGGGTCATGGTCGCCTCCCCCCAGCTGAAGTGAAAGGTATGGGTGGTGTCCCACCAGAAGTCTCTGAGCACATCGAAGATGGGCAAGTAGCTGGTGAAATAGGTGAAAGAATGCATAAAGACACCAAGACCAGAGCCCTTCACCAATAGCTGCGCTGCCTCGGGCAACATGGCATAGATCTCAGCGACGTTAGCACATGTTGCCCGCACCCTCGTGAATTTCCTGCGGATCTAAAAAAAAAGAGGAAAAAGAAGAAAAAGGTAAGTCCCCTATCCTTATTTTTCTTCTCTGTACAGTCTTTTAATAAATAAGTATGAATAGATAATAAACATGTTGCATGCATTGTACTTTAAAAAAAAAAATTTTTTTTGCAGCATGCTAAAAAAATTAAAATTGTTCATGTAATAAAATAATAATAATAATAATAATAATTTTTTTTATGTGAGTAAACACATACCATTCTTATACATGTACATAAATTCACATGTAAATAAACATTTAGTTTCGTTAAACATCATTCTTTTATGCGAAATATAAAGGAAATATATAAAAAAAAGTCTATATGTTATACATATGTACCATATTCTTTTACATTCTTACAACAAATATTTATGAAAAAAAAATACTTATAAGAAAACAAAAAAAAACAATAAAGAAAAATTATATGTAATTTGTTTTACGTTTAAATAGTTATTTTTGCATCCTAAGCATCATGCATGTTAAACTGCATTTACCCTGTACATAATAAAATATGAAAATATTCATGCATCATCCCATAATTGTTCTGCATTACATCTGCATCAAATAAAGTAGTTCATGCATCCATTATATATGCATTTCATGGTCCAATAAGCTGCCATAGGGGTACGCTAAAAAGAAGATAAAAGTGCCACCAATCACCAAAACAAATATTTTTATGGCATTTACTATGTCCCTGCAGCATTTGCATGCATGAAAAATGAATCTAATGGGCATAAAATATATATGTTTTGCCCCATTTTTATCCGAAAATATGTCCGAAAATGTGTTTCGAAAAATTTAAATTGTATTCCGAAAAGTCCGTCTCGCGATTCTATTGCATGCAAAAATATGTTTTCGTGTAAAACATGCATCATATAGCCTCATTTGCATTTATAATATAAATCATGCATAGTAGGGTCAAATAGTGACCACTAGTTCAATCATGCATCGCAAAAATAAATCATATAAATTTCATGCATCACTACTTAATTACATCATTTAGGCATAAATAGGACATGCATATGCATTACTAATAAAGTCAGGAGTGCTCCAAAAGTTCCAAACAATGTAGAAATTTAGCAGATCTGAAATATAGCCAGGAAAATCTCGAAAAAGAAAGAAACTTACAGTGGTGGGAGGAAGATTGGACACGTGAGTGCCCCGATCTCGCAAGATGTTGCCCTAGTCATCATCAGAATACCGGTATTTGAGCTTATTCCGGACCAAAGGAGGAAACTCTCTCCTCCTCTCGTTATATTTTGGGTGCATGGGAGCCTTCCCCTTCCTGGATCGAGAAGAAGATGCCATCTGCTAAACAAAACACTGAAATTGACGGAAGAAAACTGAGAAAATGAGCAAAATTGAAGAAATAAGAAAAGAAAACGGAAGACAGCTACAATGGCGTCGCTGAAGGAAGAAAGAAAAGAAGGAAGAAGCAGTAAGCTTCTCTCCCTCACTCCCATCCATGATAAAGGGAGGAAAAGGGAAATTTTCCTTTTCCCCTCCAAAGTTTGAAGCTGCGACACTTTAGTCCTCAAGTTTCAAAATTTCCAAAATGGTCCCTGAGCATAACGAAGAATTAACGGAATTAATTCTGTTAACCAAAAATTAATGGCCATCCATCCAAGGACGAAGAAAAATATCCCCAGCAAGTCAGCCACAAAGTCAAGATGAATTTTTTTTTCAAGTGACAGAAAAAAGAAAGAAAGAAAAAAAAAAAAAAGAAAAAAAAAGAAAGAAAAAGAAAGGAAAAGAAAAAAAAAGAATAATAAAGTCCCCAGCCTGAAAAGGCAAGAGTGGCAGACATGCCAAAATCAGCCGAATCCACGGCAGCCACCCGGGCACGAAAAGGTAAGTCAGGTACAGTATTCTTACCCTACCTTTAGAATAATTTCCTTTAAAAGGAAAGTTTTGTTTTAAAAAAAACAACAAAAAAAGAGGAATATTTCAAAAAAAAAAAAAGATGAATATTTCAAAAAATACAAAAAAAAGAGGAATATTTGAAAAGAAAAAAAAACAGAGAGAGTGAGAAGAAGTGGAAAGGAAAAAGAATGATTTTTTTACAAATTTTCGAAAAAACGTGAGAAAGTTTTCTTTGTCGTGCTCGATGACGGATTTTATCGGTCGAGTGCAGTTTTCTGGAAATTTGAAAGTTTTTTTATTATATTTGGAAACAAGGTATTGACCAGCCAGACACAATTTTGAAAATTCTTCTTAACATGTTTCGACGACAAGGTATTAACCGGTTGGAATGTGGTTCCCGAAAAACATTCAAATATTCATACCGTATTTGACGGCCGTTCTCGACCGTTTGAATACGGCTTTTTCGAAAAACACAAAAATCTTTTTCCTGTTGTGTTCTTGATCGGGTCTTGACCCGAAGGACATAACATCCTCATTTTGTTGTAGTTTAGGTTTTTGACCTGAACTACGTTTGGTCTGATTTCCTTTAATAAGGAATACGTAGGCAGCCTACACTAGTAGGTCCGACCATCAGAGCACTTTAAATTCATATCTGCTTAAAAACTACGATAACCTGCTATAACTGACTAAAAATGTCTAGGTTATCGAGTTTGGATAGCATGATAAACTGTGCATTATAACTGCTACGAATTGCGTTTCTCTCCCGTTTTAAAATGAACGAAATTGGAGAGTCTATTGTTTATCAACGATGTTCGTCTACTCAGTAAGCATTGGGTTACCCGTAGACTCTGTAGACACCCCAATTTCGTACCCCTGGTATGTGACTCTGACATGTGATATCAAGAACTGTTCAAACTTAACAAATGTCAAGTTACATGACTTAAAAATGCGAAAGACAAAGCAGGATGTGTAAAATAGTGAACCGTGAGGGGTGAAAGTGTCAAAAATGAAAGAGGAATAGGAGACTTGGCGCGGCCTAAAAGGGCTTTGGGCGCCACGCCAAGGGGAGCATAATGCCACGCCAGCTTTGCTACAGTGGCCCTCTCACTTAACACATTGTGCACTCGGCGAAGCTTGGTCTACAATCGAAGGCAGCGGCTGAAGGAAATGAAGAAATGCCCGATGACTCCTCACTCCCACCTATAAATAAGAGGTGTCGGGTCCCTTCTTCAGAGTTCAGAAATCACTTAATGAAACGCTGAGAAATTCTCTCCGCATCTCAACGAAGCCACGTAGCGAGAGGTGTGAGATAGGTGAGTGAAGCCCACTAAAGTATCCAAACCCCGTCCAAACTCCGCCAAAATAAATATCCACCGGTTATAAGTGATCCCTAGCCTAGTTGTTAGGTATCCACCTCACTTCCCCGGCCCAAAAATCCCAAAGTAAGCCGTTACTCTGCCCGAGTAATGAGCTGAAAAACTCAAAAAAACTAAGCCGTTATTCCGCCCAACCAAAGAGGCCAAAACCTACCAAAATAAGCTGTCACTCTGCCCGAGTAGACAAGCCAAAAGTCACCAAAATAAGCAGTCACTCTGCCCAAATCAAAACAACAACCACACAACAAACAACAAAAAAGACTCCCTCTCCCTGTAACTTAGCACCTTCCCAACTCGTAACTTAGCCTCCGAACCCGTTTTCTTTTTCTCTGGTTTATTTTTTCTCTTTTTTTTGGTTTTGCTTTATTTTGTCTTAAAATAAAGATGATGACTCTAAAACTTTCAGATCCAATGGGGCCTCGCAACACTCCTTCTTTGCACTTTTCCGTCCTCCCCTAAAAAAGGGAGAATGTGAATGGAAGGGTGATGTATTCTCATATCTTGGTATCCCCTAAAAAAGGGATAACTTGATGCGGGAAACCCAAAGCTCCCATAGTAATCTAAAACGGGCCATAAGGCTATTTTTAATAAAATCCATAGTGGGGGCGTCGCAATATCCTTTTTTGCACTTTTCCGTTTTCCCCTAAAAAAGGGAAAATGGGAATGAAAGGGTAATGCATTCCCATATCCTGGTATCCCCTAAAAAAGGGATAACTTGATGCAGGAAACCATAAGTTCCCTTATTGGATAAAAAATCCACTAAAGGCAACCGAGGCGCATTCCAACGCGCTAACATAGACAACACTCCTCTCGCACTTTTGATTTCCTCTTCCCCTAAACAAGGGAGGGTGGAACGAGAGCAGTGGTGTCCCGCATCCGCACGTACGCGCACCCCTAACCAAGGGCACGCGGGGCGCGGTTCGCACCCCGGGAACCTCACAGAGTGTCTAGGATGGAATGTTGGATTCCTAATAGGTGGGAAAAACTTGATTGGTGCAGTGCTAGGAGACTTAGGATTGGAGGGAGGTGATACTGGTACATGATCAATGACAGGGACAGAAGGAGTTGGGGAAAAGGGGACAAATGTACCTGGATTTAGTTCAGGATTCCTTCTTTGCCTCTTAGGAGCGGTCACCGCTAATGTCAGTCTCCTCCTTCTAGTTTGCCTCCTTTCAGGGATTTCAGCTTATTGCACATCACCGGCCGACCAACTTCGCTTGAGGTGCATCCTCACCGGCCGACCTCATGCCGGGCCGACTGGCCGACCAGCTCTGATCGACCTCCCTCGACCACCGACCGACCCCTTCGGGCCGAACACTTGGCTGATTCAATTTCAGGTTGCTGACCATCATCAACTGGCTGACTAGATGAAACAACCGTAAGAGCTTGGGTCCTTGTTCTTATTGGTCTTCTGCTTGCCTGGACTATGGGAATTTCTTGACCAAATCTACTTGAAACATTTGCTCGCCTGATGTCAGCTGCAACATATTTCTTGACCTTAACAGCTTCTAGGTCACCAATTTTGATGAGTTGATGTTAAAGAGCAGGAGAGAACGAAGAAACTAATTTATGATCAGATGGTGAGTAAGTCTTGGATTCCCCGTAGCCATATTCTCCTTATATTTTGCTATGTTCACCATCACACACTCAACTAGAACTGCACCCCAGTTCATCTCGCAATTTTCTACTATGGCTTCCATGAGAAATAGCTGAGCTTCCATGATTTTGTCATGCCCTCTAGATTTAATAATGAGGCACTTTGTCCAAAATAGTAGCCAGGGCATAATGAAGAGGTGCGAATCGATGCTTGTGCCTGTCAAATGCCAGTTCAACTGGTACTTCACCCCTCATAGTTATCCACCCTGCTCGTTGAGTGTCATCTGGAATGGTATAAGTAGTTGAACGATCGTCATAGAGATTGGGAAAGGCAGCAGTGATGGATTCTGAGTCAAAAACAACTGGGACTCCTCTGATAGTGCCGGTAAGAGAGAAAGGGTTGACTGGATTTTCTTCCATACCCATGAAAAGTTCTTCAGTCAGCTGGCAGCTATAGGTTCGAATGTTGAAGGAGAGTAGAGGCATTAACCCAGAAGCAGTAACAAGATGAATGAGCTCATGTAAGACTCCGATTCCCGGTTAGCTTAAATTACGTGCAATGCTCGCACTTCTTCCCTTGTTGATCGCTTATTTGATTTATGAGAGAGTCTAGATGTGTTTGAGATATCACATTAAGATCAAAATACTATTAAGAGATGCCATTTAGTTGTTGACTTGCAAAAGTCACAAGTCGTAACCCGACGATAGTCGAAATGCGACGCGATTGAGAGTTTACTCGGGTTTTGTGTTCCTGACCTCGATTTGGTCCTAGATCTTTACATGATGATTGATTAAAATGTTTAGATGTATTAAGACTTCTAGTTGGATGTATTTCTTAAGTCTTATGATGTTTTGACGCTCGAGGATAACAATTCTCCTTATCGCAAGTTTGAGATTGAGCCGTGTGAGCGCCTCGCCTTTCGGGAGTTCTTTTCTCCTATCTCGTTGTTCATCATCCGAGTGACATTCAATCCTATTCTATAGCCCTTTGAAGTGTTTATAATCATTTTTATAAATTTTACATGTGGTCACGACGCTCAAAGTATAGTCGCCGTCATATGTTTGATTTCGCGATTCGCTTTTGTTAACGTATCGCTGTATTTTCCTTACACTTAGTTTTGGTGTAACATTGGGTATGTGTTTGGGACCTTTCATTAGTCTTTTAACATGCTTTAAAACAAGTAATTATGCTTGTTCATTCGTTGTTTCAATCGTTAGTTTGTTCTGTGTAATTTCATCCGTTATACAACGCATGATCGATTTTTGGTACGCGGCTGATTTGTTTGATCGAGAAACCTCCGAGAAAATTTTTGTTTGGTTTGGGGTTTTGAGGCTTCTACTTAGGACATTTACGAGTGGCAGGAGAAGAAATCGCTGCTTCGCCGAACGGTGTTCAAACGGGAGTCATCGCAAGTTGGACGCGCAACGCGAGTATTGTAGCTACAACACTGTAGCTTCGAGCAGCAAGGTCCCTGTTTTGGGTTTTTGATGTGTAATTCCTATTCTACCCCCATTAAACCCCCTCTAAACCCTTCCTAACCCTCAAACTAAGTCCTAATCATGTCCTAACATGTTTGGGTAGTTAATTAGAGTTTGATTAGTGGCTAATTACATCTAACACTCCCTAATTGTACCAAGGAAATCTCATTTGTGCCCTTACTAAATGGGAGGTATAAATAGCCTATCTCTTCACAAATTTAGCCACTTCTCTCATTTCTCCTCCTTCATCTAAACCGTATAGTGAGAGAGAGTTGGGAGACCATGGAGTTTCAAGCCCTAGCCTCCTTCCTCCTCCAATCCCCGAAGATCCGACCGTTAGATCGCCTTCAAACTTCGGATTCTTGACGTATTCGACGAGAGGAACAACTTCACCGATCGGATTTCCGTTCCTTCAAGTTTTTATTCGGGTCAAGTAAGCTACTAGACCCTCTCTTCTCTTGATTTTGTGCTCATTGACCCTAAGGAAAACAAAGAGGATTGCTATTTGAGGTCAATGAGTACACAAGCATGATGTGTGTGATTTTATTTTGATTTTTTGGATTTTGATGGGTGAACTTGCTAGAAGCATGATTAGGTTGATTTCTATGTTTAATGGAGTATGTTGTTAAGTTGCAATTGATAATTTAGACTTGGATATGATGAGTATTTGATTCCCTAAAAATCTAGGGTTGATTATATGTTGATGAATTAAATGGGTTAATGGTTATATGTATGATTCTTGGAGTTTATGTGGATATTATGAATTGTTAGAATCATACATAATTATGTGTTTGGGAGTTTGGAATTAAACTTGATAAATCTTGAATTTTGATTGTAAGTATGAAAGGTGAATCTTGACAACGGGTTACATGTTATAATGCTTCGTTTGACTTTTGAAAATAAAGTTGACCTTCATGTATATAAGAGTATAAAGGATGAATTTTTACAATGAGTTACATGTTGGAATACTTGATGAATCTCTATTGTTAATTGTAAGCATGAGGGATGAATTTGTCACAATGGATTACATGTGAATGTTTCGTTTGACCTTGAGAATAAGAGTTGACTTTCATGAAAATAAGAGTATGTTAATATCTAATTCATGAATTTTTGGTTGTGAGCATGTAAAATGAATTATCTTTATGGTTCACATGAATAAAATGTAAGGTTTGACTTCATTGGGTTTAGTTGACTTTTATGCAATAAGAGTATGTTGGTCAACTATAATTCATGAATTGAAGGTTATGGACATGTTAGATGAATTTATATGTTGGTTATGAACATACTAGATGAAATTACATCTTGTTTAGATTAATAGTTATTTTGGATGAAAGCATGCTTGATTAAATGCTATATTGAGATGCATGCTTAAATTCTAATGGTTGACTTTAATTGTTAAGTGTTGACCTATGAACTATGTCTTGGGTTTTTGTTGGGAAAGTATGGAATGTTGGGTTGCACAATGTTGCTAACCTTAAGAACTTAGCCAAGAATAATAGCTAATGAATAATAAGAGGGCTATGATGCAAATAGCTTCTATGCCTTCAAATTTGAAAAGAATAGAAATGACTCAACGGAGTCGATTATTGGACTAATATGAATATAGTGAATCACATATTAAGATCCTACGGAATTTGGGGTAGTTTTGATGGAGGTCAAGCCTCCGAGCGTTTTCAAGTGTATGAAGAACACTTGGGTATTAGAGACTTGATATTATCGCTCTAAGATGTTTATGTGTTAGTTAGCATAGAAATGCATAACTATGTGATTTTTAAGTAAATATCTACTTGCATGGGTTAGTACGGTGTGTTGTACTTTTCCCTTTATTTGAGCATGTGAGTATATATTACATGTGCTTGAGTTTGAGTCCAGCTGGCGGTTTTGGTTTGAGTTTTTGGCGGGACGATGCATTGTCTTCACGAATTGCGGAATTCGTGATCGCAATGGATCGCCGCGCCGGGTTTGCACACACCCCTCCACCGATGGCCACGGTAGGGAAGTAGCTCATCTTAGTTAGAGTAATACACATGACTTTGATAGCTATGGAACCCGAGCGGAGACTGTTTCGGGGATGTCGATACCACGAAAGGGTTATCGAGGACACGTTTGTTTCCGCAGGAGTTACACGCTGGAAACAGGAAAAAGAAAATCATATTCTCTCGGTTATGTGGTTTATTTTATGAGCATGTATGAATTGTTGTGATACATGGTTAATGAGATTATTTTCATGAGATGATGATTTCTTGTTAAGATGTTATAGTAAAAATATAACATACTAAAGAAATGATGATTTTTATAATTTATGTTATACTAAAAATATAACATGCTATTTATGATTAAAATGGGAACAATAGTCTCTCATTCATGAATTTTTATATGAGTTGTAATAAATGAAGAATTATGAAACTGATGGTGCAATTGGTTTATATGGTTTGATGGGAGTTTAAATGTAGAAATAAAATACTACATATTACGAAATTTAGAATCATAATCTATTGAGATGATTTATTTCATGATAATTTATGAAGAATTATATTCCATGTGACTATGGTTGGATTTGGTTTGTGTGGAACATTATACCATGAAATGTTACATCATGAGTATGACATAAGATGTACATGTTTTATTTGAGCATTATGCCATGCCATGACATTGCATCTTTAGTAGCTTACTAAGTCATTATGACTTACTCGTTTGCTTTGTTTTCCTTAGATTCGAGCCGAGCTAGTACTCGAAGGAACCGCCGAGCCTACGATAGAAGTGTAATTTTTATAAAGGTTGCTACTTTAATTTATTTTTGTAGCCTTATTTATTTGGAAAGGACGTTTGGGAAGTGAAGTTATATAGACTTCACTTTGGGTAGTAAGATTGTGTTATTGATTTGGTTCTTGTAATTGTAAATTATTAATAATTGGTTTTTGTGAGTCGACAAATGTTAGTCGAGCCAAGTTGTTTAAATATATATTTATTCTATCTCAAGTTATTTATATTGTTGGTTATGTTGTACTCCGGCATGTTTAGCCGTTGAGCGTGTAGACTAGAGTCTTAGACTTAGTGTAATGTTGGGTTCCGGCTGTAACGTCGTCGATGACTTGGTTTATTTGTGATATATATTTGTATTGCATGACAGGGAGTTTTATTCTACGTGCCCAATGTTGCGGCACGTGCGTCGAATTTTTGGACCGAGAGATTAATTATCTCTTTGGTTGTTTTTAGTTTGAGCTTGTTAGCTCGGGCGCCACTGTGATTTTATGTTTCGCTTCCGCATGTGCTTTAAGTTGTTGGTGTATTGTCGTTATGGCCTTGCCCATTATTTGTCATTGCTTGATGTTTTGTGTGTTTTGACGTCACGACCTTGGGGTCTCGTATTGGGATCCGGGTCGGGTCGTCACAGCTCAAGCCCTAATGGTTCTTCATTTAGAGAGACAACGTCCAGGAGACATCCGATAGCAGTGTTCGAGGCCATTTTCCTGTATACATAGAGTAGTTAGAGAAGAAATAGGATAAAAGAAAATGAGAAAGAAGAAAGAAGATTGTTGTTACCAGAAGAGTTTGTAGCTAGGGTTTGAAGAAGAGAGAGTTTTGAAAGAGGAAAAAGTTTTTAGAAAGAGATTGATGAATGTAGAAATGAAGAGTGTGTGCTTTTTAAATATAAGAGGGATAAGTACGGATGCTTATAAGAGTTAGTGGGTTTTAAAAGTGAAGATATGGAGAGTAGTGATAAAGTACACAGAATTTTGGTTTTTGTGATAAAAGTAGTAATTTATGACCGAGAGTTATTATCACAATGATAAGCCATTTTTGTGAAAACACGTCATTTCAACTGCCAGAGTTGGTGGGATAGTGGAAAGGTCATTTTGGCTTTTCAAAAAAGCTTTGCGAGTTCCAAGGGAAAATAAAAGGCGGGAAATAAATAGAGAGTTTTTAATAATTTTTAGAGTAAGTCTTAGCTGAGATACGATCAGCTTTGACTTAAGGCTCAGAGGCTACCTGGTCAGTGACTATAACGTCAGTCACTGTGTTGTCAGCTAATGAATGAGAGTTAGTTACTGACCAATTTTGTAAATGTCAGTCAATCATCGATTATCAACACATTTTTAAATTTTGTCAGCTGATGACTGTCGATATTTGTCAGCTTTGACTGTAGTATTTCGAAGCCGAAGAAGTTTATATGTCAGTTACTAGCTGACCAATTTTTGCTATCTTCACAATGTCTGTCATTTTCATCGAAGAGTAAGAATTTGAAACTGAAGAGTGTCAGCTGGCGTAATTCTTGTCAGCTAGATGAGCATCAACTGACAAACTAAAGGATGCTAATACCCTGCAAAGATTAGAAAATACAAAGTCTCTTTCTATGACATTATTAGCATTCCTAATTCACCTTTAAAAATTCAAACCTATCAGCTTTTAAAGCTTTTGTAAAGATGTCAGCTAATTGAAATTCAGTAGGAACATATTCTAGCTGAACATTACCTTTTTCTACATGATCTTTTAAGAAGTGATATCTAATGTCTATGTGTTTGGTTTTAGAATGCATAACAAGATTTTTAGAAATTGATATAGCAGAAGTATTATCACAATAAATAGGACATGTTCCCATTGGCATTTCATAATCCAATAGTTGTTGTTTCATCCAAAGGATTTGAGAGCAACAACTTCCAAAGAAGAATATATTCAAATTTCAGAGTTGAAGTGGAAACTGAGGCTTGCTTTTTGCATGCCCAAGATATCAGTCTGTTTCCAAGGAACTGACATGTTCCACTGGTGCTTTTTCTATTCACTCTGCAAGCTGCAAGGTCAGCATCTGAATATCCAAACAAATTAAAAGAAGAGTCTCTGGGATACCAAATGCCAAATTTTTCAGTATGAATCAAATATCTAATGATTCTTTTTGCAGCAATCATATGGGATTCCTTTGGATTAGCTTGAAAACGAGCACATATACACACAACAAACATGATGTCTGGTCTGCTAGCAGTTAAATAGAGAAGAGATCCAACTATACCTCTATACTCAGTTGAATTAACTGGTTTACCTTTTTCATCAGTGACCAAGTGACATTCAACTCCCATTGGAGTGTTTGCCGAATTTGCTTCTTGAAGATTGTATTTCTTGATCAGCTCTCTTGTATATTTTGATTGATGGATAAAAATTCCTTCTTCAGTTTTCTTAATTTGCAGACCTAGAAAGTAAGTTAGTTCATGCTCATCTCAAATTTTCCTTTCATAAGATGTTCAAATATTTTACACAAAACTTCATTAGTAGATCCAAAAATAATATCATCAACATAAATTTGAACTAGTAATATATTACTTTTGTGCTTTAAAGAGAAAAGAGTAGTATCGATTTTACCTCTTTGAAACCCTTTTTCCATAAGGAATTTGGATAGAGTTTCATACCATGCTCTTGGGGCTTGCTTAAGACCAAAGAGCTTTTCTTAGCTTGTAAACATGGTCCTTCTTTTTGAGATCAAGAAAACCAGGAGGTTGCTCAACAAATACTTGTTCTTGTAGATCTCCATTCAGAAATGCACTTTTTACATCCATTTGATATACCTTGAAGTCCTTGAAGGTTGCATAAGCAAGAAATAGTCTGATGGCTTCCAGTCTTGCCACAGGAGCAAATGTTTGATCATAGTCAATGCCCTCCTCCTGTCTATAGCCTTGGGCTACTAATCTTGCTTTGTTTCTTGTAACATTTCCATCTTCATCCAACTTGTTTCTGAACACCCATTTAGTTCCAATGACTTGTTGATCTGAGGGTCTAGGCACAAGTTCCCAAACTTTACATCTTTCGAACTGATTTAGCTCTTCTTGCATGGCCTCAATCCATTGAGGGTCTTCCAAAGCTTCATCAATCTTTTTGGGTTCAATGGAAGAGACAAAGGCATGTGAATCAAGAGTTTCATTTCTGGAGCTACTTCTAGTTCTTAAGCCATCAAAGGGATCTCCAATGATGTTTGAAACTGGATGATGTCTAGCTTCCCTAATTTCTTTAGGAAGATCTGCAAGAGGTTCATTTTGTAAAGGTGGAGAAGGATGAATGTCAGCTGGTTGAATCGATTCAGAATTATGTGTGTCAGCTGACTGATCAACTGTGATAGGATTAGGATTGTCAGCTGGCTGAAGGTTGTCAGCCTGCTGAACTTCATTTTGAATATCTAAAGTTATAGTAGGAGAAGTAGAGGATGAGGGATTATTTTGAGTTGAACCAGCATTGTTTCCTGTCTCAAAAATCTCAAAATTGTTAGTAACATCAGGAGCCTTAGAAGACTCAAATAAATTGGATTCATCAAAAGTGATATGCATAGATTCAACAATTACTTGAGTTTTTCTATTATAAACTCTATAAGCTCTACTATGTTTAGCATAACCAACAAAAATACCTTCATTAGTTTTTTCATCAAATTTACCTCTTTAATCACTACCATTGTAGTGAATGAAGCATTTGCACCCAAAGATTTTAAAGAAAGCAATGTTAGGGGTTCTACCTCTCCATATTTCATAGGGAGTCTTACCATGAAACTTGTTTATGAGAGATCTATTTTGTGTAAAACATGCTGTGTTGACAGCTTTTGCCCAAAAATATTTTGGCAATTTTGCTTCTGCTAACATTGTTTTACCTGCTTCAATCAGTGTCCTGTTCTTTCTTTCAGCTATACCATTTTGCTGTGGAGTTCTAACTGCTAAGAAATTATGATCAATTCCATGATCATCACAGTATGTGTCCATGCCAAGATTCTTGAATTCTGAACCATTATCAGACCTAACACTTATAATCTCACATTCCTTTTGAGTTTGAAGATTTCTGAATAGAGAAGTGAGAATGCTGTAAGTTTCATCTTTGGATTGCATCATTTCAACCCATGTATACCTGGAGTAATCATCCACAACAACCAAGGTATACATGTTTCCTCCCAAACTTGCAGTTGTAATGGGACCAAATAAATCCATATGTAGAAGTTCAAGAATTGTTTTGGTTGAAAGACATGGTTTGGGTTTGAAAAAAGTTTTTGTTATTTTTCCTAAAATGCAAGCATCACATTTTTTGTCAGTAGGAAAATTTATGGATGGCAGTCCTTTCACCAAATCTCCTTTAGAAAGTTTTGAAAGATATTTAAAGTTCAAGTGTGAAAGTCTTTTGTGCCAAAGCCATGAGTTTTTTGAAGTATTATTTGCTACCAGACAAATTTGAGTACTGATATTTAAAAACAGTAAATCAATAGCAAAAACATTTCTTTTTCTAGAACCAGTGAGTAAAATTTCATTTGTGATGCTATTTTTGATAAAGCAGTGTGTGGAAGAGAAAGAGCAGCTCATACCTTTATCACAGAACTGTGAGATACTTAGAAGATTGTGTTTCAAACCTTGTACCAATGAGACATTTTCAATTATTACAGATCCTCTGATAATGGATCCATAACCTATAGTCTTTCCTTTTGAGTTGTCTCCAAAAATGACAGAAGGTCCTTTAGCTGTAATAATGTTAGTAATAAGTTCAGCTGACCCATTCATGTGTCTGGAGCATCCACTGTCTAATATCCAAATGTCAGTTGTCTGATCATCAGCCATTAAGCATACCTGAAATATGAATATTTAAATCATGGGACCCTTTATACTTTTGGTGTAAGACCCCGAACCTTCGTGTATTTGACTTTCTCGTTTTGCTTGTCGTTTAACCGTGACCTCACTTACTAAAGTTGAGGAAAGAACCTTGATTTGTGTAGGTAGGCTATCTAGAAGCCAATACCTTAATTCCATATATTCCATAGACTTTAACTAGTTAAAGTTACAAGTCGTATACCGACGCTGTTCGTTACTTGACTCGGTTGAGAGTTTTCTCGCGTAGTGTGAGAACCTAAACCCCTTTACATGTATAACATCATTATAGCATGTTTATTGTATGTCTTAACATCCTAGAGACTTCGTTTCATTCATTTCATGCTTGCATTAAGTTGGTTATGATCATAGTAGAGTGATTGCCTTCCATGCGTTGCATGCTTTGTTGTTAATGCGTTGAGTGTTCGTCTTAGCATGTTAGCACTTAACTAGGTCTCATTGGAGTCTTAGTACCTTGCATATGAGATTTATAATGTTCATCTTGATCATAGTATGCTTGGTCGAAAGTTTGGAAGCTTAGTTGCATCGTTTGAGTCTTAGGGTTTCTCGTGTTTGCCTTCGTTGCTTGTATTGTTTGTGCTTTCAACTTGCGAGAAGTTCATTTAAGTTCTAGACCAAGTGTACTAGTTTTTCTCATGCTTGCACAACCAATGTTCATAGATTTGTTGCATTTGGAAATAGGATGACCAACATATCACTTCACAGATTCAGTCCTGTTTTTGGGCGAACTTCGGGAAAATTCTGGTACCAATATACTAAAGATAATTTTCTAAAAATTTAGTATGTTTTACCTTAATATGTTAGGATACTCCCTGTAAAATTTGGTAATTTTCCAAGGTGTCTAAGTACCTCATTTAGGTCTTGACTTACGGCTGTGCCAGAATTCTATTTTCAGGAAATCAGCTTCTGTACTTGATTTTGTTGTAACTTTATTTTGATGAATATAAGTCCAAATTGAGTAATTTAAAATGCTAAAATATATTTTAATGAGTCTACTTTCAGAAAATTCAAAAATCACCTCATTTGGAGTTGTGATATATTTATGGTTGATTTTACAAGATCGACTGTCCAGTAACAACAATCTAGAAATTGGTCAGAAATTCACACTTACAGGATTTTTGAGTTGTTTTGGCTTATGACCACAAAGCCCTTGGCCCTTGGACGTCTTGAGTGAGTCAAGCCTCCTTTGTCGACCATATTACAACCTCTCTAAACCCTTGGATGAATCCTTATCAAGGGCTTGCATTCCTTAGCCAATAAGAAGTCACATAACCTCCTTCACTTGGATTAAGGTTTTCTTGGGAAGTATATAAGCTATTTTTCAGCCTTGGCAGCCATTAGTGATCACCAAGCTCATCATTTTGCTGAGAGTAACCTCCATTTTCGTCCATAGCAAGAACCCTAACTTGGGTGACCATTTGCCGGAGTTCCGGTGATCCGATCGGCCATCCGAGAGCGCCGAATCGAAGGCCTTGCCCTCCTCTTCAACAATCCTTGGTTTAATCTTCCTTCCAACCATTATTCATAGGCTTAAGGTACGTTTGCAATTTCCAGAAATTTCATGTTAAATATTATGACATGCCCCCTTCATTAATGTTGTTCTAATCATGCTTAGGAACACTTCTAGTGAAGTAGAATCCTCCAACTCAACCTATGAAAAGTGTGTAGGATTTTATGATTTCTATATGAAGTTATGATTTTGACTTTGTGTTAAGCATGAATGTTGTTCCATATGTGCCTAGGATCAACTCTTGTGAAAGAATATGTTTCAATTGTAGGTTTAGCAAAATCGGCAATTCTAGGGTTTGAAACTCGGGATTTGGTTTATGGCTAGTCTAAGGTCATGAACGGCTTAGTTATTAAGTTCTAAATGAACGGAGAACATAGAATTGAGCAATGGGATGCATTTAGTATCTATGCTCCACTTGGTTGAATTTTAGAAATGACTCACCGGAGTTGAGATTAGGGAGTTATTGAACAATACCGACTCCACATTCGATCCCTACGATGTTTGTAGTTCGTTAGACTAATGTATTAGTTTACGTGACTTTGGGATGAATTGAAATGCATGTTTGATATGTGTGCTTATAAGACTCAATCGAGTTCTTATGCGGTTTATATGATTGTATGAAAGAAATGCATAATTGAGAGGATTTGGATTGGGACTATCTTTAGTACCCTACACATGGAGTCTACTTGTATAAGTCGCTAGGATGACCATGTTGTTATCTAAGACTCACCGGTATGGTTTGACCTTACGGGTTATTACCGCTCTAGTGTTGCTTAAGTCTTTGACTACTATCGACTTTTGCGTTATAGAATGAGTTACTACTCTAGGAAGAGTTTAGTAAATGGCTTCATGATCCTAGACTATCGGAGTAGTCTTGGATAGTACATAATGGACTGATGGTTAAGTTGTGACTCTTCTGAATTTCATAAGTGAATATGGAATACTGTGTATATTTTATATTATGACTAAATGCATGATTCCCTACCTTGTCAAGAATTGATTCTTCTACGTGTTTCTATGATATGACTTATGAGCATATTGAATGTATTTGCCTTCGTGCCTGATCTGTTCTACAGTTAATGAATTGTGATGAACTTGGATTCTACTATTAAGTGGAATTATGAATCAAATTGAACTAAGCTTGATTTCACAATAATCAACTTAGGCTTCCCTTATATAATTGACTTGGGACTTTGAACTAAGATTCCTAAATGGAACGAGAACCTAGCTATGCCTCAAACGAGAACATAGAAAAGAGTCTTGGAACACATATAGTGTTCAAACTCTATTTGGTTGGAATTGTAGTAAAGACTCAACGGAGTCGAGTTAAGGAACAATTGAACCTTACGAGGATCGTGGTGAGATCCTATGATAATTATATTCCTTTGACTAGATTACTAGCTTTTGGGACTTGAATCGAATAGAGTGAACAACTTGACACTTATGATTTAGAGACTCAACTGAGCTCCTATTGTGGTTTTGTGATTATTGTAACAATGTGCATAATCGTATGAGTTTAGTAGATCATTATATCTACTTGAGAATTAGCAAGTAAACATCTACTTGTGCATTGCATATAAGTCCAGGTGGCATTACTTGAGTTTTCATGTTGAAGGTGGGACGATGCATTGTCTTCATGAATTATGGGATTCGTGGTTGCAATGTAATGCCGTACTGGATTCGGTTTTCACACACCCCTCCACTGCTAGCTACGGTGGGGAAGTAGCCCCCTTTGTCGTAACCAATTGAGCACATTGGCTAGTGTTATTTTCCCGAGTAGAGAGCTCGGACTAAGAAGAGAGCTCGGTACTTTGATACCTGAACACGGGTATCACTGGCACGATATGATTAACAGTTGTGATTGCAGGAGCAATACGACGAAAGTGATTTGGTATCTTCTCTATCCTTTATGTGGCTTACTATGGGCACTTATGTGATAACAAAGTGTTAGTGAACATGAGATCTTATTGACCATGTTTGTGTTGGTTGGTGTTATATGGAAGACTTGAAATGTGTATATACATATGCACACTTATACATGACTAATATATGAGAGAATTGATGTGTATATATAGAGATATACATACTGATATAGGTGTATATATATAAATATGCACCCTTACACGTGGTAATAATGTGAATAGCTTGATTTGTATATATAATGATATGTATACTTGCATATGATGTTTTGTGGGAACTACCTTCTAATTCGTTTGATTTGTGCCTGAACATGGAATTACACCCTGGTTCATTTGGACGGTTTAGTAAGTAAGAAGAAATGGATATCTTGTTGAGTATCGAAACGATACGACGCCTCTTCACGGGTTTTTCTGTCATTTATAAAATGACACCATGAATATGTTTATGTTACATAACTATATTTTGCATATTTATTGTAGTAGCGTACTGGGTCAATATGACTCATCCCGTACTTGTTTCTAGTTGCAGTAACTGATAGCTGCACTGAGGTCGAGTAGATCGTGACTGTAGCAGTGTGCCGTTGGTCGATAGATCGAGATTAGATCGTGTCGTTCCTGTTTGTAGCAGCCGACTTTCCCGAGTAGCAGCTTGTGAAGTCCTGTTCCTTTATAGCATTGTCTTTGATGTCCTGTACTTTGTTATTCTTGTGAGATCGACTTGTTGTAAAGTTATTTAGACTTTACGGTCGGGTAGAATACTTGAGTATTTGTATTGGTTCTTTCTTGGGCCGACGTATTGTGTCGTGCCTAGTCCGTGGTTTTCGTATTTATCTCAGTTGTCTCCCGGGCACGCAGTAGCTTTGGGGAATTTCTTTATTCTAATAATTATAGTTGTTGGTTGACCCCGGTATGCTTTAGCCGTTGGGTATTTGATATATCAGGTTGGTTCTTTGATGAAACGCCGGCCTGGAGGGCCGATGGTTTGTTCAGCGTCTGCAATGTGGCGGCACGCAAGTTTTGTTTTTCCTCCTTTGAGAGATAATGTCTCACTTGGTTTCATTGGCGTTGGTTTCGAGCTTCATGCTTTGGACTTCTTTCCTTTTTGCTTCCTCTGACTCGATTTTTGAAATACCGTATTTTAGTGCGGCTTTATGTTCATGTTTAGAGTGTGTTAGCTCGACTGTTCGACTTGCACTACTGTTTAACAAGTGCTTGTCCTCTTCTTAAGTTAGTTCCAGCGGCACGACCTTGGGATTTCGTGTTGGAATCCGGGTCGGGTCGTTACATTTGGGTCCGAAGGGTTAGTTTTCTTAGGTAACCAAACCTGCTTGAAATTTGGCATCTTGATTCTGTCAGTAGGTTTGAATCTATACAAGCATTCATGAGACTGATGACCAAAAGTAGAACAAATATTACACTTGTGATAACCAGTTTTATCAGTCATTTGAGGTGAATTCTTTGATTCCTTATGACTCAGCTTAGAGGTCTTAGCAACAACAAAATTTATTGGCTTGAACTTGTTAGTTTCCTTTCTTCTGAATCCTCCTCTTTTGTCAGCTGGTTGACATTTGTCAGTTGTTGATTTAGCTGACTGATTTTGAGGCTTGTGACGGAAAGGACCGACAAGCTGTCATTGTTCGGCTTATCCTTTTGTTAATGGACCTCTTGAGCTGATTCATATTTTTGGGATATGTGAATGGCACTGCATTATAAACTAATCCCTTGTCCTTTTTGAGCAGAATCTTAGGTCCACCATTTGACTGTCTGATCTCACAGTCTTCATCATTCTTTGAGTATCCAAGACCATGTTGGTCTTCATGACTTTTCTATTGACTAATGATGGTTTCTACAGCAGCTTTTGACTTTGAGTAAGTATCAATAACATTGGTCAGTCGAAGATTTCTTTCTACAAGGTCAGCAATCTGGGCATCCAAGATTTTTGCTTGAATCTCATGTTTTTCATTGAGGCTTTTAAGTTGCAGCAATTCTTTTTGCTGAACTTTGTAAAGCTCATTGATCTTTTGAAGCTCACAGTTTTCTTCAGAAATTCTTTTAAAATCTCCAGATAGAGAAACATGGATTCTTTTAAGTGTTTCAAACTTGGAATACATTTCTTGCATTTGTTCCAGCAAATCATCAACACTTGAGTCAGTAACCTTCTCCTCCTGCCTTTTTGACACATTGCTTATTTTGGTATTAGCAGTCCTTGGAGAAGTTGACTTGACTTTTCTTTCTGGCTGACTTATGATTCCTTGTCCATAAAATCCATTTCCTATTTTCTTAACCACAAACTGATCAGGTTTGATGACCTTGGTCAGCTTGGAGTTTGTAATAGGTGAGCTTGGCAGCTCATTTTCAGACTCTTTTGAATATTTTGGACTAGGAAACTCATTTTCTGAATCATATATTGCTGATTCTGCAACAAGACATAGATTTGCTTCTTGCTCAAAATCGCCAGATTCATCTTCGAATCTGCTTTCAATCCATGTTGCAAGATTTTAATCTTCAAAGAACCAAACCCTTTTGTTTTTCAAAATTTCTGGGAGCTCTTTTATAATACTCATTTTTTGTAAAAGGACAATTTGAAGTAAAATGACCAGGCTTTCTACAATTGAAGCACACAGTTTTTCTTTCTCAACCTTGTCTTCATTAGTTTTGAAGTAAGGCTTTTGAAAGTTTGAAGTAGAAGGTCTTTGGAAACTTGAGGAAGATTTTTGAGGATTTGAGGAAGACTTTTGAAGATTTGCTGAAGGTTTTTGAAAGTTCTTTTTAAAAGATTTATACTTTCTAAATTGTCTAGCAAAAGCAGCAAATTCATCTTCATCAAAGTCATCATCTGACGGAGATGTAGAAGTTTTGGATGTCTCTTCTTCAGCTTGAAGAGATATACTTTTAAATTTTTTTCTCAATTTCTTGAGTTTTGAGAACTTCCTTTTCATAGATTTTAAGACTTGCAACAAGACTACATATATGAGTTTTGTTCAAGTCTCTTGCTTCCTTTATGGCAGTGACCTTAACATGCCATCTACTTCCTAAGCTACTAAGAAAACGCATATTCAAATCTTTCATGCTATAGACTTTACCAAGAGAGGAACATCTATTACTTACCTCAAGAAATCTGTTGTAGGCATTCTTTAATGATTCTTTTGGGTCCTTTTTGAAGGCATCAAACTCTTGTATGCAGTCATAGAGTTTGTTGTCCTTGGTGTTTTGGTCTCCTTCCACATATTCAATAAGAGCATCCCAAATTTCTTTGGTAGTCACACAGTCATAGATTTGTTTGTAGTTTTCATCAGGTACTGCACTTGATAGAATGTGTACAGCTCTGGCATCCAGTCCATCAGTAATTTTATCTTCCTCAGTCCATTCTGATTGAGGTTTGAGGACGTATTCTTCTTCTACAGGAGCAAGAGGGTTTATGGTATCCATCTGCAGTAGAAGATTTACCAACTTTAGTATTAATTTTCATAGGCTGCTTAGGACCACCTCTCACACATTCCATCAATCGTTTATCTATATTGTTCATATATCTTGTAATTCTTTCCTTCCAAATATCAAAGTGATCTTCATCAAAAATGGGTACTTGAGTAACATTGTTTGATTGAAAAGATTTTAGAGTTGCCATAATCGAGCTTTCAAGCTGTTAGGCTTGGAATTTTTTTTTTCAAAAAGCAGGCTCTGATACCAATTGTAAGTCCAGTAGACAACAAACAAGGCTAAGGGGGGTGAATAGCCTTTTAAAACTTTGAGGGTTGATTTGTAAATCTTGTAAAGTTTGCAGCGGAAAATTTGTTTTGTCAGTCAGCTGATATTGGTCAGCTGGTTGATACTTTCAAAATCACTTATACTAAAGAAAGTTGGTCAGTTGGCTGACACAACAATTTTTAAAAGAGGTTGGTTTTTAACGAAGATCGATGTATACGAAGAAGAATCTGAGGAACAATCTATCTGAACAATTAAGCAAACAATTGTTAGTTACTGGCTGACACTTAATCAGTTGTAAAACTTCTTAAGTGTTATGTCAGTTTGCAAGAGTGTGAATAATGACTGACAAATCAGTTGAAGTGGTTCACAGATAAATTGCTACGTCCACTACCAAGTTGGTCAGACTTGGATTTTTGAAGTGCACTAATTTTATTAAAAATCTATTTGATCTCTAATGGATCGGTGTATAACAAAAGACCGGTGTTTATGGAGAATGATTGAGAAACAATCAAACTCATGAGACAAACTGACTGATTTCAAAATGATATAAAAAGGGATAACCCAATGTTTGCCTAAACAATAACTAGAAAGAATTATACAAGAAAGATTATCTAGCTATGGTTTTTAAGAAGACTAAAACGCGGAGAATTTCTTGAAAGTATGAGGCTTCAGACTTCTATATGCTTCAAGAATGCTTCCAGTGGGTATTTATAGATGAACTTCAAGAGTAACCCGTTAGGAACACATTTTGAATTTGAAAATGTGTTTGGCAGATACAAGGTCATAAAAGATCCTGGAAAGAATATCTAGCAGAATATCTACCAAAAACATAAAGTAAGAAAGTGTTAGTACAAGTATTATTTCAATCAAATAAGGAAAGCAAGCTGACACTAAAATCGTTATGGTAAGATGAAATGAATAACTGATAAATAATTGCAAGCTGACCAAAATAATTTTAAGTTCTTGGCTGACAATCAAGTGGAATGATTTTAAGCAAATTTAATTTTATGAAAGATTCAACAGAAACCCACTTCGATGACATTACAACTAGCAGACCGATCGGTTAAACACCCATTAGGAATTGTGGAAGATATCTTGGTCCAAGTAGAAAAATTGATTATGAAAGTTGATTCTGTTGTACTTGAAATGGAAAATAGATCCAGTGCTACAGAAGAATCACCTCCTCTTCTTCTTGGAAGACCATTTATGACTACAACTAATACGGTAATCAATGTTAAAAATGGAAAACTATCTATGACAGCTATGGGAGAAACAGTTGAAATTTATGTATTCAATGCCATGAAGCAACCTGATGATATGAGTGACTGTTTATATGTTGATGAAGTAGAAAATATAGGGGCTAAAAATTTAGTGCAAGAAGTGAAAAAGGATAAATTAGAAGAATTCGTAACTGGCCAAGGTGATAGTTAAAAAAATGAGGCTAGTAAATTAACTAAACAATTCGAGGAAAAAGAAGAAATAAGAATGGAGAAAATAGTTCGCGAGCCCTTAGGTAATTTTAATGAGAAATTAGTCCCTTCTATTGAATCACCTCCTTCTTTAGAATTAAAACCGTTACCAGAACATTTAAAATATGTCTTCTTAGGCGAAAATGAGACATTGCCTGTAATTGTTTCTTCAAAGCTAACTGAAGAGCAAGAAGAAAAATTGATAAAAATTTTACAAGAGCATAAAGAAGCTATAGGATGGACCTTAGCTGATTTAAAAGGAATAAGTCCTACCAAATGTATGCACCGAATCCATCTTGAAGAAGGTGCTAAACCTTCGAGAGAGCATCAGCGGCATCTAAATCCTTATATGGAAGAAGTTGTAAGAAAAGAAGTTCTTAAACTTGTAGATGCGGGTATCATTTACCCCATCTCTGATAGTAAATGGGTGAGTCCTGTTCAAGTAGTTCCAAAGAAGTCTTGAATCACTGTGGTAAAAAATGATAAGGATGAGTTAGTGCCAACTAGGACTATTACAGGATATAGGATGTGTATTGATTTGAGAAAACTTAATGTTGCGACTAAGAAAGACAACTTTCCATTACCATTCATCGAGCAAATCTTAGAAAGATTAGCTGGTTACTAGTTTTATTGCTTTCTAGACAGATTTTCTAGGTATAATCAAATTCCAATAGCCCCAGAAGATCAAGAAAAGACAACCTTCACATGCCCCTTTGGTACTTTTGCGTATAGGAGGATGCCGTTTGGTCTATGTAATGCTCCAGCTACTTTCCCAAGATGTATGATATTCATCTTCACAGATTTAATTGAAAAGTGCATTGAGGTATTTATGGATGATTTTTCTATTTATGGGGAATCTTTTGATAAGTGTCTAGATAACTTGACTTTAGTACTTAAACAATGTTGCAGATCCAATTTGACCCTTAGTTGGGAAAAATGTCATTTCGTGGTCAACCAAGGAATTGTTTTAGGACATATTGTGTCGAAGAGAGGAATTGAGGTTGCCCCAGCTAAAGTAGAAGTTATTTCTAAATTGCCCCCTCCTGTTTTAGTTAAAGGTGTTAGAAGTTTTCTTGGGCATGCTGGTTTCTATAGACGTTTCATTCAAGATTTTTGTAAAATTTGTAAGCCCTTGTGTAATTTGCTCGCCAAGGATACGAAATTTATTTTTGACAAATAATGTTTAGAGGCTTTTAATCTGCTTAAGGAAAAATTAACTACTGCTCCAATTTTATCTAGTCCTAACTGGTTATTACCATTTGAAATTATGTGCGATGCGTCAGATTTTGCCATAGGAGCTGTTTTAGGTCAAAAGATTGATAAGAAACCGCATGTAATCCATTATGCTAGTAGAACTCTCAATGATGCCCAATTGAATTATAAAACAACCGAAAAATAATTTTTAGTTGTGATTTTTACCTTAGAAAAATTTAGATCTTATATGTTAGGATCCAAAGTTATTGTTTATTCTGATCATGCTACTTTGAAATATTTATTGACTAAGAAGGATGCTAAACCTAGACTAATTAGGTGGATACTATTACTTCAAGAATTTGATATTGCAATTAAGGATAAGAAGGGCTGTGAAAATGTAGTAGCTGATCATTTATCGAGGTTGGAAATTTGGCCATATTTTGAAAAGCATTTGATTGACAGCAATATTCCGGTGAAAGATGTTTTTCCTAATGAGCAATTATATTCAGTGAAAATTAGTGAGCCTTGGTATATAGATTTTGTAAATTTTATTGTGGCAGATGTAGTAAATCCTGATTTTGGATATCATGAGTGGAAGAAATTTCTCTTCGAAGTTAAAAAATATTTTTGGGATGAACCTTACCTGTTTAAACGTGGACTTGATTTAGTTATTCGAAGATGTATCCCAGAAGAGGAGAACCAAAGTGTGTTGTCCTTTTGTCATGGTTTTGCTTGTGGAGATCACTTTAGTGGAGAAAAGACTGCTAGGAAAGTATTATAGTCTGGCCTCTATTGGCCATCTTTATTTAAAGATGCTCATCAATTTGCCAAAAGTTGTGACAAATGCCAAAGGTTAGGAAGCATAAGTAATTGATACGAAATTCCCCAAATTAGTAATTTGGTTGTAGAAGTTTTCGATGTTTGGGGAATAGATTTTATGGGACCCTTTCCTATCTCCCAAGGATTTGAATATATATTGGTTGGAGTTGATTATGTGTATAAATGGATAGAAGCTATCCCTACAAGAAATGATGATGCTAAGACAGTAATCAAATTTCTGTGTGCAAATATTTTTAGTAGACATGGGATGCCAAGAGCAATAATAAGTGATCAAGGGACTCATTTCACTAACAAGTTAGTAAATGCATATTTGAAAAGATATAGGGTAGTTCATAAGTTGTCTGCTCCTTACCACCCACAGACATCTGGTCAAGTGGAAGTGAGCAAGAGGCAAATTAAAGGTATGTTAGAAAAGATTGTCCAACCCAATAGCAAAGATTGGGCATTAAAATTAAATGATGCTTTATGGGCATATCATACAACTTATAAGACTCCGCTAGGGTTAAGTCCCTACAGAATTGTCTATGGAAAAGCTTGCCATTTACCTGTAGAATTAGAGCATAGAGCGTTTTGGGCAATTAAAACCCTTAATATGTATATGACTTTAGCAAGTGAGAAACGAATGCTCTAGTTAAATGAATTGGAAGAACATATGTTAGAATCCTATGAAATATGAAAATTTATAAAGAAAAGACTAAGATATTGCATGATAAGAAAATTCTTCCTAAAGAATTGTATCCTGGCATGAAAGTTCTTTTATTTAATTATAGGTTGAAATTATTTTCAGGAAAACTTAAATCACGATGGTCAGGTCCATTTGAAGTAGTAAATGTTTTTGTCGATGGAGCAGTTGAGCTTAAATGCTATAAAACTAATGAAACATTCAAAGTTAATGGACATAGAGTTAAACCCTACCATGAAGGAGTTTCAATTGTGAAAGGCGTCGAGTAAATGGATGTTTTTGACTTTGGCTAATGGGTTGACTAATGTCGAGCGAACGACGTTAAACAAAAGCGCTGCATGGGAGGTAACCCACATAATTTTAAATTGTTGTTGTAAAATAGTTTCTTTGAACCCTGCTTGATTTTGCAAAATTTAAGTTTGTGGGAAAAAATATATTTAATAGTGTTGTATTTACATGTTTAATTTTTATTTTAATTTAGTGTATTTGGTAATTAGTTTTAGGTAATGGAAGATATATTAGAGCACCGAAGGAAGATATATTTGGACCGTGATAGATTCTCAGCTATTTTTATAATTAAAAATCATTAATTTCTAAAAAAATAGGCTGAGCGATCGCCCAACACATGGCTAAGCGATCGCGTAAATTCCAGTAAGTTGGCTTTTTATTTTTAGGCCTGAGCGATCGCTTAGTGTATAGGCTGGGCAACCGCTCGGCCCCGTAATTTCAAACGCGCAGGACGGCCAACAGACATATCAACAGTGATCCCTCTCTCTCTCGTCAAGCAACCCGAAATCCTCCACCTTCTCTCTAAGATTCCGACCAATCCACCCGTTCAAATCACTTCAAACTTCATAATCCGTCTCCCCTCAACCCACGTTCCATCTTTCTGACTTCATTTTCTCCGATCTGTGGTGGTTTGTGCTCCAACGGATTCCGGCAACCTCCATGTTTTCCAGTGAATTTTTCGCGACAAGCTCTAAAGTGCTATCCATTTTCAAGTATTTTCTTCCCTTTTCTACATTTATGCACATTTTAGTTCCTTCAAGCTTGATTATTGCATAAATTGTTAGTTTAGGGTATTTTTATTATTTGTCATTTAAGAGCTTTGTTGGGTTTTTTTTATTTCAGAGGAGTGTTTGAGTGTTATTATTTTGATTAATTTTAAATGGCACCAAAGAAGAGAAGCAAAACTTTCGGCGAGGGCACATCAACTTCTGCTCCGGTGATAGAATTTGATGCCACCCACTTTTTAAATGTCGAACATTATTAAAACTATTTAAATAGTTTTCATTCAAAGGCTATCATACCAGAGCGCGGTTTTGATTTTAAAAGTTATCAATTGAAAGACCATTTTGCAAGAAATGCTTGGAAAAATTTATGCGCGACTCTGGGGAGGTCGTGGTGCCAATTGTCCATTAGTTTTATGCTCACAGTGGACAAGTTATGAGAGAGGACCCCAACTCGTCTTGGGTGCGGGGTCGTGCTGTTTCTTTTAGTCCTTCTACCATTAGGAAGTTTTATAAATTGCCTTTGTTAGGGTTGATGATTATCAATCCTATTTACCTTACAACATTCCTATGGCCATTGTGAGGGATAGGATAGCTGAGCTTGGGTCCGAGTGGACCTATGGACGAAACAAGCTGGTTGGACACCCTCGCTAAGGAGTCTCTCTTGACTCCCAAGGCTAAGACACTTTATAAATTTATTTGTGCGAGGGTGATGCCCACGTAACATCAGCCTGATGTGACGTGGAATAAGACGGTGTTAATTTATACCATCCTAACTCATGGTTCCATTGATATCGCTATGATTATCAATGGGCAGCTTAGAGGTATGGTTGAGAAAACCATGAATACGGCTCTTCACTTTCCGAGTCTAGTCACTGGCCTCTGTGCTGTCGCAGGAGTCGAGTGGACTCCTGATTTAGAGCGAATCAACCTGATGCCCAGTGTCACCCTAAAAGGTGTCACAAACAGGACACGACAACCCTATGCTCGTCACCCCGCCAACCAAGGCGAGGATGTTAAGGAGGATCTAGAGTTGGACCCCTTGGAGGAGATCTCTAACCAGTTACTGGAGGTCCAGCTAGGATTAGACACGCTGAGTCAACACGTAGATAATAGGTTTGATATGTTTCACCAGCATGTCAATCAGAGATTTGATACGCTTGAGCGGCGTATAGAGCAGGCCGGGCCTAGCGGACAAAAACTATTTTTATGTGTATAGTAATCAGTTGTTTCAAAATATTGCCTCCAACCTCAACATGCCTCTGGACATTGTCCCTGAATGGGGTCCTCCTTCGTTGTTTGGTCTGGCTCATTTGGAGCCGACGCTTAAATAGTGTCTTCCTTCGTTATGCAGATTTGCCAATTGTTTCCCTTTTACTCCTTCGCTCTTCTCCCTTATCCTCTGGTCCAGCATTTTGGGGACAAAATAGAATTTAAGTTTGGGGGGGGGGGGATTCTAGGCCCAGGGTCCTTTCAGGTCCTAGTCTAATGAGAATCAGGAAATGATGGCTAAATCGTGCTATGTACATGGGACAACTAACGTCCCTTATATCTTCTCTTTTACCTATTTTCTTATTTTTGCTTATTTTTATTTTAGGAGTTGATGTGAGGAAATACTATGACAAAGGCCGTGACCACATTAGTTTCTTCCAAACAGATTAGTTGATGAATATTTTAGTTCACAGCTGTCTGCTTATCCGGCCTTATTCTAATTAGCATCATTCTCCAAATTTGTAAATATTTTTTTTAAAAAATAAATAAAGTTGATGATGATTAATGCTATGACCCACATGATTTCTCCCTTGATCCTTCAAGATTTTACTCTGTTGTGTAAATTTCCTATGATCATCCCCTTTGTGTACTCATACCCCACCATTATTGAAGATCTTGGATATATTTATCTAGTATATAGATTTAGGTAGAGTAACTATCATTATGCGAGTGTTACATAGAGTTGTAACTTAGGGTCGTTTTTATAGAAATTAGATTTTTGGAATCGTTTTGCTAATATATCTCAAGCACACTTTTGAATCGTGATTGAATGTTAGTATTTAATTTCTCGACATCTTTTCTAGCGAAAGCTTATGTCAAACATGTTAGGAGCTATTTTTCATTTCATATATGGATGCGATGTAAGACCCCGAACCTTCGTGTATTTGATTTTCTCGTTTTGCTTGTCGTTTAACCGTGACCTCACTTACTAAACTTGTGGAAAGAACCTTGATTTGTGTAGGTAGGCTATCTACAAGCCAATACCTTAATTCCATATGTTCCATAGACTTTAACTAGTTAAAGTTACAAGTCGTATACCGACGTTGTTCGTTACTTGACTCGGTTGAGAGTTTTCTCGCGTAGTGTGAGAACCCAAACCCCTTTACATGTATAACATCATTATAGCATGTTTATTGTATGTCTTAACATGCTAGCTAGAGACTTCGTTTCATTCATTTCATGCTTGCATTAAGTTGGTTAGGATCATAGAAGAGTGATTTCCTTCCGTATGTTGCATGCTTTGTTGTTGATGTTTTGAGTGTTCATCTTAGCATGTTAGCACCTAAATTAGTCTCATTGGAGTCTTAGTACCTTGCATATAAGACTTATAATGTTCGTCTTGATCATAGTATACTTGGTTGAAAGTTTAGAAGCATTGTTGCTTCGTTTGAGTCTTAGGGTTTCTCGTGTTTGCCTTCGTTGCTTGTATTGTTTGTGCTTTCAACTTGCGAGAAGTTCATTTTAGTTCTAGACCAAGTGTACTAGTATTTCTCATGCTTGCACAACCAATGTTCATAGATTTGTTGCATTTGGAAATAAGATGACCAACATATCACTTCAAGATTCAGTCCTGTTTTTGGGCGAACTTCGGGAAAATTCAGGTAACTATCTACTAAAGCTAAATTTCTAAAAATTTAGTATGTTTTACCTTCATATGTTAGGTTACTCCCTGTAAAATTTGGTAATTTTCCAAGTTGTCTAAGTACCTCATTTAGGTCTTGACTTACGGCTGTGCCAGAATTCTATTTTCAGGAAATCAGCTTCTGTACTTGATTTTGTTGTAACTTTATTTTGATGAATATAAGTCCAAATTGAGTAATTTAAAATGTTAAAATATATTTTAATGAGTCTACTTTCAGAAAAATAAAAAAATCAACTCATTTTGAGTTGTGAGCTATTTATGGTCGATTTTACAAGATCGACTGTCCAGTAACAACAATCTGGAAATTGGTCAGAAATTCACACATAGGGGTTTTTTGGTACGTTTTGGTTGATGACCCTCCTACCCTTGGCCCTTGGACGTCCAAAGTGACTTGAGCCTCCCTTGGTGACCTTATTCAAACCTCTATAAACCCTTGGATGAGTCCTTATCAAGGGCTTGCATCCCTTGGCCAATAGGAAGCCATATAACCTCCATCACTTGGATTATGGTTTTCTTGGGAAGTATATAAACCAATTTTTAGCCTTGGGAGCCATTAGTGATAACCAAGCTTCATATTTACAGAGAGTAAGTCTCCATTTTCGTCCATAGGAAGAACCCTAACTTGAGTGACCATTTGCCGGAGTTCCGGTGATCCGATCGGCGATCCGAGACCGCCGAATCGAAGACCTTGCCCTCCTCTTCAACAATCCTTGGTTTGTTCTTCCTTCTTACCTTTATTCATAGGCTAAAGGTGAGTTCTCAATTCCCATAAATTTCATGTTAAATATTATGACATGCCCCCTTCATTAATGTTGTTCTAATCATGCTTAGGATGATTTCTAGTGAAGTAGAATCCTCCAATTCAACTTATGAAATGTGTGTATGATTTTATGATTTCTATATGAAGTTATGATTTTGACTTTGTGCAAAGCATGAATGTTGTTCCATATGCACCTAGCATCAACTCTTGTGAAAGAATATGTTTCAATTGTAGGTTTAGCAAAATCGACAATTCTAGGGTTTGACACTCCGGATTTGGTTTATGGCTAGTCTAAGGTCATGAACAACTTAGTTATTAAGTTCTAAATGAACGGAGAACATAGAATTGAGCAATGGGATGCATTTAGTATCTATGCTCCACTTGGTTGAATTTTAGAAATGACTCATTGGATTTGAGATTAGGGAGTTATTGAACAATATCGACTCCACATTCGATCCCTACGACGTTTGTAGTTCGTTAGACTAATGTATTAGTTTACGTGACTTTGGGATGAATTGAAATGCATGTTTGATATGTGTGCTTATAAGACTCAATCGAGTTCTTATGCGGTTTATATGATTGTATGAAAGAAATGCATAATTGAGAGGATTTGGATTGGGACTATCTTCAGTTCTCTATACATGGAGTCTACTTGTCTAAGTCGCTAGGATGACCATGTTGTTATCTAAGACTCACCGGTATGGTTTGACCTTACGGGTTATTACCACTCTAGTGTTGCTTAAGTCTTTGACTACTATCGACTTTTGCGTTATTGAATGAGTTACTACTCTGGTAAGAGTTTAGTAAATGGCTTCATGATCCTAGACTAACGGAGTAGTCTTGGATAGTACATAATGGACTGATGGTTAAGTTGTGCCTCTGCTGAATTTCATAAGTGAATATGGAATACTGTGTATATTTTATATTATGACTAAATGCATGATTTCCTACATTGTTAAGAATTGATTCTTCATTGTTAAGAACGTGTTTCTATGATATGACTTATGAGCATATTGAATGTATTTGCCTTTCGTGCATATTGAATGTATTTGCCTTCGTGCCTCTCACAGTTAATGAATTGTGGTGAACTTGGATTCTACTATTAAGTGGAATTATGAATCAAAATTGAACTAAGCTTGATTTCACAATAATCAACTTAGGCTTCCCTTATATAATTGACTTGGGACTTTGAACTAAGATTCCTAAATGGAACGAGAACCTTTCTATGCCTCAAACGAGAACATAGAAAAGAGTCTTGGAACACATATAGTGTTCAAACTATATTTGGTTGGAATTGTAGTAAAGACTCAACAGAGTCGAGTTAAGGAACAATTGAACCTTACGAGGATCGTGGTGAGATTCTATGATAATTATATTCCATTTGACTAGATTACAAGCTTTTGAGACTTGAATCGAATAGAGTGAACAACTTGACACTTATGATTTAGAGTCTCAAATGAGCTCCTATTGTGGTTTTGTGATTTTTTTTAACAATGTGCATAATCGTATGAGTTTAGTAGATCATTATATCTACTTGAGAATTATCAAGTAAACATCTACTTGTGCATTGCATATAAGTCCAGCTGGCATTACTTGAGTTTTCATGTTGAAGGTGGGACGATGCATTGTCTTCACGAATTATGGTATTCATGGTTGCAATGTATCGCCGTACCGGATTTGGTTTTCACACACCCCTCCACTGCTAGCTACAGTGGGGAAGTAGCCACCTTTGTCATAACCAATTGAGCACATTGGCTAGTGCTATGTTCGTGAGTAGAGAGCTCAGACCCGAGAAGAGAGCTCGCTACTTTGATACCTGAACACGGGTATCACTGGCACGATATGATTAATAGTTGTGATTGCAGGAGCAATACGACGAAAGTGATTTGGTATCTTCTCTATCATTTATATGGCTTACTATGTGCACTTATGTGATAACAAAGTGTTAGTGAACATGAGATCTTATTGACCATGTTTGTGTTGGTTGATGTTATATGGAAGATTTGAAATGTGTATATTTATATGCACACTTATACATGACTAATATATGAGAGAATTTATATGTATATATAGAGATATACATACTTATATATGAGATATATATATATACATATATATATGAAAGACTTGATGTGTATATATATATAGATATGCACGCTTATGCATGATGATTATATGAGAGACTTGATATGTATATATAGAGATATACATACTAATATAGGTGTATATATATAAATATGCACCCTTACACGTGGTAATAATGTGAATAGCTTGATTTGTATATATAATGATATGTATATTTGCATATGATGTTTTGTGGGAACTACCTTCTAATTCATTTGATTTGTGTTTGAACAGGGAATTACACCCTGGTTCATTTGGATGGTTTAGTAAGTAAGAAGAAATGGATATCTTGTGGAGTATCGAAACGATACGACGCCTCTTCACGGGTTTTTCTGTCATTTATAAAATGACACCATGGTTATGTTTATGTTACACAATTATATGTTGCATATCACTACAAGAAAATGGGGTATTTGGGAAGGCAAAAAACCGTGCCAAATACTGCCAAAACCGTCCCAAATACTATTTGGCACGGTTTTGGGACAGTTTTGGCTCCTTCCTAAATACGAGGGTGCCAAATACATTTGTCTCGGCTCAAAACCGTCCCAAATACTATTTGGGACGGCAAAGGGGACGGTTTGATAGGGTGGTGCCCGTTAGCGTGCATTTGGGACGGTTTTTGTTAAACCGTGCCAAATACTTGCATTTGGGACGGTTTTGTTGAACCGTGCCAAATAGTTTTTGGGACGGTTTTTCTGCCCTTCCAAATAGTAGATTTAGGCACGGTTTTTATTCCGTCCCAAATAGTTTTTTGGCACAGTCGTGTTGCCCTCCCAAATAGTAATTGGCACGGTTTTGGTTGCCTTCCCAAATAGTATTAGGGACGGTTCAGTTGCTCTCCCAAAAAGTTTTTGGTCGGTTTTTTTGCCCTCCCAAATAGTATTTGGGACTGTTGTGTTTGGTCTCCCCGCGTAGTATTTGGCACGGTAGATGCCCTCCCAAATACCATTTGTGACCAATTATTTTTGTATTTGATATCGTCATAATATGCTAATTATCAAATGGAAAACAATTACATTTTATAGAAATGAATTGAAATCATAACATAAACTAATTATATAGATAAGTTTCTAATTGGTACCCAATTAGTCAAAAGCATAACATAAAAAACATTCAAAATTACATAAAAGTACAATAAAAAAAAGATTGTATGTAGATCAACTACCCTTCAAAAACTAAAGTTTCAATAAGTATCTTTCTTATACAAAAGTGTCTATTGAAATAGATAGATCACTTCATTCATCATTGAAATAGCTAGCTCAAGTCGTCCATCGGTGAGTTGGTCCGAGCCTACAACAAAAATTATATAATTAGTATAAATAACGCCAAAAAAAAAAAGAAAAAAAGAGGTACCTCAAGAGATCTACACTATAAATAACGCCAGAAGTGCGTGTTTTCCATCGTTGTTATTACATCATCTCCTAATGCCTGGTGTTTCTAATAGTAAGGAGTTAGTGTGAAACAAAAATCTGACGTATGAAAAATATGACAGTCCTTTGAAGGTCTGAATTCTATCCCACCCTTACAGAAACTTTGTATTTACTATTGCCACTTTTAAAGTTCAATCCGTCCGTATACCTGGATCACCGAACTAGTGCACTAAGAGCTCATTCAATTGCAATGACACATGAGGATTCCAACCCTTATAAAGCATTCTGATTATTGTAGGAAGACAAGGAGAAACTTGAGAACCGACTGCATGATATAGCAGTAGCAGTTGAGAGATTGGAAAGTAGCAGACAAAGCTGCTAATGTTGGCTCTGGGGTATGAAGTTCGCAAGGGAGCAGATAATTTACCTCAGTCCTAACTCTATACAAAATATGTTTGCTAAACTACTTAACAAACTATAATAGAGAAACTAGAAGTAGAACAAGGAAATCATGCACAGGAAGATGGTTACAACTTACAAGGGCCAGCTTAATATTATTATGAAACATGTGTTAATAGAAAATATGTGTGTCACTTAAGTAAGTGTGATTGAAAAAAATATAGGGTCGGCCAACATATATATATATATATATATATATATATATATATATATATATATATATATATATATATATATATATGAAGGTTTGGATTATATCAGGGTTTGATAGATAAGAAGTTTAATGATAATAATTTTTTTTTGCCAGACAATATGTTTCCTGTGAATGTACATGTTTAAGATATTTCTAATTAAGTTTACTTCTGTTATGGCCCCAAAAGCACTATGGAGTACATGAAACTGAAATCAAATATGAATCGCTACAACATATCAAAGGTAATGGCCGATGGAATAAAAGCAGGATACAAGTGTAGATGAGATAAAATATATAAGTTGATCTAGGGTTAATGATTATACAATTGCTGTAGGCACCTTCTTGGAGAAGATCTGGCGCCATTGAATCTGAAGGACCTTGAGAAACTTGAGCACCAAATAGACTCAACCTTGAGGCAAATTCGGTCCATTAAGGTGAAAATGCTTCTTCTTGTTTTCCCTTTTTGGCAAACTTATATATGTATATATATATCAATGATCAATCTCCCTATTAATTTTTTTCTTTGGGCTTCTTGCAGACGCAATCTATGTTGGATCAACTTGCTGATCTTCAAACTAAGGTAACATTAGAGTATATCTTATTAGAAGATTAGAGTAGTTGAGACAAAGACTGGTTGAGTTAGTTTTATTTGGGCCGATGAGTGCACTCACAAGCAAATTGACCCACCACGTCATGTGAAAGATTATGGATTGAGGCTAACAAGGGTTTAGAGAGTAAGGTAAATATTAATATGCAAGATATTTGATATTTGACCGCGTATAAAAATTTGTACTTGGGTAAAATAATTACATTTTCAGCTAGGGGAAATTTATGCAGAATACCATGTGGGACCATCGTGGGGTGGAGGTGAAGAAAGTGGTTCCTATGGGAGGCGGGCGAGGCAGAAGCAAAGCAGCAATGTGAGGGGTTCTTTCCTTTAGAATGCAATTCCAATCTCCAAATCGGTAAAGCATTCATTTATATTTTGTCCATAATTATTCTACAAAAGATTAGATTAAATTAAAGTTGGACAAGTGGGCGGATATTACAAGTATAATCATGTAGTGCCTTCAACCGGAAATACCCAGAATGTGAATGGAATGGTTCACCAACTTCATCACTTAAATTCAATGTTAAGATTCACCTTGGAGGATACAGCCGGTCTATCAAGACTTTATCACTTTACAATTTGCCAGGGTTCAGATATCAAAAAGCCCATGTGCTAACACAGGTCTCTTCACAAGTATGACCATAAGAAATTTCACCTACCTGTGTTCTCCAACTTATCAAGCCATCAGGATAGTTGATTTTTGTATACGAGGAAAAAGCCAAGGAAAATGAGTGACTAGCACGTCAATCCCTACTATAAGATCTGTGAGCGGCACCCTAACCCACATTGTTGAACCCCCAAGGAAGATAAGAACAGAACCTTCTCCTTCAAAAACAGAAGAGGAAGAGCAGAAGATCCTATCAATCCTTTTTTTTTTTGATAAGTAAATTAGTATATGCTATATAAAGAGGCGTCAAAAGAGGTACCGCGTCCTATGTACACACGGAGTTAACAAACAGATCCACCACTAACAAGTAGAAATACTATCCACAAACTCTACAAAGAGGTTAACATCAGGCAACACCGTCTCAGCACACCTAAAAAAACAGTATGGATAATCAGATCCTTTAGTCCCTCTAACCTAATCTCTACATTTTCAACGGCTCTGTAATTCCTCTCCCTCCAAATAGTCCAGATTATAGCTAACGGAGCAGAATCCCAAACTACTCTTATACAAGGACCAGCTCAGCATTAACTCCTTGACTGAGCTTGGCATCACCCAAGTTGCGAATAAATTTCAGATCATCTCTTAGTTTTGAATAAGTTCTATGTGTTTTGTCCCAACTTTTCACATTTCTCAAGTTCATGGTTCAATAGGTTTTTTCTATTATGAAATATGATGAATTAGGTTCTGTTACCTCCTCTTTCTTTTTCTTTGAGACAACTTCCCCTTATATATAAAAAAAAAAGATAACATCCCCTATATCTTTGTTCCTACGGTTTTCAGGCCATATGCCTTGGGAGTCGGGAATCAAAAAGAAAAAGAAATGTAATATTGGGATTTTTTCAGAACTACACCTTAGAACCACTTCAAATCCTCTATTTATTGGAACGAGTTTGAGTAGCTTCTGTGCATGAGTTTGATGGAGTTGGGAGGCTGTTTGGGCAGCCTAAAGCCTACTGTAATTAGGTGTGAGATAGGGGTTATTGCAAGGAGGTTGGTTGTTACTTGGTTTGCTATTTTGTAAGGGAAAATTCTGTTCTAACCAAATTGTTCACAGCTTATAAGTTTATGTAATAGTTTGGAGCAGTTTTAGAGGGTGTAATCTGTCCAATTTAAGCTAGGGGTTTAGGTAGTAATTTACAAAAGAAATTTCAGAATTTTGAACAAATTGTAGGAGGGTTTTGTGGCACGTTTGAGGCTGTTTTAGGAGAGTTTGGTTTAGCCATAGATTAGTCCAAAAAGTTGGAATAGATTCGGTGATTCAAGCTTCCGCGTTCACATCAAGTGGTATCAGAGCACGGTTTTCATGAATTCTTATTCGCGAAACGGTCATGGCAATTACGGAGCAGCGAGAAAGAATGTTGAGAACACGGGGGCTGATTCAAGACCGCGTCTGTGTGATAGCGGTGGATGGGGGAACCTCTATATACCAAGAGTATCAAATGAACCTTAAATTCGTAAAGCCGGCAGATATTCTGCCATGCTATCCAGATCCAAGTCATGGAATTTTACCTACCTCTTGAGTAGCCACTAGCCAAACAGGAAAAGTCGAGAAACATCAGGATGCTAAAGAAGTCTTAACAGAATTACAACTACTGGATATACGGCCATTACACCAAGAAACCTGGCATGTTCGAAAAGATCATCCCATCCTTGAGCATTAAGATTCCACCACCAAACTCCATGATGTATTTCAAGATTACTTTGTTTTCCAGACAAGAAGGTAAATACCAAAACCTTTTCAAGTAAATGCCAAAACTTTTCACTAGTTCCATTTCATACAGAAATACAAGTCACATCACTACCCGATATCTTCCAAGTGATAGTCTTTCCCATACAAATTCTTTGGGACCTATCCATTCATAATTTGTTTCCATAATCCAACCATGAGGATTCGTGATTTTTTCAGTTTCCAGACAAAATGGTAAACACCAGAATCTTTTCACTAGTTTCATGGCAAAAAACAATTCACTACACTACCTATACATTACTAGTGATAGTCTTCCACTTTCAGATTCTTTAAAATTCAATTTTTCCAATCTTCCTAATCATTAAAAAGGAGCCCAATAACGTCATTTCATCATCTACTTCCCCTAATAACAATTACACTTAACCAGCTGAAATAATTACATCCTAGTTCAACCATCAAACTCTTAGATAATTGCTTTGTCTCCTTGGGTACATCTAAAATTTCTTCTTGGTGCATAACTTGCATCCTGTCATCCCAAATGTTTCTACTCAACCATTCCCGGATCATAGTATTTAGTGCTCACAACCAAATATTGTTGAAACTCTTTTCATCTTAGAATCACCTTCGCTTGTCATAGTCTTTATGCCCACCAACTTAAATCCTCTACTATATCCCCTACCAAACTGCATGTCTCCCCATAAAAGAACAATAACAATCAAAAGTTAATCCATTGCTTGGTTTTTAAAATAATAATAATAACTTTACTCAATTTATGCTTTAAAATCTGACTACTTCACCTCACTAGTATTTTGGTATTAATTCAAATATTCCATTCGTTGAAGCTAACTAAAATCAAACAGCAAACACATAAATCAACAAAAGTAACCACCACGTAAGCACATCCCTTAAATCCAATCCCCAATCTAAAACACAAAGCTCACTAAAAAGGAAAAAGAAAAAAATCCAAATTCGAAAAGGCCGGTACCTCATCGCCTTCCCTATCCCGGCAAGCGAAGCGTGGCCGGCTACTCGGGCATCACCGTCGTCGGCTGCATGTTGATTCTTATGTTAAATTTATATCGTCGATACATTACATTAGTTTTATACTTGCTGGCTAATCGGGCGCGTATCGATTAGCGTGGCAACCGTGTATAGAACTTTGCTTTGTATAGTTTTTGTAGGACTTTTCGTGTTCACGGAAGACCCTTTCTCGGCTTCACCTGGAAGACTCGCTCAAAGCTTAAGATCGGTAGACCTCGTGTCCGGTGATGCGCTTCTACGTGTCCTCTCCAAATAGAAGCTAGCCGGATTAATTCAAACTTATTTCCATATCTTATTTGAATTAATCCAAGTCTTTTTCGACATGTCAAGCCGCCAAAAGCAACTTTCCAAAAAGCGAGGAAGACCTTTTCGTCTCCGAAGCTGTAAAGCAAGAAAGCGGGCCCCTAGTTTACGGTTCATCTCTCGATCCGACACCAAATCACCCACCTTTTCAAAGATCTCGAAATGATTACTCGCTCTAGATATCGTGAAGACGAAATTCCTTGATTGACCCCATGCATTTAATGCATTCATGAATAGAGCTGTTGAAGTCTTCGTCTTCTCCAACGGATCTTTTGAAGTGCATCTGCTTTAAATACTGCCATTGAAGACTGGAACAAGGGTAGTCGACAACTGTACAGAATCAATCGAACACTTAAAGAATTGCTCTGAATCTACACAACTCCAAGTCTTTCAGTTCAGTGCATTCAATAGATCCTCAACAGATCTAGAAGTCCTCGTCAACAACAAGAAGCTGCTCTTCATCATTTATTGTTTTATTCTTCTTGTTGTTTACCTCCATTAACTATACTTCTGCACGAATTAAATATCTTGTATTTACAGATATTTAATTCCCTAGACCCAAACACAAGTCAATATTTTGTACACGATCCATTAGGGATATTCTTTGTAATTGATCTAAGTGGAAAACATAGTGCACAATTTAAATCCAAGGTTGACTGCCTTGGTGGTGGACGTAGCACTCATTACAGTGTGAACCATCTCAAAATACTTGTGTTATTTCCTTCTGTTTGTCTATTACTTGAACTGCCTAGTTTCATTGTTTATATTATCCATTTAAGCGTAACTTAAGTAATCGTAAAAGGTCTACCTGTAGTCCTTATCGATGCACTGAACAATTTTCTTGAAGGTCTTCCGCTACTTGATTCTTTTCATAGATTGCAAGTAACTTTCAAGAAACTTACTTTAAAAGTTTTAAAGTGTTAATAAGCTATTCAACCCCCCCTTCTAGCTTATTATTGTGCTCATTGGGACCCACAATTGGTATCAGAGCCTTACTCTTCGAAAACAAGTTTTTCCAAGATTAAACTCTTGAGAGATACGACATAATGGCACAAACACACTATATGCTGCCTACATCTAATGCTAACCACGTCCCAATATTGGACGAAGGTCATTTTGATGTATGGAAGGATAAAGTAATGAGATTCATGAACTCTATTGACAACAAGTTATGGAAATGTGTCACAGTCAACATGTACCAATGAAGGCAAATCTTCTAGCCTCCATCGCTGGGAACCCTGCAGAAGTTCCAAAAGAAGAATCGGAATGGACAGAGGATGATAGAAAGCTGGTAGAACTTGACAGCAAAGCAATCAACATAATCACCAGCTCTCTAGACACAAGCACATATCAGCAAGTGATTCGATGTACAACTGCTAAAGAGATGTGGGAAGCTCTTGTAGAATACTTGGAAGGAGACCAAGACACAAGAGACAACAGAAAATATACATACATCCAGCAGTTTGATTCTTTCAAAAAGGATCCTAAGGAAACCTTGAGACAAGCATACGATCGATTCAGTGAGGTAATAAATAGTTGCTTTTCTCTTGGTAAAACGTATGACAAAAAGGAAATGAACATGAGGTTTCTAGGCTCTCTAGGTAGCTTATGGCATGTGAAGACCACGGCTATGAAAGAATCTAAGAACTTAAACGAGATGACTCTTCGTAGTCTCTACGCAAGTTTAAAGGTTTATGAACTTGAAGTTAATCAAGCTCTAGAGCAAGACAAACAGTTCAGAACTGTGTCCTTGCCAGCCATGGTCCAAGAAGAAATCATTGTTGAAAACAAACCTTCTACTTCTTCCTGTGAAAATGATTTTTTATCTGATGAACAATTTGCTATGTTTGTTAAAAGATTTCAAAAGTTCGCAAAATATGGAAGAAAGAACACTCATCAACAACCTTTTAGGAAGATTGGTGAAAGCTCATCTAAAGAAGAGCTTGTGTGTTATAACTGTAGAAAACCTGGTCATTTTGCCTCAAAATGTCCTAAGCCAAAATTTGAAGCATACCGAAAACCCTCGTTTAGAAAATTTCAAAAACAAAAAGGTATGTTGGCTGAAGACATAGAAGATAAACAGGTTGCTACATGGTTTGAAACTGATTCAGAAGAGGAGGAAGAAGATTGTGAGCAAGCTAACATATGCTTAATAGCTCATGATTCATGTCCTACCTATGACTCTGAAAATGAAGTTGTAGTTTCACCAAGTCCTTTGGACAAAAATGAAACCAGCAGTGATAGCTTCAGTAAGGAAGAACTTCTCAAGGATAATCAGGATATGCTTGAAGAATTTAATTCCTTTAGAGTAGCCTATGTTAAACTAGCCAAGAACTGTGAGAAACTCACAGCTGAGAAATCTTTGATGGCAGCTGAGATTCAAACTCTCAATAGCTGTCAACAAGAGAGTATCAAACTGAAGGAAGAAAACAAATTTCTCCATGACAAAATTGACTGTCTGACTGAGCACATCAAAGGACTTGATCTAGAGAAAATTGCCTTGCAAAAGACAATTGACTCCTGGAATAACTCCAAGGATGCATTTGAAGAAATCCTTACAAGCCAAAAATCTAGCAATGATAAAACAGGCATAGGATATTCAGATGTGTCTCTTCCGACAATCTCTTCAGTCAAAGAGAAAGGTGAATCCTCCGAAACTGCTAATGATATATCTTTCGCTAAACAGACATTTGGAAATACAGGGAAACAAGGCCTTGGTTATTCAAGTGTTCCCTACGTTTACCCTAAAGCTCAGAAAGGAAAAGCCAAAATGACTGATTCAAATGAGAAACCTGAGAAGGTAACGGTAGAGAAAGTGAAGTCTACCGGCAACGACTATGCTAAGGCAAAGTCTGCTAACGGTAGACCTACTAAACCTCTACCGGTAACTATCAAGTTTGTCTATGAAACAGGCAAAGCTGCTTTACCTGTTGAAGGTAAACTTAAAGGTATTCTACCGAATCCTCCTGAAAAGGTATTCAACAGAAAAGCTAAAGCTAAGTCTGTTGGTAACCTACCTAGGAAGAGTCGAAAGAAACCAATTAAGTCTACCGTCAACAAGCAAGCTGAACCGAAAATGAATGTCAAGAAAAGGAATGATCATAAGCACTCTTCACGAAGACTCTAACAGTTCTCTATGGTCTTTCCATTTATGTCATTCTTGCCATTGCTTAGGCCATCTGGCACCAGAATGCCTGCTAAGGTTCACACCCAGATCTGAGAGACCTAGTTCTCTCAAGGTCAAGCAGGTATGGGTTGCAAAAGGTTGCTAATCCTTAGGACCCATATAAAGGGTACCTTGTTTTGCTTTAACTCTTTTACAGGAATGCTTCATGGCTATAGAATCAGAAAATAAAGACATCTGGTACCTAGACAGTGGCTGTTCAAGACACATGACTGGGAACAGAAGTCTTCTTACAGATATAGCTGAAGCAAAAGGACCCACAGTTATTTTCGGAGACAATGCAAGAGGAAAGACAATTGGATATGGCTCAATTACTAGAGGAAGTCTCTCCATCAACAAAGTTTCTCTAGTAAGTGGTCTAAAGCACAATCTTCTGAGCATATCACAATTCTGCGACAAAGGACTTCTATGCCAATTCAACTCCAACCAGTGCCTTATCAAAGACAGTGAATCATGCTCCACAATACTGACCGGCAATAGACAAGGAAACGTCTATGTCGTGGACTTAAATCTTCTAGGGAGATTCTCAAACCTGTGTCTAGTAGCCAACAATGTTCGTGACAACATGGCTATGGCACAAGCGCCTCGCCACCTCAACTTCAAGCACCTCTCCAAGCTCTTCAAAAATGGGCTTGTCAAAGGTCTACCTACGGTGTGCGCCGATCATGACAGTTGTAAAGCTTGTCAACTAGGAAAACTTTCCAAGTCTTCCTTCAAAAGAAAATCTGTTTATCAACAAAGACCTCTTCAACTTCTCGCATATGGATCTCTTCGGACCTATTACAACACAAGATTTCGGGAGACAAGTACACACTTGTAGTAGTTGATGACTACTCTAGATTCACTTGGATTGAAACTATGACATCTAAAGATGAAACGTATGATCTAGTCATTGCACTTTTAGAAGACTTCAAACTCAAAAGCTTGAAGACATTTGTGACATAAGATCGACAATGACCGAATTCAAAAACAATGGTGTAGAAAAGTACCGCGATGACCATGGGATCGGCCACAACTTCTCTGGCCGGTATTCTCAACAAAATGGTGTAGCTGAACGGAAGAACGAACACGATTGAAGCGGCTAGAACAATGCCGCGTGCCGAAGCTAAACTTCCGAAGTATTTGGGCGGCAATCAATACCGCTTGCTTTACCCAAAATAGATCCCAGTAAACAAGTTTCATAATAAAACTCCATATGAAATATGGAGAGGAAGATCCCCAAACATCGGATTTCTTAAAATCTTCGGTGTAAATGTTTTATTCTTTACAATGGAATATAGAGGAAAATTTGATGCAAAATCAAACGAAGGAATTTTTCTGGGTATTCCAAACATTCAAAAGCATTTCGCATATTCAAGTAAATCTAACTTAAAAATCTTAGAATCGTGCATGTTTCTTTTGATGAATATGACTTGTTAGAGCCTAGAATGGCTCGAACGTTGCTAATGATTCGATAATGATGAGATAGGTACAAATACAAAGATCTACTGCTCCTTATCGAAAACGGCAACCGCTGATCCCCCAATATCGGTAACTCTTCACCGGTAGAAGAGACCTCTACCGATACCGATAACAACTCATCTGTTGACCCTGAACCCATCTCTTCTGTTTTACCCCAAGCACCTTTACAGATCTCTCATCCTTCTTGTTCACCGAAAATGAAAGTTTAGAAGACTCTATTTCTTCGAACCGATTTTGGTGAATCCCTTCTCAAACAACTCCTCCGAGAATTCTTAAGGGAAGAATCCACCGAAGTGATCTTCCTCCAACTGTTATTGAAGCAATAGATCATCCCATTTCTCAAATCATTGGTGATCTCAATACAGGAGTTAGTACGAGAAATAAGATTCGAGAAGAAACTTTGTTTGCCTATGCATTTGTATCGGAACTCGAACCAAAGAAGATTGATGAAGCTATCGAAGATCATAACTGGATTGAAGCTATGTAAGAAGAGCTGAACCAGTTTGAAAGATGCACGGTGTGGAGCTTAGTTTAAAGACCGACTGATCATCCAGTCATCCAGTTTGAAAGATGCATTTCCTCTTTCGTTGATTGCTCGTTTGGTTTGTAAGAGAGTCTAAATGTGTATGAGAGATCACATTAAGACCAAAACACTTTTAAGAAATGTCATACAGTGGTTGACTTGTTAAAGTCAAAAGTCGTAACCCGACGATAGTCGAAATGCGGCTCGATTGAGAGTTTATTCGGGTTTTGTGTTTCTGACCTCGATTTGGTCCCAGATCTTTACATGATGATTAAATAACATGTTTAGATGTGTTAGACTTCTAATTGGATGTATTCCATAAGTCTCGTGAAGTTTTGACGCCTCGAGAATAGCAATTGTCCTTATCGCGTAGTTTGAGATTGAGCCGGGCGAACGTCTTGTCTTTCGGGAGCCTATTTCCCCTATCTGTTGAGCATCATCTGAGAGGCATTCAGGCCTATTTTGTAGCCCTAATAGGTGTTTACAATCATGGGTTATTACCCGTCGGTTTGTGGTTTCATTCGACGTTTCGATAGTAAGTTGTTACGTCTTGCGCCGGTTTTGCCCCGGATTGTTTCGGGTGTTGTTTTTGGGAGTCTCGACCTACTTTAAAATTGGTTTGAGACTTGGATGGATTAGTTTAATGTTTAAGGACTTTAAGGGTTCAATTGTGAGCCATTTCGAAGCTTTAAGGCTTGCGGTTGCATGCGGGAACGATCGGACGCGAACGAGACAACAAGAAAACTTGAAGACCAGATTTTAAGGACCATGCGGTCGCTTTGAAGAAGACCATGCGAGCGCATGGGGGCAGCAGTCCCTGTTACGGGATTTTTGAGGAATTTTGCAAAGTTGTCTATCCTAACCCTACCCAAACCCAACCTAACCCACTCCTAAACCCTCCTAACTACCTTAGGGTGTATCCTAAGCATCTAATTGAGATTGGGAGGTGGATTAGAGGGGTTAATTAGAGATAAACAAACCTATCATCTAAACACATAACCCACTTACTTCCTAATCTATTTGAAGCCCTAACACCCCACTTAACCCCTCATTTCAGCCTATCACTTCTAAAAAACGGGAGAGAACCTCTTGAGAGCTGAAAGGGGAGTCTTCTAGGGTTTCTTGAGTGTTCTTCATGGGTTCCATGGCTTGAGAGCTCCATTGCCCAATCCACACCATAGATTTGAAGAGGAGGTTGAGGAGAGCAAGACCCACCAATTGAAATTTCGAAATTGGGACTTGAAGGGGCTGATTTGAGGTAAGTTTCTACGCCTCTTTCTCCTTCTTTGGGCTCCATTGACCCTAGGGAAACAATCATATTTGCTATGTGAGGTCAATGGATGCAATTTCTAGGGTTGTTAGAGATGCCATGAACCCTAGGTTTTCAAATGTTGATATAGATGGGATGAACCTATGTGAGACCTTGATTAGTATGAAATTCATATGCTAAGTGGTCTATTAAACCTTGTTATGTGAATTATTGATGTGTGTTGAACTTGTTTGGCCAAGATACTTGGAAGGAGATTTTGCCCAAATCATGAATTGGCTTAATAAACATAGTTGAAAGCTTGATTAAAATGTTACACATGTATAGTGTAGTATATTAATCCGGGTTGTGCGATTTAATGATGTTTTGGAGAGTGGGATTGGTAAGGTGACTTAAAGGAAATTATGCACAAATTGGCAAATTTGTTCTATATCACATTGATAAATGTTTTGTTGGGTTTATGTGAGTTAAACGAACTTGGGAAGATGGCTATTGATGTTAGTTGCGAATATAGAGGTTATTGAGAACCATGGCTTCTATGCCCTAAATTTTGGAAAGTGTAAATTGGACTCAACGGAGTCATTATAAGTTCGATAATGTGCTAAACGAGCTTGGGTTGAAATCCTACGACGATTGGATTTCGTTTGATTAATGTTGTGAAATGCTTAGTCTCCAAACTTTAAATGAAATTATAATTATGATAAACTTTATGGATTTTTAGTCTTGGGAATTAAGCCCGAACGACTATTTGGATTTGGTTGTGAACTTTAATGAAATATTTCGGTGTGGAGTTATAAAACACATAAAGAATGAAATGTGTTAGTAAGACTCAACGGAGTCGTTATAAGGCTAATAAAATGATAAAGAGCCTTGGGTTGAAACCCTGCAATGTTTGGGTTTGTTTGGGTTATGTTTGTGCACACCGGGTTTTTGGTTGTGTCCAATGGCGACACTTATGTTATGGAGACTAACTAGAAATAAATTTTAAGCATGCTTGTTAGAGCATGGGAAAATGGAGACCCACATAAGGTCACGAGATTATTTAAGAGAAGATTAAGAGAGAATTCTCTTCTCAAGGATTTTTGTTGCGTACATATGAAAACGCTTGTGCGAAGTGACTACGGAGTAGTCATGAAGTTTTAAGTATGGTGTTGGGTTATCGATCATGTATGACGATGAGGACTATGATTGAGTCCGGTGTACTTAAAATAAAGACTAAAATAATAAGTCTTGATTGGTGGATATTTTGAGACTAGCGTAGTAGTCTTGGTTTGATTTGAGTTGAGGATTAAGGAAGACCTCACATTATATTTTATTAAGCTGGTAAGCTATGCTTGAATGGGTTAATGACTTGAGGAATAATGAATACCTCAATAAAGTAGTTCTTGAACTAAACTTGTAAGTTAGTTGAACACAATGGTTATATGCAAATATATGCATTGTTTTTTTTTTTTTTTTTTTTTTTTAAAGGAAGCAGGGCGGCACGTGCGGGAATTTTATTATAAAAAAAAAAGAGCTACAAACTTGAGGGGGACAACCAGCCTTGCCCTTATAGATGGGAGGACAAAGGAGCCTGACCTCGAAAAGGAGATACAAGAGACAAGAAACTTAGCCTCTACGGAAATTGTGAAAACCATAGGAATCCATCATAAAGGATTTTTTCACTGCCGAAGGAAGATCCAAGAAAGAGGAAAAAACCTTGCTACTACCAATCACATGAGCCTCCGCTGCTAACCGATCAGCTACTGTATTCTGCTCTCTGTAAACATGATGTAATCGAAAGGATGCACACAGATTCTTACACTCCCGTAGGGCATAAGTATATTGCCAAGGGGCCAGATGATTGTTTACAAGAACATCAATAGCAACCTGAGAGTCCGATTCAACGATCACATGAAATAAACCCAACCTACGACAAAGCACCAAACCATCACGTAAAGCCATAATCTCTGCCTTCATATTGGTACCAAGCTGAAAATGAGAAGAAAAAGCACTAACGAAATCTCCCTTGTGATCCCTTATGATACCACCACCAGTACAGTAACCATTAACTGAAGAGCCATCCGTATTAAGTTTAACAAAACCAACATCAGGAGGGTGCCATCGCAGCCATAAGCCTTTTCAAATAGGAGGGGATAACAAATGGAGACCAATGCACTGTAAAGCTATAGAAGCCCGACGTCCACAAGCTGCTTTAGGCTTATAAACATAACACATATCCCGTAGATTATGGAGAATTCTGTAAAATACTGCATCCGCATTCATAGGAACATTATCAAACAGGGAGGCACAACGAGCCTTCCAGATTTCCCAACAGGAAAACACAAAAATCCCAAGCTGACAAGCCCCAAGTTGACTACGGAGAGACGTACAAGACCAAGTTTCAAATAACTGGGAAAGATTATGGAAAACAGGAACCTTATGAAAAACCTTGGCAAACCTCAACCAAATATTCGCAGCTACCTCCGAAAAGATAAAAAGATGCGATAAAGACTCCTCCTGATGATGCGAAAAACAACATAAACATTTAGAAGCTAACTGCACCTTCTTTTGCCTGAGATTCACATCGATTGGAAGTGCATTATGAAACAGCCGCCAGACAAATGCACTAATCTTCATCGGAATCCAAGGTTGCCACACCTTCTGAGCCCAAACCAGCACTGGGTTCTTCTGGCGATGATACTGCCAGTAAGCCGAGGCACGAAAACAACCATCAGGCGTGAGAGTGCAAACGGGTTTATCAGGTTCGTCAATTAAGTGGAGCCGCCGAACTTCCTGAAGAAGAGAACTGGGAATAAGATAGCACAGATCCTCCAAGATTGGCATAGCTGCACGAACTGTGAGATTTCGGTCTATAGGCAACGGACCAACCAACTTCGAGCCACACCAATTATCTTCCCAGAAAGAGACATCTCCCCGGCCAACAATCCAACGACTACAATCCTGAATGTTATCCATATGCTTCATGATAGAACGCCACGGTATAGACCAAGAACGGATCCTACCTGAATGCTGATCAAGCCCATATTTATTTCGACAAAACTGCGCCCACAGAGAGTGACCAAACATGGCATTCCAAGCAAGTTTCGCGTGCATCGATTCCATAACTTGATAAAGAGATCGGACGCCTAGCCCGCCTTCACTTAAAGGCCGACAGACCATGTGCCACCCAACCCAATGCATGCGGTGTTCCCCTCTGGCACTCCACAGAAATTCAGCGATGGCTTTCTCAATACGAGCAAGAACCAGCTTTGGCACCGGAGTCGAAGCCAGTGAAAAAATAGGAATACCGCAGCACCGACTTGACCAAAGTAATTTTTCCTCCAAACGATAAAAGTCTAGACCGCCACCCATTAATCTTTGCAAGCACCCGAGTCGTAAGATTCTCAAAATAGCAGCTCTTCAGTCTACCTTTAAACAAGGGAATTCCAAGATAACACATCGGCCAAGATTTTTGAGAGCAACCCGACCACCCAGAAATCTGACGAACCATTCTATTACTACAGTTTTTGCTAACATAAAATCCGCTTTTCGACACATTAATCAACTGACCTGAAGAGTTTTCGTATTTCGTCAGAATATTCCTCAAACCCAGCACCGAACGTTTGGAAGCATTGCAGAATACCAACATATCATCCGCATATAAAAGATGCGACACCAAGACACCTCCCCGACCATGATGATAAGGATTGATCATACCCATTTGAATCGCGCGGTTGATATTGAACGATAAAACCTCCTGAGCCAGTATAAAAAGAAGCGGGGAAAGGGGATCACCTTGTCGCACTCCTCTAGACGAATGGAAAAAACCGCAAGACTGCCCATTAACCCGAACAGAATACCAAATGTTAGCCAAGATTCGATAAACCATATCACAGTTCTCTGAATTAAACCCCATAGCTTTCAGTGCCCGAATAAGAAAATCCCATTCCAATCTATCGTAAGCCTTGGACATATCAAATTTAAAAACCGCATTACCCCCTCTAACCTTCGTGTCAATACGATAGACAAGCTCATGAGCTAAGAGAATATTCTCTTGGATATTACGGTTTCGAACAAAGCCAGATTGCTCCATAGACACCAATTTAGGAAGCAAATTCGCCAGACGCGAAGCAAAAAGGCGGGAAATAATTTTGCAAACAAAATTGCACAAACTAATGGGCGAAGATCTCCCAAAACTTCTGGTCTGTCAACTTTGGGAAGCAGAACAAGAGATGTAGCTGTGATACCCCTCGGAAGAGAACTGCCCAAGAACACCTCCCTAACAGCCGCAACAACATCCCCTTTCACAATCTCCCAGCATCCTTGAAAAAACCAACCAGTATAACCATCCGGCCCCGGAGCACTGTTCGGATTCAACGATTTAATAGCATCCCAAATTTCCTTCTCTGATGGAGCACTTTGCAGCATTAAGTTGTCCCCAACTGTTATGGCCGAAGGAAAATTCTGGAACAAATCCGGGTCTAGAACATGAGGTTTAGACGAAAAAATCTCACTAAAATGAGTCGTTGCCATACTCCCAACAACTTTCGCATCATCACAAAGGGTGCCATCATCCATACGAAGGCTGATCCGATTCCGCCGATGTCTATCCCGAATACTAGCATGGAAAAAAGCACTATTTCTGTCTCCATCTTGTAACCAACATTGCCGAGCTTTCATTCTAAGCATTTCGGCATCCCAGCGAACTAGCTGATCATAGACAGCCCTCGCTTCTGCCAAAAGACGGTCATTATCGCCCATGTTACCTTGCTGCAGCTCATGTTCAAGATTAATGATAATGTCTGATTGAATAGATAGTTTGCGCTGAACGTGGCCAAACACACTCCAGTTCCAATTTTTAAGAGCTGGACGCAGCAATTGTAATTTACGAAAAAGAATGTCCAAAGGAGCCCCAACAACCACTTGCGACCACTGAGTATTAACAAAATGCAAGAAGTCCGGGTGGTCCAACCACATACGTTGAAAACAAAAACCCCTGCTATGAGAAACCGCTTTCAGAAAATCAACAAGTAGAGGAACATGATCAGAAGCCGTAGATGTGAAGTGTTGCACTCGAAGATCCGGAAAAGCCGCTTTATAATTCCCATTAATTAACACCCTATCCAGCCGCTTCCAAATCCGTCTGCCAAGCGCGTGATTGTTGCACCATGTAAAACGACTGCCTTCAAACCCCGCGTCATCCAAACCCGCCTGTAACATAAAATTATTAAAATCGGCCATACAATGAAAGTCACATGATCCTCCACCCAGCTTCTCGGAAGTATGGGAAATTGCATTAAAATCGCCCCCTACAATCCACGGGGAATGAGACTGATTAGAAAAGGAAACAAGGTCTTCCCATAAATCTCTCCTAGCCTCCCGAGTACATTTCGCATAAACAAACGAAGCATTAATATTAGAGCCACCAGCACCAATCCTGACAGAAATAGCTTGATCAGTAGCAAATAACAAAGAAATATCTATACGGGTATCCCACATTAACCAGATATGGGTATTAACTGGATTAGCATGTAGAGTATGCACAAAACCTAAACGACGTCCCAATCAAGCAAGACGCTCTCCTGAACATTTAGGTTCAAGAATAACACACAAACTAGGATTATGCTGGCGTTTAAGTAAATGCAGTTGATCCATGGTCTTGTCATTGCGCACTCCGCGCACATTCCATATGATTATCGACATAAAAACAATTAAGAGAGTGTTGCCTGGGCTCTAGCAGTTGCAGCCCTAGTCATCCGAACCGACTTGTGTCGCCTTTGTTTAGCCCTTTCATCATCACATAACTGCACAAAATCGGGTTTAGGCAAGATAGCATCTAAATCAAAATCTGTCAAAAATCTTTCTGCTTGAATCTCATGTGGTGCAACCTCATCATCCCCTACTACAGTCCTGAGTTTAGGACGTGCGCCACACGGAACTGATAATAACTCGGACCATAAATCTGCTAATTCATCTGCAGCCCACGCTTTAACATCAATCTCATCCTTGCCACTAGAGCTGCTAGTCGACCCCTTCCCCGTCTCGTTCATTACAGGAATCTCACTATTATCTTGTTCATCCAAATTAGCTAAAACATCAAATGCATTAAATGTTTGGACTTCATCGTGGAAGTCGTATTGGTATTCTTGCCCGTTTTTGACATAGAATTACGACTACATTTATTAGCATCCATCTTATTCTGAGTATCCACCACATCAATAAATTCTACATCTTTTGGACACCCATCATTATCCTTTGCCGTGGAAGTGGAGCGATGTTTGGTAGAGCATTATGTCCTACTTGTTTATATGCAATTATATGCATGGTTTATGAGATTTCGTAGAGCATTATGTCCTACGTGGTTATATGCAAATATGTGCATGGATTATGGGATTTTGTGGAGCATTATGCCCTATTTGTTTATGTGCAATTATGTGCATGGTTTATGAGTTGTTGTAGAGCATTATGTCCTACATGATTTAATGAGTCCGATAATTATGAATTTGGTCTCATTGGTTTATGTAAGTAAATATCTACTTAATGGTTTGGTTTAAAGTCCAACTGGCGGGTTTTGGTTGTTGTGTCGGCAATGGGACGATTCATCGCCTTTGGGAACAATCGCTACGAATCGTTGCATTGGGTCCTTTTTCTCCTCACTATTTGGCCAGTAGTGGGATGTGATCTCGAGTTATGCCACCTAGCCTGACATCGAGCTCTCATTTCTCATCCGGAGACTGGATGAATGTAACGAGTACTCATTAAGGAAACTGATGAGTTGAGATTATTTGGGGAGAAACCCGAGGTATGATTGATTGGGAATTGAGTCCGAATCATGGTTTGAGATTTGATATCATGGTAAGTTGGTTGGGTTTTGAACCCGGATTTGATTGTAACGGTTCGATTATGTTTACTGTTACGCATGATTATTTATGAGCATTTATATGAAAAATAAGATGCTACTTGATTTATGTGAGTTTATGTGCTTTAAAAATTAAGTACATGTTTCATGATGGTATACTAGCATGATACCATGATTTTATACGATTGTGCATTTATGCCATGCCATGTCATAATATGCCTCATGTTGCATTTAGAAACTTACTGTGTCATTATGACTCACTCCGTGTGATTGTTTTCCCTAGTGTGTGCAGTGATCCCGTTAGTAATGGCCGGATAACAACTTTAGCGGTGGTCTTCCAAGTCAAAAGCTTGGAGTTATTTATTATTATGTTGTATTTATTGTGAGGCTCGAATGTAAAGTTATGTAGACTTTACTTGGGTAGATTATAGTGTTATATTATGGTTGTATATTTGGGAGCCGGATGTATTGCCGAGCCTTTGTATCCTTAGAATGTATTTCTCTTGTCGTTTCGAGCATGTGTGGCTCGTTTATTCTAGTTGTGGTATATTGTTGTTCCTACCTCCGATAGTTTTAGTCGTGAGGTTTGGTTGGTGGTTTAGCATTGATTATATGGTTATAGTGAATTGTTCCTCCGGCATGTTATAGCCGTTGAGTGTTGTTTATCAGGTTGGGATTTTGTGCATTGCGGCCTTGGTTGCCGATGGTTAGTTGTGCGTGTCTAATGTTGCGTCAACGCGCGTCGAATTTTGGGCCGAGAGATTTACTATCTCTTGGGTTGTTTATATTTAGGAGCTTGATAGCTCGGGTCCCATTAAGGTTTTTGCTTCCGCAGGTTTTGGTTTTTATTTTCTGTATTGCCGTTATGGCTTTACCTTCCTGTCGTGAGCTGGTTGGCTCGTCTTTTGACTCGCACCATTATGCTTAGCAGGTGCTTGTCTGTCTCTTGGTTGTCCTGATGGCACGACCTTGGGATCTCGTATTGAGATCCGGGTCGGGTCGTCACATGTTGCTAGACTAGAAGCAATCAGAATCTTTCTAGCTTATGCCTCGTTCTCATGAACTTCAAAGTGTATCGGATGGATGTTAAGAATGCCTTTACGAATGGTGATCTTCAAAAAGCTGTACGTGGACCTCCCGGATTTGTCATCTCGCAAAACCGACCACGTCTACCGACTCAAGAAAGCTCTCTACGGCTGAAGCAAGCTCCTAGAGCTTGGTATGAAACTCTATCCAAGTTCTTAATTGAACAAGGATTCGTGAGAGGAAGAATCGACACTACTTTATTCATCCTCAAGCACTAAGGCCATTCTCTTCGGTGCAAATCTATGTGGGCGACATCATCTTTGGATCAACTAACCAAAGCCTGCAAAAAGATTCGAGAAGCGATGCAAAGCAAGTTCGAGATGAGCATGATGGGTGAACTTACCTATTTTCTAGGATGCAGATACAACGGACTTTGAGACGGAATCTTCATCGGCCAAACCAAATATGCAAAGGAACTAATCAAGAAGTTTGGTCTTGACTCAGCCAAAGGATTTGAAACTCCAATGTCTACCGACTGCCATCTTGACAAAGATGAAAAGGGAAAGCAAGAGAACATGACCAAGTATCGAGGAATCATAGGTTCACTTCTTTACCTTCGCTAGTAGACGACATTATGTTTCTTTGTTTGTGTTTGTGCTAGATTTCGAGGCGGATCCAAATGAGTCACATTTGCTTGTCGCCAAACGTATCATCGATATGTTTCAAAAACAACAAATCTAGGCATACGGTATTCAAAATCCAACATCTTCATCTAGTTGGATACTCGGATGTAGATTATGCACTGCAAAGTGAGCGAGAAGAAGCACCGGTGGGACTTGTCAATTTCTCGAAAGCAGACTCGTCTCATGGTCTTGCAAGAAACAAGGATCGTGGCAAACTCAACCACGAAGCGAGAATACATTGCTGCAAGCAGTTGTTGCTCTCAACTGCTATGGATGAAGCAACAACTAGTGGACTACAACATCAAGACTGAAAACTGCCCAATCATGTGTGACAACACATCAGCTATCTCAGTCTCCAAAAATCCAGTGATGCATTCAAAGACAAAGCACATTGATATTCGTTATCACTTTCTCAAAGATCATGTGGAAAAGGGTAACATCAGTCTGGAATATGTTCCAACTGAGCATCAATTGGCAGACATTCTCACAAAACCACTGGATGCCACCAGGTTTGCTTATTTAAGGAGAAATCTTGGTATGATTGATCCTACTGCTTAATTTTAAAAATTTTGTTAATGTTTCTTTCATACCGGTAGACCCAGTATTTGACTAATCGGAAGACGTACGATCTTCTTTACCGGAAGACCTAGAGGTTAGTACTCTTACTTAGTCTATTTCTGCTAAAGAGGTTTCTAAAGCAATAAAAGGGGTCAAGGACGAAATTTGGTACTTACGAAAATATCTTAAGTTCCCGCTTTTTCAAAACAGATATTTTCTCGCCTTTAAATAGTCCTCGAACCGTCATTTCCAAACTTTACGAAACCCTTTGAACAGAAATTTCTCTCTCTCTCTCTCTCTCTGGGTAATTACTTTCTGCAAATTCCAGTTCATCTTCTTGTTTCTTCTTCTCATCTTCAACAATGGTACGCCTCTCTCTACTGTACTCGTAATTTTCTATATATCGTTTACTGTTCTGCATTTCATTATCAACCTAAAATCCTTTTGGAATTCAAACGGTCATTTTCGAGTTTCTACAGTGATTCACCATTGTTGTTGTTACAAACTTGAATACTAACAGTCGTTTTTGTTTATTCATTGTTCATTCTTATGAAAACTTCTGTTATGCATTTCACGAGTGTAGTTTCTCTAAACATTCTAGGGTTTCAAGTTTTTGTTTCGAAAATTTCAGTTTATTTTGAAAAACTGAGAAATTCCTACTTGTTTAGATGTCTAGATGAAAAGCCCTAATTTTCATTTCGTTTTTCTTTCAGGCAAGAACTTCTAAATCAAAGCGCGACAGTGGGAAGGCTTATGACCCTAAAATGTCATTCCTCCAAATTCGAATATCAATCTTCCAGGATATCCCATCTATCCCGCCGCTCATGACATTATTGTCGCTTTGGACCCGAAGCTATACATTCCGGGGATGTGCATTGACCTTCAGTCAATTAACTCTATAGCTGCCGGCGTCAAAGCTTGCGAGGATATGGACGCCTCTGGGATTCTCCCCCTCTTCTGCCTCAACGACAAAACCTACAGTATCTTCCTGGCAGAAGAATTTTATCAACGAATGGAGCTCATGAACCAGACTGCTCTTCGTGGGTGGATTCGAGGCCGTCCCATCTCCGTCACCGCCAAAACTATATCCACCATTATTGGCGTGCATTACGGAGGAGCTATTTCAGCAACCACGGCTGAGGCTTTACATGCCTGGGAAGCCATGAGGGGAGTAGACACTCTCCGGGAGCCTCAAGGGAAGATGCTCGAAACTTGTTCCCTCTTGGCGTCTCTTGCACCGGCCACCTTCTAGACAAGGGGCTCCTATTCAAGAGTGGAGCTCATGACATGTTCTTGGCAACAGATCAACGACCGTTACGTATTTCTACGATTTCGTCTCAACTGGGGGCTCATCATCTTCGACGAGCTAAAGCAGTGGGTGGAGAAAGCAAAAAGCAACCCCACTTGCAAACGCCCTTTCGTCAGGCTTATCAACGCCCTTCTAAGGGATGATGCAGCCATCAACTCTTCTTTGAAAGAAGATGAGCTGTATACGGTGGCCAAGGACAAACAACTAACAGCCTCGTTTTTCAGTAAATACACTGAATACGAGAACAAGCGCAGGATGCAGAAAGGTCTACCGCCGGTCTCTCTTGAAAAAGTGGCCAAGCCTGCACCTATCTTGGTCACCCACTTCAATATGGAAGCAAATGTAGGCGCAAGCGGGACCTTCAAAAGGCCTCGCCAAGTTTGATGAGCAAGTGGCCACGGACCTCCATCTAAAGGCCAAAGGTGCAGGCGATGAGGCGAGGCTGGCGATAAGATCCAAGATAGCTGCCAAAGGCAAAGCCAAGAAGTCAAAGCTGGAAGTGGTACCTCCATCTGAAGAGGAGCAGGCCAAATGGATCCGTAGGGAGATGAAGGAAGGCCAGAAGAAGAAGGCACCAGGCCAATCTAGCCATTCCTCTCCTCCATCTACTCAAGCCAAGCCTTCTACCCAATCCAACCGACCATCATCGCCACCTCCTGCACCCACTCCCAAACCTAAACGAAGGAGACTTCGTAAAACCTTTGAAGACCAACCCACCCGGCGATCCCTCCAACCTCCACCGATGAAGCGGTGAGTCTCTATTCAGCGAGGAAGAAAAAACTACCGGTACCCAACCCTCTACCGCCCAACCAACTACGTCTACCGCCAGCCAACCAACTACCTCTATCGACGCCCAAACCTTACCTGTCAACCCTTCATCTATTTCTCCTGAGTCACCTACTCAGAGGAATTCACCACCTCCGGAGGAGTCTATCCCTCAGGAGGAGCCTCAAAATCAGGAGGAGCCAGCCAGAACCCCTGTGACGACCCGACCCGGATCCCAAGACGAAATCCCAAGGTCGTGCCGCCAGGGAAACAAATAACAACACACAAGTAGCAAATAATGGGTAGGGCCATAACGGCGATACACCGACAACTTAAAACACATGCGGAAGCAAATGAAATAAAACAGTGGCGCCCGAGCTAACAAGCTCAAACTAAAACAACCAAAGAGATGATTAATCTCTCGGTCCAAAAATTCGACTCGCGTGCCGCAACATTGGGCACGTAGAACAAACTCCCTGTTATGCAATTCAAATATATAGCATAAAATAAAAACCAAGTCATCGGCGAAGCTACGGCCGGAACCCAACATTAAACTAAGTCTAAGACTCTAGTCTAACAACTCGACGGCTAAAAACATGCCGGAGTAAAAACATAATACTTTAACTAGCAATATAACATGCTAAAACATAATCACCAAATTTTACCAAGCGCGACTAAAACCAGTCGGCTACCAACAACATGAGTACTAATAATAATAAGTACTAACAACCATAAAACATATGGAGATACAACCATATAAATACATCAAGCACAACCACCACCGGTTGGCTACCAAAAGAATAAGCTAACCACAATTACAATATTACAAACACATAAAGGTTTGCTACCCAATAATGAAGTTTACATAACTTCATCTTCCCAACGACCTCACCAAAAATAAAATCAACATCTAAGTAGCAACCTTTCCAAAAGAATTCCTTGCCAACGTAACCTTCTGGATTTACTTGGATCCGCTCGCACGACTCGGATCTAGGGAAAAACAACCAACAAATAAAAGTAAGTCACAATGACTTAGTAAGTTACTAACCATAACTTCCAACCATGGCATAATGCTCAATCATAAAATTTATCATGCTATCGTCATGAAATAACCGTATATAAAATCATGTCATGGCATCCATGCTCGACATTAAATAAATATGTTATCGTTAAAGTATAACATCTCATCATAAAACCATGTCAAGGCATTTTAGTCCTAAACAACAATAATTATACCTTTGGCATAAAACAACATTCCCATAATATTCATGTGGTAGCATATATGCTTAACAACTTAAATCAATATGTTATCTATTAAGTATAACATGTAAGAAACCAACACAAACATCATATCATATCCAAATTCACCAAGCACGTTATTTACTTAAGCACTTGTGAAACAATTCATATATATATAAGGGATATGATACCATTACCAAAAATTCCTCCGCGCGTGTCGCTCCTGCAAAAAACACGTGCAAAACCCTTATGTACCCTCGATATCCCTCTCGTAGATATCGACGTCCTCGAGACAGTCTCCGCTCGAGTTCCATAGTTATCAATGTCATGTGTATTACTACAACTAAGATAAACTACTTCCCCACCGTGGCCATCGATGGAGGGGTGTGTGCAAACCCGGCACGGCGATACATCGCGATCACGAATCCCATAATTCGTGAAGACGATGTATCGTCCCACCAAAGACTCAACAGACCGACGCCAGCTGGACTTAAAACCCAAGCACAAGTAATATATACTCATATGCTCAAAACAAGTAGGTAAACACTCTACTATCAAACTAGTCATGCAATTCATCCACAACTAGCATAAACATCACAACCGAGAATCATATAAGCTCTCGTAATCAAGTGTGCTACACACACTTCAAAACTTCTTGGAGGCTCGACCTCCATGAACTCTACCCAAAATTCCGTAGGACTTAAAATTATAGTTCCTAGGATTCATACTAACCCAAAGGTTAACTCCGTTGAGTTCAATCTAAGTTTTTCGAAAATTCAAGGAATAGAAGCTTAGGCTTCATCATCCCCCTATGTTCATAACTATCGCCCAAAACCACAATCCCAATGTTCAATATACTCATATAAACCCAACAAATTACTTAACAAAGCAACTTAGAGCAAATTAATCATCTTGTGCATAATTCCATCTAAGTCATCATACAAATCATAACCTTCAAATCATGATTAAAATTTACAACATGGTTCAATATGCTCTATTAAGCATGTAAAACATATTAATCAAGCTAACATCAATAGATTGCAAGCTAAAACAAAATTAGGGCAAGGCACCCTCCAAGTATCTCAACCAAACCAACATTAATCCACATGAATAAACAACATAACCAAGTTCAATAAGCTAATTAGAACATGAATTTCACATAATCATGGTCTCACATAGGCCAATCAAGTTCTATCATGAATTTGAAATCCTAGGGTTCATACATCTTCTATAAACCCTAACCATGGCTTCCATTGACCTCAAATAGCACACATGGTTGATTCCCTAGGGTCAATGGAGCCTAAAAAGAAGGAGAAGAAAGGTAGAAACTTACCAAACTCAGCCCTAACAAATCTTAAAATTCGTGCCCTAGAGATTGAGTCTTCTTCTCAACTCTTTCTTCAATCTTGAAGGTGGAATGGGGGAAGAAGAGGACTCCTAGCAATGGACACCAAGCTCAGCCCTTCAAGACCCAAGAATCTCCTTCTCAAGCTCTCTCTCTCTCAAGCTCTTTGTTGAGTGCTCACAGAAACGCAAAAGGGGAAAGAGTCGCATTCTGATTTGGCCGACTGAAAGAAGAGTGCGGCTGAATTGCTTTTTATATGAGGGATTAAATCACTAATTACCTCACTAATTAACCCCTAAATCTCCTAATAGATGTTTAGGATTAGTGTTAGGCTAATTAAGTTGGTTTAGGATGGGTTTAAAATGGGTTTAAAGGGTCAAACTTTCGGACAGTGAGAAGAGGGATTAAAAATCCCGTAATCTGGAAATCAGACCCTTGCGGTCGCTTGGAGGATGGGTGATGCGACCGCATCACTCAGTTTTTCAGCATTCTAGGTTTTCTGCTTTCCTTGCTCGGTCCCGGACTCTCCCGCGTGCAATCTCGAGTCCTTCCAAACCAAAAATGGTCTATAAATCAACCTTAATAACCTCCAAACATTAACCAAAGCGAATCAAGTCTCAAACCTCATCAAAACATGGCCCAGAACTCAGGCAGCACTCTCCCGACGGCGGGCGTCAAACGAGAAGGGTTTTCGCTAGAATCCAACTAGTAACCAAACCAACGATGCAATTAGCATCTAACAAACATCCAAGGCATGTTAATGATGTTTTAAATGCCCTCTAACAATTATCCATGAAGTTACAACATAAATCTTAAACCCGAGATTCAAAGCATCTCGCGAAAGAAAAGTGCATACATGCATCTCAAACGACGTCAACGATCATGCTCTTGACTCTAAACATATACGGGAGCTAAATGAACATATTCATGATGATTATAAGTGTATGAATTCATGCATAACACAATCAAGCAACATTTTAGGGTTTTACAACCCCAACTCCTCCTCCTCCTTCACCCTTTAACTACTCACCTGACCCATCCACACCCTCATCACCACCCCAATCCCAACCAACTTCTTCAACCACACCACAACCCTTAGACCACACTCGCCATGTTCCTCTTGAACTTTCATCGTGCGCGAGATCTATTCACCCCTTCTCATCAACCTCCTCAACCTTCTCAACCTCCTCAACCTTCCTTTCAAAAACCAAAATACCTCTTCTACCCTGCCCCTTCTTTCTGGTTCTCTACCGAACCCATTCCCCAATCCTCCCATATCAGTGAAAATTCTGACACTGATATGGAACTGGATTCGCCACCAACACCATCTCCACCATCCCCTATAACCATTTCCTCTTCCACCAAAACCATACCAACCCAAGACTCTTCTTCTTCCGCCTCCAGAACTCCCCCTCTTCAACAGCCCTTCAGGCCTGCAGACTCTGCCTCTGCCGACACTATTCACATTGGCCAAGCATCTACTTCCAATCAGCCAGCCAATGCTGAAGTTTTGTCCAGGCTAGATGCCATCTACCAGCGGCTAGGCGAGCTCACAAGCATATCTACCGCTACCGCTGAAGTAGCCACTGCAGCGGCCAAGGCCAGCGATCGGACTGCAAATAATCTTCGACAGTTTCAAGAGGATGTCTGGACTCGCTTTGGACAGATGCGGCACGACTTCACCGATGTCAAGATCAACATCGCAGCTCAACGAGATGAAGGCTGCCGTATCATCGGTTCCATTTTCTACGAGCTATTCCACGCCATCACTCTCCATCTCAGCCACGATCGTACTCCTATTATGGAACTCAACAACCTCGCTCGAAACTCTGCTCATGACGTTATGAATGCCAACCGGGATCGTGATCTGGCCATCACGGAGGAGAAACAAATGAGATCTATCAACAGAATGCTGATGGAAGAGAACAGCCGTCTTCGTGAAGAACTGGACTACCGTTCTCGTTCCACCAGACCTCCAACTGATGCAGATGCCGAATACCAAAGAAGAATGGAAGAGCTAGAGCGAGAAAGAAGAGAAAAGGAGGCTGCAGACAAAGGCAAAGGGAAAAGACCTTGGTAGCTTTTGTATCTTTTCTTCCCTTTCCTTTGTATTTATCTTATTTTTGAAAACTCTGTCAAATGTAAACATCTTGTTTATAAATACAGATGATTACTTGTTTTTCAAAAATTATATTGTTTAAATTCTTGCTGCTTTATTGCTTATCTTAATTAGAATTTAAACATTCAGTTTAAATTGATTTAAACTGCTGCTGATCTGTGTGCTATTCTATTGACTCTCTTATTCTTGTATGCACTTAGATTAGTCCCTTGCATCTGAGGTGTTATTCTGTTCAATAGAGGCATGTCTACCGATTACTTATATATATAAACTTTCTCAGACATGCTATTATCTATTAAATAGTTTGCTTTAAAAACCCTCATTTGTAGTAATGATGACCAGATATAAATAGGAGGAGATTGTTGATTCTTATGTTAAATTTATATCTGATCAGTACATTACATTAGTTTTATACTTCAGTGGCTAATCGGGCTGCGTATCGATTAGCGTGGCAACTGTGTATAGAACTTTGCTTTGTATAGTTTTTGTAGGACTTTTTCAGGTTCAGCGGAAGACCCTTTCTCAGCTTCACCGGAAGACCTGCTCAAAGCTTAAGATCGGTAGACCTCGTGTCCAGCTGATCTGCTTCTACGTGTCCTCTCCAGCAGAAAGCCAGCTGGATTAATTCAAACTTATTTCCATATCTTATTCGAATTAATCCAAGTCTTTTTCAGACATGTCAAGCCGCCGAAAGCAACTTTCCGAAAAGCAGGAAGACCTTTTCGTCCTGAACAGTGTAAAGCAGTAAAGCAGACTGTCCCCTAGTTTCTGCTTCATCTCTCAGATCTGACACCAAATCGCCCACCTTTTCAAAGATCTCAGAAATGATTACCTGCTCTAGATATCTGTGAAGACGAAATTCCTTGACTGACAGCCCCATGCATTTAATGCATTCATGAATAGAGCTGTTGAAGTCTTCGTCTTCTCCAACGGATCTTTTGAAGTGCATCTGCTTTAAATACTGCCATTGAAGACTGGAACAAGGGTAGTCGACAAGCATGTAATCAATCGAACTCTTAAAGAATTGCTCTGAATCTACACAACTCCAAGTCTTTCAGTTCAGTGCATTCAATAGATCCTCAACAGATCTAGAAGTCCTCGTCAACAACAAGAAGCTGCTCTTCATCATTTATTGTTTTATTCTTCTTGTTGTTTACCTCCATTAACTATACTTCTGCACGAATTAAATATCTTGTATTTACAGATATTTAATTCCCTAGACCCAAACACAAGTCAATATTTTGTACACGATCCATTAGGGATATTCTTTGTAATTGATCTAAGTGGAAAACATAGTGCACAATTTAAATCCAAGGTTGACTGCCTTGGTGGTGGACGTAGCACTCATTACAGTGTGAACCATCTCAAAATACTTGTGTTATTTCCTTCTGTTTGTCTATTACTTGAACTGCCTAGTTTCATTGTTTATATTATCCATTTAAGCAGAACTTAAGTAATCTGTAAAAGGTCTACCGGTAGTCCTTATCGGCAGACCTGGAACAATTTTCTTGAAGGTCTTCCGCTACTTGATTCTTTTCATAGATTGCAAGTAACTTTCAAGAAACTTACTTTAAAAGTTTTAAAGTGTTAATAAGCTATTCAACCCCCCCCTTCTAGCTTATTATTGTGCTCATTGGGACCCACAGGTACCTTCATCATCAGCGTCAGCGGCAGGATGATCGGTGTCACTAAGCAATTCAAGAGCTCTTTGGCATTGGACGAGCACAGCCTCCAAGGTTTTCCTCTTCAATCGCATCAGATCCTTCTCAGAATTGATGCTCTCTAATCGTACAACGTCCATGCCCTAACAATACATAGAATAAAATTATACAGGTGATGGTTTACAAATAACTATAACCCATGAAAACTAGTGTTCTAGCCCAATTTTCCTTCCAATATATGCTTTAAATTAGATGGGTAGATGGATACTTATTGGCAACAATACAACTGGGACACAAAGTGAGAATCGTGCATCTGCAATCGGGGAAATCAACATTTTTTTGTAAACAAACTTAGGGCATAACTGTGTAAGCATGGTTAGGGACTTAGGGCACAAATTAGGGATTGAGAAAGAGAGATGCTTACCAGATGAACTCCAATCGGTCGACCGTAGAAGAGAGATTGCAACAAGAGAGAGAGAGAGAGGGAGATGAGATGGAGATGGAGACACAGAAGGATTTTGTGAAAAAAGTAACGAGATTGCAACACTAGAGAGAGACGGAGACGTATTGAGCTTTAGCTCTGTATTGTGCGCGGGAGGAAAACTAAAATTTGCGGGGGAAATTTTTTGGGATACAAATGGTATTGTCTTAATTTATAATTGAGAATTTAGTGTATCAATCATTCCAATCTCAAAACATCAGTAGTGTCCATACATGGTATTTGGGAAGGCTAGTACACAAGTGTGCCAAATACTTGGTATTTGGGAGGGCTAATACACAAGTGTGCCAATTACTTGGTATTTGGCACTGTTACTTTTACCTTGCCAAATAATAGTATTTGGGACGGTTTTTTCACCCTCCCAAAAAAGATGGGTCACAAATAGTGCTTTTTCTTGTAATGTATATATTGTAGTAGCATCCTGGGTCATTATGACTCATCGCGTACTTGTTTCTAGTTGCAGTAACTGATAGCTGCACTCAGGTAGAGTAGATCGTGACTGTAGCAGTGTGCAGCTGGTCGATAGATCGAGATTAGATCGTGTGGTTCGTGTTTGTAGCGGACTTTCCCTGTAGCGACTTGTGGAGTCCTGTTCCTTTATAGCATTATCATTGATGTCATGTACTTTGTTATTCTTGTGAGATCAACTTTTGTAAAGTTATTTAGACTTTACTAGGTAGAATACTTGAGTATTTGTATTGGTTCTTTCTTGGGCCGACGTATTGTGTCGTGCCTAGTCCGTGGTTTTCGTATTTATTTCAGTTGTCTCCCGGGCACGCAGTAGATTTGGGGAATTTCCTTATTCTAATTTTTATAGTTGTTGGTTGACCCCGATATGCTTTAGCCGTTGGGTATTTGTTATATCAGGTTGGTTCTTTGTTGAAACGCCGGCATGGAGTGCCGATTGTTTGTTCGGCGTCTACAATTTTACGGCACGCGAGTTTTGTTTCTCTTCCTTTGAGAGATAACGTCTCACTTGGTTTCATTGGCGTTTGTTTCGAGCTTCATGCTTGGGACTTCTTTCCTTATTGCTTTCCCTGATTCGATTTTTGAAATAGCGTATTTTAGTGCGGCTTTATGTTCATGATTAGAGCGTGTTAGCTCGACTGTTCGACTTGCACTACTGTTTAACAAGTGCTTGTCCTTTTCTTATGTTAGTTCCAGCGACACAACCTTGGGATTTCGTGTTGGAATCCGGGACGGGTTGTTACAGTTGGTATCAGAGCTTATGTTACCTATAAGCCAGGATAGGTTCCATGGCCTAGGTTGGGTTTGGGTTTTCGTCGAGTATTTACCGTCGAGTGTTGTTTATAATGCCTTATTAGGATAATCTTTGGTACAAGTATACGACTTCGAGTACTAAGTTCGTTTGGTTTAGATTGCCGTGAGTGAATGTTTGTGTCTAGGAGTATTATATTTCTCCTTTATTGCTTATGAGTTGCAGTTATACCAAGAGTAGGTGCTGCATTTCAGTAGAGCTGTTGTTTCTTGTTCCATTTTTAGGAATCAGAGAAGCTAGACTGTCGGTCCCAAGGGTGATCGTCGTGTTAATCATTATGGCGAAAGTTCGTTGTAATACGTTTCGAGAGCGGAGTGGTTAAGCCTCTCGTGGTACCTATTAGTATTTCATAGATTACTATATAGGTGTATATAGTTATGATAGTACTTAACCACCAGTTCTTGTATTATTTGTGTTGGGAATCTGAGACCCCTTTCCCGATGGTTGTGTTTTGGTATTTGGGGGACTACCTTGATCAAGGTGAAATTCCCTTAGGATATGTTGGAACTTGGTGATTGGCCAGAAGGTGATCACGTGATGATTGGTTGGATTGGTTGTTGACCCGTATACATTTGACTTATAAGGATTGGTCGTATACTAGTTAGTAAGAATATGCTTCCTAGTGACTCGTGAAAAGTTGTATTGTCTTTTTATTAGTCTAATACATCGATGTTGTATTAGCCTTGTATAATGTGTTTTATCTACCATTAATAGGTAGTTAATAGTATGAATATTCCATACGTGGTATACATACATAGTAAATTAATATGCTATGTTGCATGATGCTGATGCCCTGCCTATATGTGCTTAGGATTGCTATTGTTGAGACCGATATAAAGGATGTTGATATGTGATTCATGAATACCCCACATCCTGTACGATGAAAGCTTTTGAAGCCACTTCAGAGGGCCCCTGACTTGATTATCAAGAGGTCTTCATCGGAGAACTAGAATGGTATAATATGAGATAGGAATTGACTGAACCCGTTACCAAATGAAATGGAATTGAAAAATATTGGTATCTTGTTTTGCTTGTGCAAATACGTACAACGTGGATATTGAAATCATTCTATGAATGAATTAACCTTGTGGCTTGATTGGATGAAGTACATCGTATTGAATGTCTTCCTTGTAAGGTGAATATGTGGTCTATAATGATGATTGACTACTTGATCATAGTGTAAGGGCGTTAGACCCTAGAGATTCGTGTTGTGGCTGGAATAATTTAGCTAGCCCAGAAAAATTCTTGGTTGGGAAGATAGTTAGTTCAGTGCAATTATTGCACATGCATGAATTACTTGATTAGTTGATAGAGAGCCATTCAAACCTTGATATCCACGTTTGTTGGAACTTTGTAAGCTTTGCTAATGTCTTTGAACTCCGTCAAGAGTCAAGATTACTTGATTTAGGATTTTTTTTGTAGTTGAGATTTGAGTATTTCTCCCCCTCGTGTTTTGAGCCATACCTAGGGGGTCACCTCGACTTCATGTGCAGGCCAGATTATTGAAATTTTGGTTGTTGTCGAGTTTTGAATTCGATGACGAATTCTTTTATGGTGGTGAGGATGTAAGACCACGAACCTTCGTGTATTTGACTTTCTCGTTTTTCTTGTCGTTTAACCGTGACCTCACTTACTAAACTGGAGGAAAGAACCTTGATTTGTGTAGGTAGGCTATCTAGTAGCCAATACCTTAATTCCATATGTTCCATAGACTTTAACTAGTTAAAGTTACAAGTCCTATACCGACGTTGTTCCTTACTTGACTCGGTTGAGAGTTTTCTCGCGTAGTGTGAGAACCCAAATCCCTTTACATGTATAACATCATTATAGCATGTTTATTGTATGTCTTAACATGCTAGAGAGTTCGTTTCATTCATTTCATGCTTGCATTAAGTTGGTTAGGATCATAGAAGAGTGATTTCCTTCCGTGCGTTGCATGCTTTGTTGTTGATGTTTCGAGTGTTCATTTTAGCATGTTAGCACCTAAATAAGTCTCATTGGAGTCTTAGTACCTTGCATATAAGACTTATAATGTTCGTCTTGATCATAGTATACTTGGTTGAAAGTTTAGAAGAATTGTTGCTTCGTTTGAGTCTTAGGGTTTCTCGTATTTGCCTTCGTTGCTTGTATTGTTTGTGCTTTCAACTTGCGAGAAGTTTATTTAAGTTCTAGACCAAGTGTACTAGTATTTCTCATGCTTGCACAACCAATGTTCATAGATTTGTTGCATTTGGAAATAAGATGACCAACATATCACTTCACAGATTCAGTCCTGTTTTTGGGCGAACATCGGGAAAATTCTGGTACCAATCTACTAAAGAGAATTTTCTAAAATTTACTATGTTTTACCTTTTTATGTTAGGTTACTCCCTGTAAAATTTGGTAATTTTCCAAGGTGGCTAAGTACCTCATTTAGGTCTTGACTTACGGCTGTGCCAGAATTCTATTTTCAGGAACTCAGCTTTTGTACTTGATTTTGTTGTAACTTTATTTTGATGAATATAAGTCCAAATTGAGTAATTTAAAATTCTAAAATATATTTTAATGAGTCTACGTTCAGAAAAATAAAAAATCACTTCATTTGGAGTTGTGAGCTATTTATGGTCGATTTTACAAGATGGACTGTCCAATAATAACAATCTAGAAATTGGTCAGAAATTCACACATACGGGTTTTTTGGTAAGTTTTGGTTGATGACCCTCCTACCCTTGGCCCTTGGACGTCCAAAGTGACTTGAGCCTCCCTTGTTGACCTTAGTCAAACCTCTCTAAACCCTTGGCTGAGTCCTTATCAAGGGCTTGCATCCCTTGGCCAATAGGAAGAACCCTAACTTGAGTGACCATTTGCCGGAGTTCCGGTGATCCGATCGGCGATCCGAGACCACCGAATCGAAGGCCTTGCACTCCTTTTCAACAATCCTTGGTTTATTCTTCCTTCTAACCTTTATTCATAGGCTAAAGGTGAGTTCTCAATTCCCAGAAATTTCATGTTAAATATTATGACATGCCCCATTCATTAATGTTGTTCTAATCATGCTTAGGATGATTTCTAGTGAAGTAGAATCCTCCAATTCAACTTATGAAATGTGTGTAGGATTTTATGATTTCTATATGAAGTTATGATTTTGACTTTGTGCAAAGCATGAATGTTGTTCCATATGTGCCTAGGATCAACTCTTGTGAAAGAATATGTTTCAATTGTAGGTTTAGCAAAATCGACAATTCTAGGGTTTGAAACTCGGGATTTGTTTTATGGCTAGTCTAAGGTCATGAACGAATTAGTTATTAATTCTAAATGAACGGAGAACATAGAATTGAGCAATGGGATGCATTTAGTATCTATGCTCCACTTGTTTGAATTTTAGAAATGACTCACCGGATTTGAGATTAGGGAGTTATTGAACAATACCGACTCCACATTCGATCCCTACGACGTTTGTAGTTCGTTAGACTAATGTATTAGTTTACGTGACTTTGGGATGAATTGAAATGCATGTTTGATATGTGTGCTTATAAGACTCAATCGAGTTCTTATGCGGTTTATATGATTGTATGAAAGAAATGCATAATTGAGAGGATTTGGATTGGGACTATCTTTAGTACTCTATACATGGAGTCTACTTGTATAAGTCGCTAGGATGACCATGTTGTTATCTAAGACTCACCGGTATGGTTTGACCTTACGGGTTATTACCACTCTAGTGTTGCTTAAGTCTTTGACTACTATCGACTTTTGCGTTATTGAATGAGTTACTACTCTAGGAAGAGTTTAGTAAATGGCTTCATGATCCTAGACTAACGGAGTAGTCTTGGATAGTACATAATGGACTGATGGTTAAGTTGTGACTCTGCTGAATTTCATAAGTGAATATGGAATACTGTGTATATTTTATATTATGACTAAATGCATGATTTCCTACATTGTCAAGAATTGATTCTTCTACGTGTTTCTATGATATGACTTATGAGCATATTGAATGTATTTGCCTTCGTGCCTGATATGTTCTACAGTTAATGAATTGTGGTGAACTTGGATTCTACTATTAAGTGGAATTATGAAACAAAATTGAACTAAGCTTGATTTCACAATAATCAACTTAGGCTTCCCTTATATAATTGACTTGGGACTTTGAACTAAGATTCCTAAATGGAACGAGAACCTTGCTATGCCTCAAACGAGAACATAGAAAAGAGTCTTGGAACACATATAGTGTTCAAACTATATTTGGTTGGAATTGTAGTAAAGACTCAACAGAGTCGAGTTAAGGAACAATTGAACCTTACGAGGATCGTGGTGAGATCCTATGATAATTATATTCCATTTGACTAGATTACAAGCTTTTGAGACTTGAATCGAATAGAGTGAACAACTTGACACTTATGATTTAGAGACTCAAATGAGCTCCTATTGTGGTTTTGTGATTTTTGTAACAATGTGCATAATCGTATGAGTTTAGTAGATCATTATATCTACTTGAGAATTAGCAAGTAAACATCTACTTGTGCATTGCATATAAGTCCAAGTGGCATTACTTGAGTTTTCATGTTGAAGTGGGACGATGCATTGTCTTCACGAATTATGGGATTCGTGGTTGCAATGTATCGCCGTACCGGATTCGGTTTTCACACACCCCTCCATTGCTAGCTACAGTGGGGAAGTAGCCCCCTTTGTCGTAACCAATTGAGCACATTGGCTAGTGCTATTTTCCTGAGTAGAGAGCTCAGACCCGAGAAGAGAGCTCGGTACTTTGATACCTGAACACGGGTATCACTGGCACGATATGATTAACAGTTGTGATTGCAGGAGCAATAAGACGAAAGTGATTTGGTATCTTCTCTATCCTTTATGTGGCTTACTATGGGCACTTATGTGATAACAAAGTGTTAGTGAACATGAGATCTTATTGACCATGTTTGTGTTGGTTGATGTTATATGGAAGACTTGAAATGTGTATATACATATGCACACTTATACATGACTAATATATGAGAGAATTGATATGTATATATAGAGATATACATACTTATATATGATATATATATATATATATATATATATGAAAGACTTGATGTGTATATATATAGATATGCACGCTTATGCATGATTATTATATGGGAGACTTGATATGTATATATAGAGATATACATACTAATATAGGTGTATATATATAAATATGCACCCTTACACGTGGTAATAATGTGAATAGCTTGATTTGTATATATAATGATATGTATACTTGCATATGATTTTTTGTGGGAACTACCTTCTAATTCATTTGATTTGTGTTTGAACAGGGAATTACACCCTGATTCATTTGGACGGTTTAGTAAGTAAGAAGAAATGGATATCTTGTGGAGTATCGAAACGATACGACGCCTCTTCACGGGTTTTTCTGTCATTTATAAAATGACACCATGGTTATGTTTATGTTACACAATTATATGTTGCATATATATTGTAGTAGCGTCCTTGGTCATTATGACTCATCGCGTACTTGTTTCTAGTTGCAGTAACTGATAGCTGCACTGAGGTAGAGTAGATCGTGATTGTAGCAGTGGGCAGCTGGTCGATAGATTGAGATTAGATCGTGTGGTTCGTGTTTGTAGCAGCCGACTTTCCTGGGTAGCAGCTTGTGGAGTCCTGTTCCTTTATAGCATTATCATTGATGTCCTGTACTTTGTTATTCTTGTGAGATCGACTTTTTGTAAAGTTATTTAGACTTTACGGTCGGGTAGAATACTTGAGTATTTGTATTGGTTCTTTCTTGGGCCGACGTATTGTGTCGTGCCTAGTCCATGGTTTTCGTATTTATTTCAGTTGTCTCCCGGGCACGCAGTAGATTTGGGGAATTTCCTTATTCTAATTTTTATAGTTGTTGGTTGACCCCGGTATGCTTTAGCCGTTGGGTATTTGTTATATCAGGTTGGTTCTTTGTTGAAACGCCGGCATGGAGTGTCGATGGTTTGTTCGGCGTCTGCAATGTTGCGGCATGCGAGTTTTGTTTCTCCTCCTTTAAGAGATAACGTCTCACTTGGTTTCATTGGCGTTGGTTTCGAGGCTTCATGCTTGGAACTTCTTTCCTTATTGCTTTCGCTGATTCGATTTTTGAAATACCGTATTTTAGTGCGGCTTTATGTTCATGATTAGAGCGTGTTAGCTCGACTGTTCGACTTGCACTACTGTTTAACAAGTGCTTGTCCTTTTCTTATGTTAGTTCCAGCGGCACGACCTTGAGATTTCGTGTTGGAATCTGGGTCGGGTCGTTACATGCGATGTTTATAATTGTATTTCATTTTCTACAGATTTTTGCATGATGACTTGGCACTAGGACATGATTTAGGCCATCTTTGGATCGTTTGAGCCTTTCAGCTTCCCGACCTATCTATATTATATCCCTAATGTCCCTTTTTGAGTCTTATTTAAAAATAATGGCGTGTGCAAAAGCACATATCGACCCCCATTCGATATCATTTCTTTTACCCACATTAACTTAACCCTTAAAGCTTATACAATTTAGCCTACCTTGGAGAGAGTAGAACTTGGGTGGGGAAATTGATGTTGCATGGATTGTCATTATTTAATATCCTCCTATGATTTCATCTTCTTGGTTGTATTCTCCGTTATTAAAAAAAAAAAAGAAAACAGAGTGAAGAAGATAAAAAGAAATGATTAGAAAATTAGAAAGAACAATAAGGAGTGCAAAGTATAGTGAAAAATGGCATAGCCAATAAAAGAACAAGGCGAATGGGCACTCAGTTATGAAAATGAATAGATAGTAAAATACAAGTTTGGGGGAAAAATCTTCCCCAAGTCTTTGTCTTTTCAGGTCCTAGCCTAATGCATATATCCATGCAATGGAAGCTATGGTGAATTTGGGTAGTTGTGCTCTCTCGCTTTGAATTTCTTTCTCTCTTATTGTTACCCATTTACCCAGGCCTTACATTAAAAGCTTATTAAAGTCATATTGATCTAGTGTCGTTTTTTCATACTGCATATTCCTTGATTTGATTAATACATGTTAATTGATCCATAATATATATATACACTTCTTCACAAAGCCCAACATGTTAGCATAATCTGAGCTATTGCAAGTAACTGAGAAATAAAAGCAGTGTATTCATAAATAGGAAGTGCATGGGATGGATGTATAAGCATTTTTGATTCTTTAATATTCTCCTTTCTGTAAAGTGACCGAATATTGATGGTAGACTCTCCTTTTTAGTGCATGTTTGTTCTATTTTCAAAATATGGAGAGAATGAATGATGAGCTTTGCTTGATTAAACGGTCTAATTTTGGATATGTCATGTGAGTGGGAGTTCACACATTAAGATAATCATAGTACTATTTGCATGATAGAGTGAATCCATTTGGTACTGGGAGTAGTCCTTACACATGTGTAGAGCATTGCTTGAGACTGCTGTTAATTTTCACACTTTTTGACTTGAGAATAAAAACAAAAAGATTTTATTTATTTCCTGCTTTCTAGTTTAGTTTATTTGTTTTTGTATTTATCTGCTTAGTCGAGTCGCTCTTTTGAGTCTCCTTGAGTTTGTGGGTTTCTAGAGGAGTGTAAATAGTATCACCCTCCAAAAAGATTTTTTGTTATTTATGTATTTTATTTTATTTACTGCTTTTGTATTTATTGTTTTCTCGTGGATGAGCAAAGTCTAAATTTTGGGATATTTGATAGATGTGTTTTATACGCATCTATTGTGTGTGTATATTGCTTTTTAGATTGTGTTTTTCTGCGAGTTTTCAAAGCTATTGGATATGGGTTTTAGTATTTTATGAGTTTCAGTCTAAAAATGAGGAAAAGGATGAATTTCGGGCCATTTTGCAATTATATGAAGTTTCCAGGGGCCTAAGTGCAATTTGCCAAAGAAGAAGGTCAAAAAGGCTGTCTAGGAGGCTGACCGCTTGCTCAGCAGGAGGCTTAGTGAGTGCGCAAAAGGCATAAACAAGAATCTGGAGAGAAGGCATGAGCGATCGCTCAGGGCATGGGTTGAGCGACCGCTCAACCCTGATTTTTCAGTTTTGGGCAGTTTCGTCCTTTCTCATTAAACCCTAGCTAGTATAAATAAAGCCCTAACATTACAGATTTGGGGGAGACATTTTTAGGTTTAATTAGGCAGCTCTTGAGTACTCTTAAGGGGCAAAAACACTTTGTAATTTATTTTGATTTCAAATGTTGAAGACTGAAGATGCTCCAATTCATTCATCTGTTGAGTTCATCATCTGTGATGAACTAACTTTTCCACCCTAGGTTTTGGAGGTAACTTTGTATCGATTTTTATGTGTTAATATAATTTCATTATATCAAATTATTGTTTATCATATTAGATTATAATTGGTTTGCATTGAAGTTATCGCATAATGGTTGCGTTAATGAATGTGTAGGCTCTTGGGTATGGCGAACTGCACGACCATATGCATAAGTCATACACTGGCCAACCTAATTGGTAGATAGGTCTCTCTGATTCCCGACCGTAGGGTAAGGAGTTGATCTAGGTTCGTATTGTGTGGTGGAATGCAATAGAGTTCGTTCCTCCATGCTTTAATTCCTAAGGCACTTAATAGATTCTTAATTACTGTGTGGACGGACCAAGAAAGCACACTCAAAGCGGAATACTAAGGATTGCAATCCTCGACCAGTAAGTTCCAATCCTTTACCTAGTGATAGAACCCATAATTGATAGATACCTTTAGATCAATACACATAAAAGGAGGTACAAGTGAATCCCAATACCTAGACCATTCTCATCCATAAAACTTTCTTCAAATTCAGTTTTCTGCAAGTAGTTAATTTAGAATTATTTTTATTAATTTAGGTTTTAAATCATTCTAAAACAAAAACCCCTCTTTATTTTATTGCAAATTTTCTAATTAGTTTAGATTAAATTCGTTTTAATTCATTCTCCATGTTGTTCGACCCTTGCTACCATATATCTATTCTACAATAGTCTTGTGCACTTGCAAGGTAATTTTTAAACACATCATGTTACGTTCTGAATTGAGGACACTGTAATCATTGTCTCGATGTATTTGTGGTTGAGTGATGAACTAACATTGGATTGTGTTAAGGTTTAGAATTCGGAACGGATTCTTTTTAAGGAGGAGAGAGTGTGGCACCCCGATCCTTGGTTAGCTTGATTTGCGTGCCGTTCTTGCATTTCTTCCCTTGTTGGTTTTATGTTTGGTTGTGAGAGGGTCTAGTTATGTTGGAGAGACCACATTGAGACCAAAACCTTGTCGATACATGTCTCATAGTTGTTGACTTGCTATAATCACAAGTCGTAACTTGACGTTAGTCGGAATGCGACTCGGTTGAGAGTTTACTTGCGTTGTTCATATTCGTGACCTCGGTTAGGCCCTAGATCTTTATTTGATTGTTATGTACTTATTTATATGTGCTAGAATTTAAGGTGGAGGTGTTCCTTAAATCTATTGATGATTTGGATGCATTAGAGATAGCGTTTGTCTTTATCGCGCAGTTCGAGATTGAGTCATTCGATCGTCTCGTCTTTCGGAGTTCTTATTCTCTTAATTGTTTTTAACTTCTTAGAAGTCTTCAAGCTATTCATTTGGTTTCTTGACTTGCTTTAAGTCTCGTGCGATCTCTCGTTTGATTGCTAGTTCATTCGTTGTTTCGTTTGGAAGTTGTTATGACTTGTTTCAGATTCGTTCTGGGTTGTTTCGTGTTTCGTTTTGTGACCTTCCGGGAGTTGTTCGGGTGAGTTACTGACCCCTTTTTGAGTGTGGAATCATCCTTTTATGCTTGGGTTTGGATTAGGACTCATTTATGATGAATTTGGAAGCATTTTGGTTGAGAAGGCTGAGCGGTCACTCAGCATTTTAGCTGGGCGAGTGCGCAAAAACCAGAAATGGCCATATTTGGGAAAAAGGGACTGAGCGGTCGGTCAGTCATTTGACTGAGCTAGTGCCCAGCCCCTAGACAGCTACCCCTGTTTCAGATTTTTGGAAGTTTTGTCCAATGTAACCCACTTAAACCCTTCCTAAGCACCCCCTAAATCTCCATAATCATCCTTAAACCTATCCTAACTTGATTAATTATTTTTTAAGTGTGTTTTGTTGGGAGTAGTGGTTGCATTATAGAAGCCCAAATCAGATTTTAAGTGACCACATGGTATTGACACTTGTCCCACTACTTGTTTGACTCCATATAGACCACAAATCAGCCATTTAGGCCCTCATTTTGCTGCACTCCATCTCCAAAAACGTGGATAGCTTCTCCCATGGCTTCCTTTTGAGTTCTTGAAGGTTCTTCTTAGTCTTCCATGATTCCTCTTCTCCATTGCTCAAGCCCTAGCTATAGAATCGAAGAGCTCGACGAGTAGATTACTTCCAACCGAATAGTTTCTCCATTTGATTTCTTGTGTTTGGTTTACAAGTAAGCTACTTCTTCTCTCTTTGATTTTTGTACTCATTGATCCTAAGGAAAACAAACTATATGCTATTTGAGGACAATGAGTACACATACTTGCTTTGTATGCCTTTAACTTATAATTTGAGCATGTGAACTTGTAAGGAGTATATGTAGGATGGTTCCTATGATTGTTGAAGTATATTGTTACTCTATCCATGTGTATTTAGGATTGTGAGCATGCTAGAAATGATGTCTACATGTTATTTGGGGTTGTGGTGGAAGTATGCCTATGTTTGGGATTTTGGATGTGTGAACTTTCTAGATATTATGAGTAGGATGATTTAATTGAGGTTATGTGATTTATAAAATGGGTATATGACTATGTTGAGTTTTATGGATTTTAAGTCTTGGGAACCAAGCCCGAATGATTTTGGGGAAATTGTTATGAATTTGAATGGAGTGTGTTGTTTCTCATATGCATCTTAATTTGTATTTGTTCATTCATTACATTAGGTTCTATACTTAGTGGCTAAATGGGTTGCGTACAAGTTAGCGTGTCAACTGTGTATAGAACTTTGCCTTTAGAATAGTTTTTTACACATCGCAGGTTTCAGCGGAAGACTTCAGCTGAAGGCCTAACCGACAGACTTCACCAACAGCCTTCACCAGCAGACCTTGTCTGCACTCGAACAACATGACGTATCCAGCTCATCCGGATATCAAGATAAAGTGGATTATTTAATTTAGCTATTCTCGGTTTGAATTTGAATTAATCCACCTTCAATCAGCTCATGACTTCCAAGACACGTCTCTCCAGCTTTTCCGAAGAATGAATACTTTCACCTTATGCACATGGCAGAGCAGGTGTACAGACACAAATAGACTGTACCAACAACTGCAGGTCTACAAACTCTGTTTGTCGCCCACCTGCTAGTTGCTGCACCTATTTCTCTCCATACCCTGATCAGTCCCAGTTGAAGATGAAGTCAACAAAGCAGCTTCATGCATTTAATGAAATTAACCTAATAGAGTTGTTTCTCACTTCGTCTTCCCCAACGGTCTCAAGGATGCTCAGATATAAATACTGCCATTGAAGACTGAAGAAAAACAATGCTTTGAATCTATTCAACAACATCAAGTCATCATACTCAGTGCATTCAAGAGATCATTAACTGATCGATGAAGTCCTCAACAACAACAAGAAGATCTGCATCAACTGTTAATGATTTACTTCTTATTGTTGTACTCATTACTATTCTTCTGCACATTGAATATTCTGTTTCTCCAGATATTCAATTCCCCACCCCCAAACACAAGTCAATTATTTTGTACACAAACCATTAGATAATTCTGTAATAGAACTAGTAGAAAATATAGTGCACATTTAAATCCAAGGTTGACTGCCTTGGTGGTGGACGTAGCATTCTTTATAGTGCGAACCATCTTAAAATACATGTGTTCCTTTCAATCTGTTGATATATGTTTTATACTGTCTTCATAGCCTTAACTTATTCCATTGAGCAGCAAACTTAAGTAATCATCTAAGTCTACCGGTAGTGCTTCACCTGCAGACTTAGTCTGTCTTCCTCGCAAAGTCTTCCGTTGCTTCAACCCTTTGAATAGGTTGCAAGTACTTGCATTAGGAACTATTACGAAAACTTGTAAGTGTACATTAAGCTATTCAACCCCCCCTTCTAGCTTAATATTGTTCCCTTTGGGACTAACAATTGGTATTAGAGCTTAACTCTTCAAAGACTAGTTTTTCCAAGATTAACCTCTTGAAAGATAAAGATCCAATGGCACAAACACATTACATGCTACCTACATCAAATGCGAACCACATCCCAATATTGGACGAAGGCCATTTCGATGTTTGGAAGGATAAGATAATGCGCCACATAAACTCTATTGACAACAAGTTATGGAAGTGCGTACTCGAAGGACGTCACGTACCAATGAAGGAAAATCTTCTGGCCTCCATTGGTGAAAATCCTCCAGAAGTTCCAAAAGAAGAGTCAGAATGGTCTGAGGATGAAAGAAAGCTAGTAGAGCTAGACAGTAAAGCCATTAACATCATTACAAGCTCACTAGACACCAGTACGTACCAGCAAGTAATCCGGAGTACATCTGCTAAGGAGATGTGAGAAGCTCTTGTCGAATACTTGGAAGGAGACCAAGACACAAAAGACAACAAAAAATACACATTCATCCAGCAATTCGACTCTTTCAAAAAGGACCCCAAGGAAACCTTGAGACAAGCATATGAACATTTCAGCAAGGTAATAAGTAGTTTCTTTTCTCTTGGTAAAATCTATGACAGGAAAGAAATGAACATGAGATTTCTAGTCTCTCTAGGCAGTCTGTGGCATATTAAGACTACCGCCATGAAAGAATCTAAAAACATAAATGAAATGACTCTTCGTAGTCTTTATGCAAGTTTAAAGGTTTATGAGCTCGAAGTCAGTCAAGCTCTAGAGCAGGATAAGCAGTTCAAAACTTTGTCCTTGCCAGCCATGGTACAAGAAGCAATCCCAGTTGATAACGAACCTTCCACTTCCTCCATTGAAAATGATTTTCTTTCTGATGAACAATTTTCTATGTTTGCAAAACGTTTTAAGAAATTTACAAAATATGGAAGGAAGGACACACACCAGCATCCTTTTAGAAAGACTGCTGAAGGCTCATCTAATAATGAGCTCGTGTGTTATAACTATAGAAAACTTGGTCATTTTGCATCTAAATGTCCAAAGCCAAAATTTGAAGCATACCGTAAGCCTCCTCATAAGAAATTTCAAAAACAAAAGGGTATGTTGGCTGAGGACATTGAAGGGAAACATGTTGCTACATGGTTTGAGATAGATTCAGAAGAGGAAGAGGATGATTGTGAACAAGTCAATATATGCTTAATAGCTCATGAATCAAGTCCCACCTATGACTCTGAACATGAAGTCGAAATCTCACCTGATCCCTTCGATAAGGTTGAGACCAATTGTGAAAGCTTCAGTAAGGAAGAAATACTCAAGGATAATCAAGATATGCCTAAGGAGTTCAACTCCTTCAGAGTAGCCTATATAAAACTCATGAATAATTATGAAAAGCTTGCTGCTAAGAAATCTCTGCTGGCAGCTGAGATTCAAACTCTCACTAGCTGTCAACAAGAGAGTATCAAGCTAAAAGGAGAAAACAAAGTTCTCTGTGAGAAAGCTGAGTGTTTGATTGAGCACATCAAAGGACTAGACCAGGAGAAAATTGCCTTGCAAAAGATGATTGACTGCTGGAATAGCTCAAAGCAAACCTTTGAAGGAATCCTATCCAGCCAAAAGTCAAGCGGAGATAAATCAGGCTTAGGCTATAATGATAAGCCCAACCAAGCTTGCTCTTCTGTCACAGAGAAAGGTGAATCCTCCAAGACTGTTGTTGATCTTTCCTTCTCCAAACAGACCTTTGGTAACAAGGGTAAAAATGGACTTGGCTATTAAAGTGTACCATATATTTACCCCAAGGTTCTCAAAGGGAAAGCCAAAGTAGCTGCTTTTGATGAGAAGCTTGCTAAAGGAACGGTAGAGAAATCAAAGTCTACTAACAGCAACTCTGCTAAGGTAAAGTCTGCTAGCAGTAAACCTACGAAATCTTTGCTGGTACCTGTCAAGTTTGTCAATGAAATGGTCAAGGCTCCCAAGCTAGTTGATACTAAACTTAAAGGAGTTCAGGTGAATGCCCCTAAAATTGTTAACACCAGATCAGCCAAGGCTAGGTCTACTGTTAATAGACAAAGGAACATTCACAAGAAACATCACAAGTCTACTGTCAACAAGCATGCTGACCCCAAGAGTGATGTTTTAAAGAAAGAAAGTCACAAGATCTTTACAGCAAAAGTTGATCACAATTCTCCATGGAAGTTTCATCTATGTCATTCTTGCAAATGTTTAGGTCATCTGGCCCTAGAATGCCTGCTAAGGTTCACAACAAAATCTAAGAGACCTAGTTCTCCTAAGGTTAGGTAGGTATGGGTCCCCAAAGGTTACTAATCCTCAAGTCCCAAATAAAATAAGGGGACCTTTTTCTTTGACATTTTAAGGTCTGCTTCATGGCCATAGATTCAGAAGACAAGGACATCTGGTACCTCGACAGTGGCTGTTCAAGGCACATGATATGGAACATAAGTCTTCTCTCAGATATAGCTGAAGCTAAAGGTTCTATGGTAATTTTTGGCGACAATGCAAGAGAGACAACGATTGGGTATGGCTCAATCACTAGAGGAAGTCTTTCCATCAGCAAAGTTTCTCTAGTGAATTGCTTAAAGCATAATCTTCTGAGCATATCCAATTCTGTGACAAAGGTATTATCTGCCAATTCTCCTCAAACCAATGTCTCATCAAAGATCGTGAATCCTGCTCAACTCTGCTGACCGGCAATAAACAAGGAAACGTCTACGTTGTAGACTTAAACCTTCTAGGGAAATCCTCCAGCCATTGCCTAGTTGCTAATAACATTCACGACAACAGTTGGCTTTGGCACAAACATCTTAGCCACCTCAACTTCAATTACCTCTCCAAGCTCTACAAAGATGGGATTGTCAAGGGTCTACCTACGGTGTCTTCCGACCATGATAGAAGTTGCAAAGCTTGTCAACTAGGAAAACTCTCTAAGTCTTCCTTCAAAAGCAAGTTTGTTATGTCAACTTCCAGACCTCTTCAACTTCTGTACATGGATCTCTTTGGACCAATCACTACCGTCAGTATCTCCGGAGGCAAGTATACACTTGTAGTAGTTGATGACTACTCTAGATTCACTTGGATCGAAACAATGACATCAAAAGATTAGACATATGATATAGTCACCGCTCTCTTCAGAAGACTTCAAACTCAAAAGCTTGAAGACATTAGTGACATCAGATCAGACAACGACATCGAATTCAAAAACAACGGTGTTGAAAGATATTGTGATGACCACGGGATCGGCCACAACTTCTCTGCTGCCGGGACTCCTCAACAAAATGGTGTAGCTGAACGAAAAAACAGAACACTCATTGAAGCAACAAGAACTATGTTGGCATAAGCTAAACTTCTTAAATACTTCTGGGTAGAAGCTGTCAATTCTGCATGTTTCACTCAGAATCGATCCCTGGTAAACAATTTTCATAATAAAACTCCATATGAAATATGGAGAGGAAGAGCCCCAAATATAGGATTTTTCAAAATCTTCGGCTGTAAATATTTTATTCTTTATAATGGAAAAGAATATAGAGGCAAATTTGATTTAAAATCAGACGAAGGAATCTTTTTGGGCTATTCCAATCATTCAAAAGCATTTCACATATTTAACAAAACTTCTTTAAAAATTTTAGAATTTGTACATGTTACTTTTGATGAATATGATTTATTACAGCCTCGAGTGGCTCCAAATGTTGCTGATGATTCTGATGATGTTGAGACAAGTTTCTACTTCTTCTCTACCTCAAGATCTTCCAATAGCAGACTCTTCAAGTTCTACTAATCCAACACCATCAGACTTCAACTCTGCTGGTACCTCCTTCAATCCTTTTGTTGACCCAGATCCTATCTCTTCTGTTCTACCTCAAACACCTTTACAGATCACTCATCCTTCTTGTTCACCAGAAAATGAAAGCCTCGAGATCCTATCTTTTCTTAACCTGATTTTGGTGAATCACCTTCTCTACCCTCTCCAGAACTTTTAAGGGAAGAACTCACCAGAAGTGATCTTCCTCCAACTATTATTGAACCAAGAGATCACCCCATCTCTCAAATCATTGGTGATCTCAACTCAGGAGTTCGCACGAGAAGTAGTGTTAGAAATGAGACAATGTTTGCCTTCACATTCGTGTCTGAAATAGAGCCTAAAAAGATTGATGAAGCCATCGAAGACCATTACTAGATTGAAGCTATGTAAGAAGAGCTGAACCAGTTTGAAAGATGCTAAGTGTGGATGTAAAGAGTGCCTTTTCTCAATGGTGATCTTCAAGAAAGGGTATATGTTGAACAACCTCTAGGTTTTGTCATTCAAGGCAAAGAGGATCAAGTATATCATCTAAAGAAAGCACTCTATGACCTCAAACAAGCTCCCAGAGCTTGGTATGAAACTTTATCTAAGTTCTTAATCGAACAAGGATTCGTGAGAGGAAGAATAGGCACAACTTTGTTCATCCTCAAGCACAAAGTACAAATCTACGTGGACGATATCATCTTTGGATCTACAAATCAAAGCCTGTGCAGAAGATTCGAGAAGCTGATGCAAAGCAAGTTCGAAATGAGCATGATGGTAGAGCTTACCTACTTTCTAGGACTTCAGATTCAACAAACTTTAGACGGGATCTTCATCAGCCAAACTAAATATGCAAAGGAACTCATCAAGAAATTTGGTCTTGATTTAGCTAAAGGATTCGAGAAACCGATGTCTACTGACTGCTATCTTGACAAAGATGAGAAGGCAAAGCAAAAGAATGTGACCAAGTATCGAGGAATCATAGTCTCAAAGAATCCAGTGATGGACTCCAAGACAAAGCACATTGATATTCGTTATCATTTCCTCAAAGATCATGTGGAGAAAGGTAACATGTGAGAACCCAAACCCCATTTCATGTTTGTCATCATTATAACATGTTTACAATAGATCTTGACATGTTAGAGACTTCATTTTATTCATATCATGTTGGCATTGAGTTGGTTGAGATCATAATAGAGTAATGGTCTTCCATGCATTGCATGTCTTGTGTTGATGTTTCGAGTGTTCGTTTTAACGTGTTAGCACCTTAATAAGTCTCATGAGTGTCTTAATACATTGCATATAAGATTTACAATGTTCATCTTAGTTGTTTCATGCTTGGTTGGAAGTTTAGAAGCTTCGTTGCTTCGTTTGTGTTTTGATGTTGTATATCATTGCTTGTATTGCCTTCATTTCGTCTCGAGAGAAGTTCGGTTGAGTTCTAGGCCTTGAATACAAGCTATAACCATGATTAAACAAGCCTAATACATGTTCATTCTATTCTAGTTTGAGTTGAGTTTGATTCGTGTTTGATTCGTTGGCCGTTTGTCGATTGGTTCCAGCCATGTTTTAGCTTGTTTTGGATGTGTTTCGGGTGTGTTTCCGACTTGTTTTGAGTTGGGTTACACCTTGGGATTGTTGCCTTTGAGTTTGATATCATTTAGGACATGTTTAGATCAAGTTTGAGTGTTGTACCTCGCGGCCGCATTGGATTTTGGAGGCTGGCTCGCATGGAGATGCTGAGAGCAAGTGAAAATGATCTGCAGAGCCTTGCTGTCGCATGGCCCAAAAACAATGCGACCGCATTGTCCAGTTTTCAGAAATTGGTGAGTTTTGAGTAGATTTGGCTATTAACCCTTGAGCCCTTTCCCCTTGGCCGACCTTGGTGACTCAAAGCCCCCTTTGTTGACTCTTCAACAACCCTTTTGAGCCCTTTGATCATTCCTTGTCAATGGTCACCCTTCCTTGGCCAATTAGAAGCAAGATAATCACCATCACTTGGATTGGGGGTTTGAGGGGAAGTATATAAACTTAAATTCAGCCTTTCAACCATTTTTGATCAATAACAAACCTGAGATTCAGAGGCTTCTTCACCATTTTCGTCCATATCAAGAACACCAACTTGAGAGACCATTTCGGAGATCGGTGGTCCGATCGGCGATCCGAGCGCCAAATCGAAGGCCTCAATCTCCTCTACAACAATCCTTGCCTTGATCACTCATTCATCCATTAATCTTAGGACTAAGGTGAGTGACAATTCCCTGAGATTTCAATGTTTAATAAAATAACATGACCCCTTCATAATAGTTGTTTTAATGTTGATTGTGAACATCTTTTGTGAAGACAAAACCTTCAATTCAACATATAAAATATGAGTATGATTTTATGAAATCTCTATGAAGTTATGATTTTGACATTTTGTAAAACATGAATGTTGTTTATAATGAGCTTGGGAATAACTCTTGTGAAAGAATTCGGTTCAATTCAAGGTTTAACAAAATCACCTAAACTAGGGTTTGAAACTTCGGGATTGTGTTTAAGGCTAGTTTAAGAACATGAGCGGCTTAGTTATCAAGTTCTAAATGAGCGGAGAACTTAGAAAAGGGCAATGTGATACATATAGTATCAATGCTCTACTTGGTTGAATTTTAGTAAAACTCACCGGAGTTGAATTTAGGGAGTTATCGAACAATAACGACTCCACAATCAATCCCTATGGACGAATGTAGTTCGTTAGACTAATGAATTAGCTTACGATACTTTGAGATGGATTGATGAGTATGCCTTGATGTATGTGTGCTTGTAAGACTCAATCGAGTTCTTATGCGGTTTATGTGATCGTGTGAAGTAAATGCATGATTGAGAGCATGTTGTAGAATAGTGTATCTATTTGACATGTTGAATTCGCTCTTGTCGAATTCTTGTTTGATTCCTTAAATGAGTAAACAACTACTTGTTGAATAATTTCGCTCTTGTCGAACTTGTCCCTTATTTGAGATTATATGACGAGTAAACATCTACTTGGCATTGCATGAGTCGGTGGCAGTGGCATATTTGATTGAGTCGTTGGTGTGACAATGCATCGCCGTCACGAGTTATGGGACTCGTGATAGTGATGGGTTGTTATACCGGGTTTTTATCACACACGCCTCCTTTGTTGGCCACGGTGCGGTGGGAAGTAGCACCTTTCTTTGTAACCAAAGAGCACATTGGAAAGTCTAAGTACCAAGAGAGAGCTTGGTACGACCCGAAGAGAACTTCGGTACTTTGATACACTAATCACGGGTATCATTGGCACGAATGTTAACGTTGTGTATTGCGGGAGCTACGTGGCGGCACCGGTTCCATAACATATCCTCCTTTTATGTGGTTTACTTTATAGCACTTATGTGAAACAATGTGCTACCATGGATATGTGATTTAAGTGTTTATTAAATGAATACTTTGAGTGACTTGATATTAAAGATGATATCTTGCTATGTATGTTGCATAATGCCATGACATGCATAATTGTTAACTCACAAAGTCTTTATGACTTACCCCTCCCTTTTCTTGCTTTAGATCCGAGCCGTTCAGTACCGCTCGTTGAGGTGTTGCGGGATTCTTGCTTGTCAGTGATCGCGCGACGAGGTTGTGGTTTATAGATGTCCTTATTTTGTTCTCTTTTGTAAGGGCGTTGGGTTTAGCAAGTCATTTAGACTTTGCTTGGGAACTTTGTTTATTTGGATTTATTGTCTTACTTGTAGTTCATGTATCCTATTTTTGAGTGTGGCGCATGCGTCGAGCCTTGTATAGATGTAGTGTGGTTCACTTGATTTAACTTCATTTGGGCATTACTTTAGCTCTTATTTAATTATGTTGTTCTCAGGCATGTTGTAGCGTCGAGGTATATTTGCATGAGCTAGCGTAGTGTTGGGTTCGGTAGTAAAGTCGCCGATGAATTGATATACTTGTCTTTAATTGCTATATCGGGTTTAAAATTTTTAAAAATTTCGGTCTTTTGGTGCCGAGTCGCTTCAACTAAAATGTTGCGTCACGTCGTTTTCTATAATTGAGTATTTGCATGTATTGTTGTCCTATTTGGGCGACTTGACTTGTGATTCCATATCGGGGTTAGGTCGGGTCGTCACGGCCTTACTTGTCGTATCGAGCTTTATAGGTTAGCTATCGGCCGGGATAGGTTCCATGGCCTAGGTGGGTTGGTTCTTTGTGTGATTTCTAACGTCGAGTGATTTCTTATAGGTTCACGATGGTGGAGACTAGACACGATGCGAATAGGAGTGCTTGGTCCTAGCAAGGGAGGCGGTGTTGGTCGAGGTGAGAGAGAGATAGGAAAGGGTGAGACCTCCTCGGCGGGAGCAGGGTTGACCCTAATGCGCGAGATGGCGGACATGTATCGCCGTATGCTTGCCTTTATGGCTGAGATGGCCGGGGAGGTCGCCCGGAGGAGTACCACTTGTACCACCACCACCACCGGAACTGAGGTGAGGCGGTGCCACCTCGTATTGATGTGCTGTTGATCCTAGAGGAGGAACAACATTGTTTTGGAGAGATTCTTGAAGATGAAACCTCCATCTTTCGAGGGTGAGTCGATGCTAGTATTTGAGTTGTGTTGGAGGAATTAAATACTTAGATATTTAAGAAAATCTTTGCGGCTTTGGATTTGAGGAAAGAGGGTTGTTCTAGCGGTTTATAAGGCGAGGGAGCCACCAACCATTGGTGGAAAGTCTTGCTATTGCTGGAATCGAATGGGGTTCCTAGAGTGTGGCCTAACTTTGAGAGGAGTTCGGGGCTTCATATGTCCCTATGGTAGTGAGGCGAGAGGAGAGAAGGAGTTCCAAGACTTGGAGCGGGGTTCTATGTCCGTGGCTCGATATTCGTCTAAGTTCATTTGAGTTGTCGCGGTATTGTGCGCATCTTGTACGAGATGAGCCTCGAGAGGTTCTTCAAGTTCGTTAAGGGCTTGAAGACGAGTTTAGGAGGCAGCTTTTGTCTCTTCGGTTGGCATTATCGGGCGCGGTAGATCGTGCCTATGAGATAGAGAGAGATATTGAGGAGCACGGTAGAAGCCTTACATGCGATCTTCACATCGGCCTTAGTCATCACGGGGAGCCTCGCGGCGTGCAGGAGAGGCCGAGTCGGGGTCGGTCGGCCGTAAGGGGCAACCGTCGCAGTGGCCATGGTAGCAGTATGCAGGGGCGATGCAGACGGCCGTCGAGAGTCGGGATAGTCGCGCTCCATCTTCTCGAGGCGGGGACGGAGGAACAGTTACGTGGTATGTTCTTATTGTCAGCGCACGGGGCACGCACTTGAGCGGTGTTGGACTAAGACGCTAAGTGTCACGGGTGTGGGGAGGCGGGTCATTTGAGGAGAGATTGTCCTAAGTCGGTGCTAGTCGGTCGGTGGGTTACATTTCCACGGTCGGGGAACAAGAGGATAGATAGTGATGGGCGTCAGAAGGCGCGAGGCACGTGTATTTGCGCTTGATCGGCGTGGTGTCCCGAGTCTACTTGATGATTGGAGGTACACTCTCGGTTTTCGGTCATAGAGCTCGAGTTCTTATAGATCCAAGGTCTACTCATTCATATGTCGCATCTCATTTTATTGATCATTTATGCGTATTGCCTTCTCAGTTGCCTTATGTGCTTGAGGTGTCTACACCGTTGGGTGATTGTATGCTTGCATCTGAGGTTTATAGGGGTTGCGATGTACTTGTTTGTGATCGGGTTTGCATGCGGATTTGGTAGTATTGCCTATCAGGGATTTTGATGTGATATTGGGTATGGATTGGCTATGTGTTTACCATGCTTTAGTAGATTGCCGTCGCAAGAGGTTACTTTTGCCATGCCGGAATTCGAATTTGTGTTTATTGGCGATCATGCTATGAGGTATACATGTTATTTACGCTGCGGGCTAGAAAACTTTATCTCGAGGGGTGTACTGGGTATATTGCTTGTGTGCTTGATACTAGCATGTCTCTTGTTAGTATAGAAGATGTAAGGTAGTTAATGAATTTCGGATGTCTTTTAGGCGATTATGCATTACCTCCGATCGAGAGTTAGAGTTTTGCATTGAGGTTATTGCCGGACTTCACCTATCTCTAGAGCACCTTATAGGATGGCTCCGGTGAGTTGAGAGAGTTGAAGGAAGCAGGTTGCGAGAAGCTGGCTGGATAGGGAGTTTATTAAAGAGTGTGTCAGGTAAAGGTGGGGTGCGGTGTTGTTTGTGAAGAAGAAGGATGGTAGTTTGCGGTTGTGCATTGACTATCGTCGGTTGAACGAGTTACTATAAAGAATAAGTATCCATTACCTCACATTGATGATCTCTTTGATCGGCTTGAGGGTCATTGTGTATTCCAAGTTAGACTTGAGGAGTGGTTACCACCGGTTGAGGGTTCGAGCGGAGGATGTCCCACGACCTTTAAATGCAGCGTTATGGCCATTATGAGTTTGTTGTGATGCCGTTTGGTTTGACAAAGCGCTGCCGTTTTCATGGACTTGATGAATAGGGTGTTTCATGAGTACCTTGATTGTTTTGTAGTGGTGTTCATTGATGATATCCTCGTGTACTCGAAGTCACGAGATGAACATGAGCATCATTTGAGAGAGGTTCTTACTGTGTTGCATAAGAAACAACTTTTTTCTAAGTTTAGCAAGTGTTCATTTTGGCTAGAACAAGTTTTTTTTCTTGGGCATGTTGTGTCTAGTGATGGTATCGCGGTGGATCCATCAAAGGTTGAGGCTTTTACCAAGTGGAAGACTCTAATGCGGTGACAGTCGTAGTTTCTTGGGCTTGGCGGGTTATTACCGGGTTTATTGAGGGATTTTCCAAGATTGCTACTCCTATGACCAATCTTACTCGGAAAAGTCTGCTTTTGTTTGGAGTGACAAGTGCGAGGCTAGTTTTCAGGAGTTGAAGAGAAGGTTGACTACAGCTCCTGTTTTAGCATTGCCTAGTGGTTGTGATAACTTCGTGGTTTATTGTGTGATGCTTCTTTGGAAGGTTTAGGTTGTGTGCTTATGCAGAACAGGAAGGTTATTGCCTATGCTTCTAGGAAGTTGTCACCATATGAGCAGAATTATCCGACTCATGATCTTGAGTTAGCCTATTATCTTTGCGCTTCACAAGTGGAAACACTATCTTTATGGAGCTAAGTTTGAGGTGTATATGGATCATAAGAGTCTGAAATACCTTTTCTCACAAAGGAGTTGAATATGAGGCAGGCGATGGATGGAAAAGCTTAAGGATCACGATTGTACTATCTTTACCATCCAGGGAAGCGAATGTAGTTGCGGATGCGTTGAGTAGGAGATCCTTCATGTCATGTTTGATGATGAGGGAATGGAAGATGCTTGAGGATGTCGTGAATGGAGTCTGTTGTGAGTGAGCATAGTGTTCTCTTTGCTAGTGTTCGTGCTACACCGGTGTTGTTTGGGTTGATCAAGGAAGCTCAAGCTCTTGATCGGATTTGATGAAGATTATCGATGGATTGGGTGAGAATAATACACCGAGTTCGCGATAAGCGATGATGGGATCTTGACATTTCGAGAATAGGGTTTGCGTTCCTTCTTACGATGAAGTGAAAGCGTATGGTTCTTGATGAGGCTCACAAGGCCAAGTATACGATACATCCGGGTAGTACTAAGATGTACCGTGACTTGAAGAGGTTTTGGTGGAATGGTATGAAGAGGGAGATAGGCGAGTATGTTTCGAGATGTTTGACGTGTGGCGGGTTAAGTGAGCACCGAGACCTGGGTTTGCTTCATCCACTTGAGATTCCGGAGTGGAAGTGGGAGCATATCACCATGGATTTTGTTACAGGGTTGCCACGTACTCGTAGAGGCTTTGATGCAGTTTGGGTTATTGTTGATAGGTTGACTAAGTCTTCTCATTTTATCCCAATTGCGATTTCCTACAGTTTGAGTCAGTTGGCAGCATTGTAAATTCAGGAGATTGTGAGACTACATGGTGTACCGGTTAGCATTGTGTCAGATAGGGACCCCAGATTTACTTCTAGGTTACGGCATTCTTTGCGGGAGGCTTTGGGTGCAGGCTGAATTTGATCTGCGTTTCATCCACAGTCGATGGTCGATCGGAGCGATTGATCTGATTTTGGAGGATATGTTACGTGCGTGTGCTATGGATTTCAAGGGTAGTTGGGATTCACATCTACCGTTGGCTGAGTTCGCATATAATAACAGTTATCAGTCGAGCATTGAGATGGCGTCGTACGAGGCATTGTATGGGCGTAAGTGTCGATCACTGATTTGCTGGGATGAGGTTGGTGAGGCTAGATTATGGGGTTCGGAGATGGTGCAAGGTGTGAGTGTGAAGGCGATTAGAGGCAGTTGCTTACATTCGAGTAGGCGAGAAAAGCTACGTAGACAACCGAGGCGTGATCTTGAGTTTCAGGTTGGTGACTTTGTGTTCCTGAAGGTATCGCCCCGGTGCGGTACAAAGCGGTTTGGGAAGAAAGGGAAGCTTTCTCCCATGTTTATTGGTCCGTTCGAGATCTTAGAGCGGATTGGTTCTTTGGCTTATAAACTTGCGTTACCACCGTCTATATCGGGTGTTCATGATGTGTTTCGTGTTTCCATGCTTCGTAAGTACTTGAAGGACAAGTCACATGTCCTTACTTATGAGGAGATTACCTTTGAGCCCGATCTTTCTTACGTTGAGAAACCAGTGAGGATTCTTGATACCAAGGAGCAAGTCTTGAGGACCAAACGGATTCCTTTATTGAAGGTCTTGTGGAAGAATCATGATATTGAGGAAGCCACATGGGAGACTGAGCTTGAGATGAGGGAGAAATACCCTTACTTGTTCGAGATTTCTGGTATGAATTTAGGGACTAAATTCCTTTAAGTGGGGGAGGATGTGAGAACCCAAACCCCATTTCATGTTTGTCATCATTATAACATGTTTACAATAGATCTTGACATGTTAGAGACTCATTTCATTCATATCATGTTGACATTGAGTTGGTTGAGATCATAACAGAGTAATGGTCTTCCATGCGTTGCATGCCTTGTGTTGATGTTTCGAGTGTTCGTTTTAACGTGTTAGCACCTGAATAAGTCTCATGAGATTCTTAATACCTTGCATATAAGATTTACAATGTTCATCTTAGTTGTTTCATGCGGCGACCCGACCCGAATCCCAATACGAGACCCCGAGGTCGTGCCGTCAAAAACACACAAGATAACAAATAATGGGTAAGGCCATAACGGCGGTACGCCAAAAACTTTAACACATGCAGAAGCGTAATATAATTAAACGGTGGCGCCCGGGCTAACAAGCTCAAACTATGACAACCTTAGAGATAATAAATCTCTTGGTCCAAAAATAAAATCATGTGATAACAATTTATAGCAGTTATATACCAAATCATCGGCGACGTTACGGCCGGAACCCAACATTAAACTAAGTCTACAACTCTAATCTAACATGCTTAATGGCTAAAAACATGCCGGATAACAAACATAATAAAGTAACCAATACATGGTTAAAACAACTAAAGTATGAGCATCATAATTACATAAGGCACGACTAACACATGTCGGCTCTCGAAAGATTAAGTGCTAATTAACATAAGTACTAATAATCAAACACACAAAGTCTTGCTACCCCACATAAAGTTTATATAACTTTATGTTCCCATCGTCCTTGCCAAAAGAAAAGATACTAAAATTATAAGGTAGCAACCTCGTCAAAAGCTTCTCCAACGTAACTCGATACTCACTTCGAACCGCTCGCTCGGCTCGGATCTAGGGAAAACAATCAAAACAAATAGGAGTAAGTCATAAAGACTTAGCAAGTTACTAACATAACTTCCTGTCATGGCATCATGCTCAACAATAATAATTCATGCTATTGGCATAATATACATTTCATAAATAATCATGTCAAGATATCCATACTTAACAATTTCGAGTATCATGTTATCAACAAGTATAACATTTCATTAATTCGTTCAACCATCATTCCATATCATATCATATTCACGTAGCACATTATTCACATATAAGCACTCGTGAGTCAATTCATATAAAAAGGGATATGATACCGTTACCCTTTTTCCGCCGTGTCGCTCCTGCAAAAACACGTGCAAAACCTTTATGTGTCCTCGATATCCCTTTCGTGGATATCGACGTCCCGAGACATTTCCCGCTCGAGTTCGATAGTTATCAAAGTCATGTTTCCATACTACAACGAGATCAACTACTTCCCTACCGTGGCCATCGATAGAGGGTGTGTGCAATCCCGCGGCGATCCATCAAAATCACGAATCTCACAATTCGTGAAGATGATGCATCGTCCCGCCCAAAGACTCAACAAACCGACTCCAGCTGGACTCAAACTTCAAGCACACGTAATACATTTTCATATGCTCAAATAAGTAGGCATGTACTTTACCATCATCTAGTCATGCTTTTACTTCACAACTAGCACATAATCACATTAGAGATAAAATCAAGGCTCTAATCATCAAGTGTTCTTCATACACTTTAAAATGCTTGGAGGCTTAACCTCCATTAATACTACCCAAAATTCGTAGGACTTAGGCATATTACTCCTTAATGTAATACTAACCCAATGGTCAACTCCGTTGAGTCATAATCAATCTTTCAAAAATTAGGGTATAGAAGCCGTTGGCCTCAATACTCTCCTATGTCCATACTAACATGAATAAATAGGTTACTAAGGTCATTAAACCCATAAGACCCCAAATCAAACATTTAAGTAGGCAACATAGAATCAAAGTCACAAGTTAGGCATATATATTCATTCACAAGTCATCAAACATGCTCCCAACACTTAAACAAACAAGATAGAATGATTTATCATATATCTCTACCCTTGAATATCATCATAAACATACTTTACAATCTGTTTACTAAGGTTATTAAACCCATAAAACTCCACTCAAACAATTAACTAGTCAACATAGAATAAAAGTCACAAACAAGGCATATATATTCATTATTTCTATTTCCTCAAATATGAGTCTAACCATTTCATCAAATATGCTCCCAACACTTAAACAAACAAGATAGAATAATTCATCATCTATCTCTACACATGAATATCATCATAAACATACTTTACAACATGTTCATCCAACCAAAATTTCATCATCTAGCATATAGTGAAACATGGCATCTCTACAAGCCTAACCATTTCATCAAACATGCTCCCAACATTTAAACAACAAGATAGGGTGACTTATCATACATTACCACACATAAATAACATCATAATCATGGTTTATAATCTTTTCATAATCTAATCATACAACCAAAAATGCAACATTTAGCATATACGAGAACATAGCATCTCTACATGCCTAACCATTTCATCAAACATGCTCCCAATACTTACACAACAAGGTAGAATGATTTATCAAACATTACTACACATAAATGACATCATAATAAGAGTTTGTAATCTGCTCATAATATGTTCATACAACCGAAAATGCAACATTTAGCATATACGAGAACATAGCATCTCTACAAGCCTAACTATTTCATCAAACATGCTCCCAATGCTTAAACAACAAGATGGAATGATTTATCATACGTTATCACACATAAATAACATCATAAACATGATTTATAATCTGTTTATAATCTGATCATACAACCAAAAATGCAACATTTAGCATATTCGAGAACATAGCATATCTACAAGCCTAACTACCTCATCAAACATGCTCCCAATGCTTAAAAAACAAGATTGAATTATTTATCATACATTATCACACCTAAATAACATAAAAATCATGATTTACAATATGATCATAATCTGTTTATACAACCTAAAATGCATCATTTAGCATCTACGAGAACATGACATCTCTACAAGCCTAACTATCTCATTCAATATGCTCCCAACACTTAAACAACAAGGTAAAATGATTTATCATACATTACTACACCTAAATGACATCATAAACATGGTTTATAATATGTTTATAATCTGTTCATACAACCAAAATTCATCATATAGCATATATTAGAACATAGCATCTCTACAAAGTCCTAAGTGCTCTCATTGACCTCATATATAGGAAGATTGTTTTCCCTAGGGTGAATGAGGCTAAAATAAATAGAAAGAGATGTTGTAACTCACCTTAAATAAGCCCTACAAGATGTACAAAACGTCCATGCAAAGGTGGGTATGTGATCTCCTTGCCCTCCTCTTCTCTTCTATGGTTGGGTTTTGGAAATGGCTTCCTCAAGACTTGGCCACCATTGTTGAATACTCAAGAACCTTGAAGAAACTCTCTATAACTTGTATGAAGTGATCAGCCACGAATTTGGAAGATGATGGCTGAATAGGATGGGTTTAGTGGAGGTAATGGCCACTCTATGGCTGAAGTGGGGTGGGAGGAAGTGTCCAATGCATGTTTGTGCATGTTGGAGGTCTTTCTTTGCCAAGTGTTGTACATGCACTTAAATCTCCCAAAACTTGTCAAGCATGCAAGAGAGGATAGGTAGGACGAACTAGGGTGGTTTAGGGTGGGTTAGGTTGGGTTTGGGTAGGGTTAAGTTGGCCAAATAGAAAGTCTAACACACAATGAGTGGTCAACTATAGTAGACCAGAATTTGGGTCATTTTACAAAATGGTCCTGTACCGAAATACACGTCCTAAAATTACACAAAAGATATGTTTAGAAATCTCTATGAGTCTAGTTTCTAACACATCAAACGGATCCGAATTCCGAGTTTCGTACACAAAGTTATGGCCAAAATACTACAGACCTATCGTGGCCTTCGAAATACCGAATTTCCGAAAATCAAACTCGGCGTGTGTAAAGCGTTTACACGACCACTCAAAAATAATTCTAAGTTAATTCCCCAAGGTCCCATAGTCATCTAGGGTCAAAATAATACCAACCGAAAAAGTCGTACAAAGAAGAAGAACGACAAGAAGTAAAGTAGCAATCAAACCGTCGATTCGACAAGCATTCAAACAAGATTTAAATCATGTTAAGGATATTATGAATGATATCTAATACTTACATATATGCATCCATCTAGAAGTCTAACACATCTAAACATGTTATTTAATCATCATGTAAAGATCTAGGACCAAATCGAGGTCAGGAACACAAAAACCCGAGTAAACTCTCAATCGCGTCGCATTTCGATTATCGTCGAGTTACGACTTGTGACTTTAGCAAGTTAACAACTAAATGACATCTCTTAAAAGTATTTTGGTCTTAATGTGATCTCTCATACACATCTAGACTCTCTCAGAAATCAAATAAGCGATCAACAAGGGAAGAAGTGCGAGCATTGCACGCAATTCAAGCTAACCGGGAATCGGGGTCTTACATCCTCTCCCCCTTAAAAAGAATTCGTCCCGAATTCTAAACCGTATAACAAACCAACGTTAGGTCATCACCCAACAACAAATACCCAAACACAACTACGGTGTCTCTCAATCTCGAGTGAACACTCGATGCTCAAAACCATAAACCTAGACTCAATCTTCGAGTCTATTATCACAATAACCAAACCAAATACTCAAAAATCAATTACCAAAAATCTCACATTCACAAGTTCAAAAATTGCCAATAACCATATTACCAAACACTTAAGATTGAAAATAACTTGACTCATACTCGAGTCACAAAAGTACACACAAATTCCATTACTGATTAATTAACCACGTGAATCCTTAACATATCACAAAAACAAAATCAAGACTTTATAAAGATCAATATTCCGAAACTATATGCCTCTAAGGCTACAACATGGGACTTCAAGACAACAAATTCCAAATCATAAGACATAAAAATTGCAGATAGGGCAATCCACAAACTAAAGAAGAGTGTTCCACAACACGCTCCTAAAAAAATAAGTCAACATTCATGATCATGCAAGCCACACTCAAATTTCCAAATCATGGACAAAGCTCACAAGAGCAAATAATAGCATTGAATAAAAATTCATTCCATTTATTTTCCTTTCCTTTTGCTAAGAGGTTTAGTCAATTTCTAACCTACTTGCTACCAATCCTAGTCCACCAACGAACTTCTTTTGATCACCAATTTAGGGTACCGGCTAAATTGGATTTCAAAAGCTTTCGTTGCAAGGATGCCAAGGTAAATGAGAAAATTTCTATGCATCCTTCCCTACTGTCTCACATAATCATGCAACAGACTAAACAAGTCACCTTTACTACTAATGCATATAAGCATGTCCATACTCAAATACAACTATATCCGTTAAATACATTTTATTGTTTTTGTAAACCATACCTTTACTCATAAATTGATCTTTAAGCAAATGACAAAATTCCTATTATTAGCAATACCACATGCATACACGTATATCATGTAAATGTGATATATAATCACCAAGTACCATCATACTTCTAATCATATAATCCATATAATCCATTTAATTCATGCAACTCATAACATTACACGTATATCCATAGTGTATAAACTCAACGCACCACTAGCAAATACAACTAGTAAACATTATCACATTTTTATACCGCAATTAATTGCTTGCCGAAAAATCAAAATTCAATCAAAACCATAAACAAATCCCATACCGGGACATCATCCTTTATCATATCAATAAACCCGAGAAACCAACAATCAATAGATTTGAATACTCAATGCAATGTATGTATGAATGCATGTGAGCTAACGATACCACGAATACTCATAGTAGCGATAATAATAACCATAATATATAAATAAGGAGTTACCTCCTATCTTGGTAGGTCTCAAAACTACGCAATGGCCAACCGCCACACACGTACACAACCTCAAACTCTAGGTCGTCTATCACCATCTCACTAAGAGTCACTAGACTGCTTACTAGCACCACTAGAATCGTTAATCCTCAACTTAAGGCAATCTTTTTCAAACCTTCTAACTCATCATCATCATCCTTAACAGCTTCGAGGTCCTCTCGAGTGCATTTCTTAATATCCAACCCTTTCTCATAAGTATAGTCCACAACCCCTCGATAATCCGTAAGCTGTAATAAAATAAATTACCTATAATATTCAATCCTTAATCCTTAATTCTTTCACAATTCATGGATTCTCCCTAGTCTCATTCGGTACTAAGTACTCTACTCCAATAAGCTAACTCTGTGATCATCACTTAAATATTAAACCAAAATCTGATAATATTTGCCACCAATTCTCTGGTGGATTCTCAAACATGGATACTACTAATACTACCTTATACTCATCAATACTGGCACCTCTACCAGTGCTAACACACATTCTAGATTCAAACATCTTAATCTTACAATAACTCTCGACGTTAATATTCAATGATTCACACAAAACCAATCCCCAAACTAGGCCAAGGAACCTATCCTGGTAGACAGCTAACCAATAGCTCTGTTACCAACTGTGGCGACCCGACCCGAATCCCAATACGAGACCCCGAGGTCGTGCCGTAAAAAACACACAAGATAACAAATAACGGGTAAGGCCATAACGGCGGTACGCCAAAAAGTTTAACACATACGGAAGCGTAATATAATTAAACGGTGGCGCCTGAGCTTACAAGCTCAAACTATGACAACCTTAGAGATAATAAATCTCTTGGTCCAAAAATAAAATCATGTGATAACAATTTATAGCAGTTATATACCAAGTCATCGGCGACGTTACGGCCGGAACCCAACATTAAACTAAGTCTACAACTCTAGTCTAACATGCTTAATGGCTAAAAACATGCCGGATAACAAACATAATAAAGTAACCAATACATGGTTAAAACAACTAAAGTATGAGCATCATAATTACATAAGGCACGACTAACACATGTTGGCTCTCGAAAGATTAAGTGCTAATTAACATAAGTACTAATAATCAAACACACAAAGTCTTGCTACCCCACATAAAGTTTATATAACTTTACATTCCCATCGCCCTTGCCAAAAGAAAAGATACTAAAATTATAAGGTAGCAACCTCGTCAAAAGCTTCTCCAACGTAACTCGATACTCACTTCAACCGCTCGCCGGCTCGGATCTAGGAAAACAATCAAAACAAATAGGAGTAAGTCATAAAGACTTAGCAAGTTACTAACATAACTTCCTGTCATGGCATCATGCTCAACAATAATAATTCATGCTATTGGCATAATATACATTTCATAAATAATCATGTCAAGATATCCATACTTAACAATTTCGAGTATCATGTTATCAACAAGTATAACATTTCATTAATTGCTCAACCATCATTCCATATCATATCATATTCACGTAGCACATTATTCACATATAAGCACTCGTGAGTCAATTCATATAAAAAGGGATATGATACCGTTACCCTTTTTCCGCCGTGTCGCTCCTGCAAAAACACGTGCAAAACCTTGATGTGTCCTCATCCCTTTCGTGGATATCGACGTCCCCGAGACAACATTTCCCCCGAGTTCCGATAGTTATCAAAGTCATGTTTCCATACTACAACCGAGATCAACTACTTCCCTACCGTGGCCATCGATAGAGGGTGTGCAATCCGCGCGAAGCGATCCATCAAAATCACGAATCTCACAATTCGTGAAGATGATGCATCGCCCCGCCCCAAAGACTCAACAAACCGACTCATTGGACTCAAACTTCAAGCACACGTAATACATTTTCATATGCTCAAATAAGTAGGCATGTACTCTACCATCATCTAGTCATGCTTTTACTTCACAACTAGCACATAATCACATTAGAGATAAAATCAAGGCTCTAATCATCAAGTGTTCTTCATACACTTTAAAATGCTTGGAGGCTTAACCTCCATTAATACTACCCAAAATTGTAGGACTTAGGCATATTACTCCTTAATGTCATACTAACTCCAATGGTCAACTCCGTTGAGTCATAATCAATCTTTCAAAAATTAGGGTATAGAAGCCGTTGGCCTCAATACTCTCCTATGTCCATACTAACATGAATAAATAGGTTACTAAGGTCATTAAACCCATAAGACCCCAAATCAAACATTTTAAGTAGGCAACATAGAATCAAAGTCACAACTTAGGCATATATATTCATTCACAAGCCATCAAACATGCTCCCAACACTTAAACAAACAAGATAGAATGATTTATCATATATCTCTACCCTTGAATATCATCATAAACATACTTTACAATCTGTTTACTAAGGTTATTAAACCCATAAAACTCCACTCAAACAATTAACTAGTCAACATAGAATAGAAGTCACAAACAAGGCATATATATTCATTCTTTCTATTTCTTCAAATATGAGTCTAACCATTTCATCAAATATGCTCCCAACACTTAAACAAACAAGATAGAATAATTCATCATCTATCTCTACACATGAATATCATCATAAACATACTTTACAACATGTTCATCCAACCAAAATTTCATCATCTAGCATATAGTGAAACATGGCATCTCTACAAGCCTAACCATTTCATCAAACATGCTCCCAACACTTAAACAACAAGATAGGGTGACTTATCATACATTACCACACATAAATAACATCATAATCATGGTTTATAATCTTTTCATAATCTAATCATACAACCAAAAATGCAACATTTAGCATATACAAGAACATAGCATCTCTACATGCCTAACCATTTCATCAAACATGCTCCCAACACTTAAACAACAAGGTAGAATGATTTATCATACATTACTACACATAAATGACATCATAATAAGATTTTATAATCAGTTCATAATATGTTCATACAACCGAAAATGCAACATTTAGCATATACGAGAACATAGCATCTCTACAAGCCTAACTATTTCATCAAACATGCTCCCAATGCTTAAACAACAAGATGGAATGATTTATCATACGTTATCACACATAAATAACATCATAAACATGATTTATAATCTGTTTATAATCTGATCATACAACCAAAAATGCAACATTTAGCATATTCGAGAACATAGCATCTCTACAAGCCTAACTATCTCATCAAACATGCTCCCAATGCTTAAACAACAAGATGGAATGATTTATCATACACTATCACACCTAAATAACATCAAAATCATGATCTACAATCTGATCATAATCTGTTTATACAACCTAAAATGCATCATTTAGCATCTACGAGAACATGGCATCTCTACAAGCCTAACTATCTCATCCAATATGCTCCCAACACTTAAATAACAAGGTAAAATGATTTATCATACATTACTACACGTAAATGACATCATAAACATGGTTTATAATATGTTTATAATCTGTTCATACAACCAAAATTCATCATATAGCATATACTAGAGCATGGCATCTCTACAAATTCCTAAGTGCTCTCATTGACCTCATATAGGAAGATTGTTTTCCCTAGGGTGAATGAGGCTAAAATAAATAGAAAGAGATGTTGTAACTCACCTTAAATAAGCCCTACAAGATGTACGAAACATCCATGCAAAGGTGGGTATGTGATCTCCTTGCCCTCCTCTTCTCTTCTATGGTTGGGTTTTGGAAATGGCTTCCTCAAGACTTGGCCACCATTGTTGAACACTCAAGAACCTTGAAGAAACTCTCTATAACTTGTATGAAGTGATCAGCCACGAATTTGGAAGATGATGGCTGAATAGGATGGGTTTAGTGGAGGTAATGGCCACTCTATGGCTGAAGTGGGGTGGGAGGAAGTGTCCAATATATGTTTGTGCATGTTGGAGGTCTTTCTTTGCCAAGTGTTGTACATGCACTTAAGTCTCCCAAAACATGTCAAGCATGCAAGAGAGGATAGGTAGGACGAACTAGGGTGGTTTAGGGTGGGTTAGGTTGGGTTTGGGTAGGGTTAAGTTGGCCAAATAGAAAGTCTAACACACAATGAGTGGTCAACTATAGTAGACCAGAATTTGGGTCATTTTACAAAATGGTCCTGTAACGAAATACACCTCCTAAAATTACACAAAAGATATGTTTAGAAATATCTATGAGTCTAGTTTCTAACACATCAAACGGATCCGAATTCCGAGTTTCGTACACAAAGTTATGGCCAAAATACTACAGACCTATCGTGCCCTTCTAAATACGCGAATTTTCGAAAATCAAACTCGAAGCGTGTGTAAACGCGTTTACACGACCACTCAAAAATAATTCTAAGTTAATTCCCCAAGGTCCCATAGTCATCTAGGGTCAAAATAATACCAACCGAAAAAATTAAAGAAGAAGAACGACAAGAAGTAAAGTAGCAATCAAACAGTCGATTCGACAAGCATTCAAACAAGATTTAAATCATGTTAAGGATATTATGAATGATATCTAATACTTACATATATGCATCCATCTAGAAGTCTAACACATCTAAACATGTTATTTAATCATCATGTAAATATCTAGGACCAAATCGAGGTCAGGAACACAAAAACCCGAGTAAACTCTCAATCGCGTCGCATTTCGATTATCGTCGAGTTACGACTTGTGACTTTCGCAAGTTAACAACTAAATGACATCTCTTAAAAGTATTTTGGTCTTAATGTGATCTATCATACACATCTAAACTCTCTCAGAAATCAAATAAGCGATCAACAAGGGGAGAAGTGCGAGCATTGCACGCAATTCAAGCTAACCGGGAATCGGGGTCTTACATTTCATGCTTGGTTGGAAGTTTAGAAGCTTCATTGCTTCGTTTGTGTTTTGATGTTTTACATCATTGCTTGTATTGCCTTCATTTCGTCTCGAGAGAAGTTCGGTTGAGTTCTAGGCCTTGAATATAAGCTATAAGCATGATTAAACAAGCCTAATACATGTTCATTCTATTCTAGTTTGAGTTGGGTTTGATTCGTGTTTGATTCGTTGGCCGTTTGTCGATTGGTTCCAGCCATGTGTTTAGCTTGTTTCGGATGTGTTTCGGGTGTGTTTCCGACTTGTTTTGAGTTGGGTTACACCTTAGGATGCTTTCCCATGAGTTTGAAATCATTTAGGACAAGTTTAGAACAAGTTTGAGTCATGAACCTCGCGGCCGCATTGGTTTTTGGATGTTGGCTCGCGTTGAGATGCTGAGAGCACCCCCAAATGTGCAGAACCTGGAGGCAGGGACCATGTGGTCGCATGCTCCAAAAACAAAGTGACCGCTATGTCTTGTTTTCAGCCTTGTGATTTTTCTTGGTTGGTTTTGGTTGTTGACCACAAAGCCCTTGGCCCTTGGACGTCTTTAGTGAGTCAAGCCTCCTTTGTTGACCCTCCTACAACCCTTCTAAACCCTTGGATCAATCCTTATCAAAGGCTTGCATTCCTTAGCCAATTAGAAGGCTTATAACCTCCTTCACATGGATAGTGGTCTTGTTGGTAAGTATATAAACCATTTTCAGCCTATTCAGCCATTAGAGATCACCAAAGCTTCATCATTTGCAGAGAGTGACCACCATTTTCGTCCATGAAGAGAACCCTAACTTGAGTGACCATTTGCCGGAGTTCCAGTGATCCGATCGGCGATCCGAGACCGCCAAATCGAAGGCCTTGCTCTCCTCTACAACAATCCTTGGTTTAATCCTCCTTCCAACCATTATTTATAGGCTTAAGGTGAGTTCACAATTCCCATAATTTTCATGTTCAATATTATAACATGACCCCTTCATTATAGTTGTTCTATTGATGCTTAGGAACACTTTTTGTGAAGAAGAATCCTCCAATTCAACCTATGAAATGTATGTAGGATTTTATGATTTCATTATGAAGTTGTGATTTTGACTTTGTGTAAAGCATGGATGTTGTTTATAATGTACCTAGGAACAACTCTTGTGAAAGAATATGTTTCAATTGTAGGTTTAACAAAATCACCGATTCTAGGGTTTGAAACTCGAGAATGTGTTTATGGCTAGTTTAAGGTCATGAACGGCTTAGTTATTAAGTTCTAAATGAACGGAGAACATAGAAAAGGGCAATGTAATGCATATAGTATCAATGCTCTACTTGGTTGAATTTTAGAAATGACTCACCGGAGTTGAGATTAGGGAGTTATTGAACAATATCGACTCCACATTCAATCCCTACGACGTTTGTAGTTCGTTAGACTAATGTATTAGCTTACGTGACTTTGGGATGAATTGAAGGGCATGTTTGATATGTGTGCTTATAAGACTCAATCGAGTTCTTATGCGGTTTATATGATTGTGTGAAGCAAATGCATAATTGAGAGCATGTTGTAGTATGATATATCTATTTGACATGTTAAATTTGCTCTTGTCGAATTCCTATTTGATTCCTTAATGAGTAAACACCTACTTGTTGAATAAGTTCGCTCTTGTCGAACTTGTTCCTTATTTTAGATTATATGACGAGTAAACATCTACTTGGCATTGCATTAGTCCAGCTGGCATATTTGGTTGAGTCGATGGTGTGACAATGCATCGCCGTCACGAGTTATGGGGCTCGTGATAGTGATGGGTTGTTTAATCGGTTTTTATCACACACCCCTCCTCCGTTGGCCACGTGGGAAGTAGCCTTTTTGTAACCAATAGAGCACATTGGCAAGTCTAATTACCAAGTAGAGAGCTTGGTACCCGAGTAGAGAGCTCGGTACTTTGATACACTCATCACGGGTATCATTGGCACGATAATGTTAACGTTGTGTATTGCAGGAGCTACGTAGCAGCACCGGTTCCATAACATATCCTCTTAATATGTGATTTACTTTATAGCACTTATGTGAAACAATGTGCTACCATGGATATGTGATTTAAGTGTTTATTAAATGAATGCTTTGATTGACTTGATATTAAAGATGATACCTTGCTATGTATGTTGCATGATGCCATGACATGCATAATTGTTAACTCACTAAGTCTTTATGACTTACCCCCTCCCTTTTACTGCTTTAGATCCGAGCCGTCTAGGTACTTCTCGTTGAGACGTTGTAGGGTTCGTGCTTGTCCGAGATCACTCGCGACGAGGTTGTTCTTTTAGTTGTCCTTCTTTTTAAACTCTTTTGTAAGGACGTTGGGATTAGCAAGTCATTTAGACTTCGCTTTGGGAACTTTGTTTATTTGTATTTATGTCTATACTTGTATCCTATTTTGAGTGCCGGCGCATGTACGCCGAGCTTTGTATAGATGTAGTTTGGTTCACATGTTTTAAAACTTCCGCTGGGCATTACTTTAGCTCTTATTTACTTATGTTGTTCTCCGACATGTTGTAGCCGTTGAGGTATATTTGCATGATCTGTTTAGTGTTGGGTTCCGGTTGTAAAGTCGCCGATGAATCGGTATACTTGTCTTTAATTGTTATATCAGGTTTAAAAAGTTTTAAATTATTCCGACCTTTTTGTGTTGAGTCGCGCTTCATCTACAATGTTGCGTCACGTCGTTTTCTATAATTGAGTCATTGTATGTATTGTTGTCCTATTTGGATGACTTGACTCGTGATTCCTCCTCGGGGTCCGGGTCGGGTCGTCACAGTTGGTATCAAAGCTTTATAGGTTAGCTATCGGCCAGGATAGGTTCCATGGCCTAGATGGGTTGGTTCTTAGTGTGATTTCTAATGTCAAGTGATTTCTTATAGGTTCACGATGGTGGAGACTAGACACGGTACGAATATCGAAGGTACTGGTCCTAGCCAAGGAGGCGGTGTTGGTCGAGGTGATAGAGAGAATAGACAGGGTGATAGACCTCCATTGCGAGAGCTTGAGTTGACCCTAATGCGCAGATGGCGGACATGTATCGCCGATGCTTGCTTTTATGATCGAGATGGCCCAGTGGAGGTCATGTGGGAGTACCACTTGCACCACCACCACCACCGAGAGGTAAGCGCAGCCACGCCTCGTTGATGTGCCTGTTGATCCTAGAGTGAGGAACAATACTATTTTGGAGAGATTCTTGAAGATGAAACCTCCATCTTTCGAGGGTGAGTCTGATGCTAGTATTGTTGAGTTGTGGCTGAAGGACTTAGAGAAGATCTTTGCAGCTCCGACCTGTGATTGAGGAATAGAAGGTTGTACAGATAGTAGTGTATAAGCCGGGGGAGCCGCCAACCATTGGTGGAAAGTCTTGCTTGCTAGTTGGAATCGAATGGGGTTCCTAGAGTGTGGCCTAACTTGAGAGGGAGTTCAGACTTCTTATGTACCGATGGTAGTGAGGCAGACGAGAGAGAGAAGGAGTTCAAGGATTTGGAGCAGGTTCTATGTCCGTGGCTCAAGATTCATCTAAGTTCACCGAGTTGTATCAAGCAGTATTGTATCTTGTACTGTATGAGTCCTGTGAGGGTTCTTAAGTTCGTTAAGGGTTTGAAGACGAGTATAGGAGACATCTTTTGTCTCTTGATTTAGCTATGTATTATCTGGGCGCGGTAGATCGTGCCTATGAGATAGAGAGGGATATTGAGGTGCACATGCGAAGCCTTATGCGTCTTCACAAAGAAGCAGCGATCATCACGAGGGGCCTCGCAAAGCATTAGGGAGGCTGACTGTCGGGCAGGGAATCGGTCGACCCGTCGGGGCATACGCCGCAATCGGTGGCGTGGTAGACAAAGAGCAAGAAATGGGGATAGTCAGACATACCGTCTGTCTCGAGAGTCGGGATAGTCGCTCCATCTTCTCGTGGGCAAGTAGTGCGAGGAGACGGAGAGCTTAGGTGGTATGTTCTTATTGTGGCGCGCGGGCACCGCAATTGGCGGTGTTCGACTAAGACCGCTAAGTGTCACTGGTGTGAAAGTGAGACAGTCATATGAGGAGAGATTGTCCTAAGGTGGTGTTAGTCGGTCGGTGGGTTCGTTTCACGGCCACGCCTTGGAATAAGAGGGATAGTGATGGTCCGCGTCAGAAGCCTTGACACGTGTATTTGCGCGTGGTCGTGAGAGTACTCGGTGATTGGAGGTACTCTCGGTTTTGGTCATAGAGATGAGGTTCTTATAGATAGGGTCTACTCATTCATATGTCGCATCACATTTTATAGATCATTTATGTGTATTGCACCTTTCGATTTGCCTTATGTTCTTGAGGTCTCTACACCGTTGGGTGATTGTATGTTAGCGTCGAGGTCTGGTGTACTTGTTTGTGATCGGGTTTGCATGCGGATTTGGTAGTATTGCCTATCCGGGATTTTGATGTGATATTAGGTATGGATTGGCTTTGTGTTTACCATGCTTTAGTAGATTGCCGTCGCAAGAGGGTTACTTTCCATGCTATTCCGGAGTTTGTATTTATTGGTGATCATGCTTTGGAGCCATGTTATTTCTGCGGGCTGGAAACTTCTACTCTCGAGGGGTGTACGGGCTATATTGCTTGTGTGCTTGATACTAGCATGTCTCTTGTTAGTATAGAAGAGCTACCGTAGTTAATGAATTTCAGATGTCTTTTCAATCGATTATGCATTACCTCCCGACCGAGAGTTAGAGTTTTGCATTAAGGTTTTTACGGGGACTTCACTTATCTCTAGAGCACCGTATAGGATGGCTCAAATGAGTTGAGAGAGTTGAAGGAGCAGTTAGGAACTTCTTTGATAGGAGTTTATTAAACCGAGAGTGTCTCTGTGGGGTGCAGGTGTTGTTTGTGAAGAAGAAGGATGGTAGTTTGCGATTGTGCATTGACTATCGTCGGTTGAACGGTTACTATAAAGAATAAGTATCCATTACCTCACATTGATGATCTCTTTGATCGCCGGGAGTACATTGTGTATTCCAAGTTAGACTTGAGGAGTGGTTACCACCGGTTGAGGGTTCGGCGGAGGATGTCCCAAAGACAGCCTTTCAATGCGGCGTTATGGCCATTATGAGTTTGTTGTGATGCCGTTTGGTTTGACAAACGCACCTGGCCGTTTTCTGGACTTGATGAATAGGGTGTTTCATTAGTACCTTGATTGTTTTTGTAGTGGTGTTCATTGATGATATCCTCATGTACTCGAAGTCACGAGAGGAGCATGAGCATCATTTGAGAGAGGTTCTTGTGTTGCGTGAAACAACTTTGCTAAGTTTAGCAAGTGTGCATTTTGGCTAGAACAAGTTGCTTTTCTTGGGCATGTTATGTCTAGTGATGGTATCCAAGTGGAAGACTCTAAGTGGAGTGACGAGAAGTATGAGTTTCTTGGGCTTGGCGGGTTTGTAGGTTTATTGAGGGATTTTCCAAGATTGCTATTCCTATGACCAATCTTACTCGGAAAGTCCGCTTTTGTTTGGAGTGACAAGTGCGAGGCTAGTTTCGAGGGTTGAAGAGGAGGTTGACTACAGCTCTGTTTTAGCATTGCCTAGTGGTTGTGACCGTGGTTTATTGTGATGCTTCCTTGGAAGGTTTAGGTTGTGTGCTATCTTGAGCATGGAAGGTTATTGCCTATGCTTCTAGGAAGTTGTCACCTTATGAGCGAATTATCCGACTCATGATCTTGAGTTAGCTATTATCTTTGCGCTTCACAAGTGGAAACACTATCTTTATGACTAAGTTTGAGGTGTATACGGATCATAAGAGTGCGAAATACCTTTTCTCACAAAGGAGTTGAATGGATGGAAAAGCTTAAGGATCACGATTGTACTATCTTATACCATCGGGGAAGCGAAATGTAGTTGCGGATGCGTTGAGTAGGAGATCCTACATGTCATGTTTGATGATGAGGGAATGGAAGATGCTTGAGGATGTCCGTGAATGGAGTCCTATTTGAGTGAGCATAGTGTTCTCTTTGCTAGTGTTGCTACACCAATGTTGTTTGGGTTGATCAAGGAAGCTCAAGCTGCCGATCCGGATTTGATGAAGATTATCGATGGATTGGGTGAGAATAATACACCCGAGTTCGCGAT
>CM028384.1:4394602-4434814 GCA_013146195.2 Codonopsis lanceolata | reverse complement strand
GAAAGAAATTTTCTTACACTCCTAACGACATAGCCCAACTCCATTCCTCGTTAGGCTAGGACCTGCTAAGACTTAAAGTTTTAAATCCCCCCCAAACTTAAGTTCTATTTTGTCCTCAAAATAGAGGAACATATGAGAGGATTGATGGGGTAGGACAAATATAAAAAGGACGTAGCGGGTCCACCTAACGAACGAGGACGGAACTTGGGCCTCGACTCAAGGTGAGTCGGGCGGAGATAACGAATGAGGACGAAACTCGGGGATCGTGCCTGGTGGCAGCCCATAGTAATTTGAGACATTATGTCCCACGGTGTTAACCCAGCCGAAAAATTTCAGCTGGTCGGCACGCATTTGTGCCAACTGCTGACTCACCATATCAGTTTGGAGGACAGCTTCCTCCAACCTGTTGGAGATCCCAACGAGCGGGTCCTCTTCCTCTTCTGGTTCCTCCTCTTGAGGAACCCTCACTCTCGGCTGCTGGTGATGTTCAAACAAAATGGCCCTAGTAATGACCGGACCAGCCTTCAGCCTCTCCGCGTGTTTGGGCATTCTCACGTTTGCCCTCCTACACAAGTCAGTAATCAAATGCGGGAACGCGAACCCCGCATTCGTCCTACCTCTAATAAGGGTCTTGATTTGGCCGTTGATCAAACGGCCAACATCAATGGACCCACCAGTCATAATGGTGTAGGTCAAGACAGCCCTCTCCCAATTCACCGTGTTTTGGTGACTTGAGGGCATGAGACGGCCACAAACAAATTTATACACGGGCTTGGCCGTGTCTTGGAGGAAGGACTCTCTCATGGTGCGTGGTCCATAAGGTGGTTGACGGCTATAGGACCACTCCACACCAGGGAGAGCAATGACAGCATTCACCACCTCGACAGGGATACGGGGGTTGAGGTGTGTGCTAAAGTCATCGGCACCAACCGCAAAGTTGGAGGTGCCGAAATACATGTTAATGCTTTCGGACGAAAAATTGACAGTAATGTTCCTAACATTAACAGTGTCTAGCACACCGCCATCCATGCCAATGTTGCCATTGGCATAGAATTTCTGGACAATGGGGACTACGGCGTCCTTAGGCGGAGAATCTAACAAACGTCCCCACCTACGAGCCATCAGAACAGGACGGATACCAAAGTCTTCAGCCTTGAATCCCCTTTCGGGCACCAAGGACTTGGAGAGTTTGTTGGTGTACTTTTCTGATGCTTCGTAGGACACGAAGCGGGTGATGTCAAAATTATGCTCTTCCCGAGCGGGCCGAGGATGAAGAGCCCAGTATTTCTACGCTTTCTAAACATTTTGTTTGATAAAAAAATTTAAAACTAAAAGTTTAACAATTAAAAATGTGTTTTAAAATTTTAAAATTAAAATTTAATCTAAAGCATGCAAAATATATCTACGTTAAAAAATATCTAGCACCCTAGCATGCAAATAACGTAAAAATTTAAATAGGTGTTAGGTTACTTGTTTGCCTTTAATCAGAGTGAATGCAACAGAGTGAGCTTGATCTTCGACGGCAACAATGGTGGTTCTTCCTTCTTTTTCTTCAAAATCTTCAACTTGTGGGGTGTAATGGTGGATGTGGATGAGGGAGATGAAGAGTTTGAGGAGGAGAGAGAGAGTATCTTGAGATAGTGCCGGAATTTGGAAGATCTCGCCGAATTGAAAGATTTTATCGCTGCTGCCTTGAAGAGAGAGGAGAGTTTCGTGATTTCTCAAGAAGAAAACTGCAATTTTAATATGGGACGGGTCAAGCAGTCCGCACACCTTTGCCCCGCAAGGTGGTCGGCCAAAAAACGGTTCTCGATTCCTTCATTCATTCCCATGTCTCGACATCACCGCCTCGATATTCGCATATCGGGACCTTGCGGCCGCAGTCCTTCACACCTTGCGTCCGCAAGGTGGACAAAACTTCCACTTGTTTTCTTTCCTAACTTTTCAGCAGTTTGCAATTTAGTCCTTCCGTTAACTTCCGTTATGTCTTGGATATTTCCTGTATGAAAAATCTAAACAAAATCCTAAACTACAAATTATTAGCAACATATAAATACAACACTAAGATGTTTTTCTCCCCAAACTTGAATTTTGGCATATTTAATTAAAAATTAAATGTCCAAAATAAAATTTAACTGAAAAGCATATTTAAACTAACTACTAACAAATAATATTCAAAATAGGGTTGCCTCCCACTTAGCGCCTTGTTTAATGTCTGCTCGACCAAACCGCAAGCCTAATCTCTTGGTGGTTCATTGTCACCAAACGGATTAATTCAATTGTTCTTCAACCGACATTGGCTCAAAATATGGCTTGAGTCGGTGTCCATTCACTTTAAACACTTCATTATTTTTGGGGTTTTGTATATCACCCACGAGGATAAATTGCATTATTCTAAAAGGACCGCACTATTTAGATTTTAACTTTCCTGGGAATAACCTTAACCTAGAGTTAAACAATAATACTTTCATACCTGGATGAAGCATTTTGTTGGCTAATCCCATGTCATGATACTTTTTGGTCTTTTCTTTATAATGCTCGCATTCTCATACGAATTAAGTCTATGTTCTTCTAACTCATTTAACTCGAAACATTTTTCTCCGGCCAATTAAATCCAAATTTAATTCTTTAATCGCCCAATAGGCTTTATGCTCAATTCAAATGGTAAATGGCAAGCTTTGCCATATACCATTCTATATGGACTCATTCCTATGGGTGTCTTAAAAGCGCTCGTATGCCCATAAAGCATCCTTGAGCTTAGATTCCCAATCTTTACGATTAGGCCTAACAGTCTTTTCTAACACTGCTTTTATTTGCCTATTGCTTACTTCTACTTGTCCGGATGTTTGTGGATGATAAGGTGTAGCTAACTTGTGAGTTACACCATGCTTTCTAATAACATTGTTTAACAATTTATTGGTAAAATGAGTTCCCCGGTCACTTATTATGGCCTTAGGGACTCCATATCTAGCAAATAAATCTTCTACAAATTTGACTATCTTTTTCCATCATTATTCTTGGTTGCTACCGCTTCTATCCATTTAGAAACATAATCAATGCTACCAAAATATATTCGCAATTATTGGACATGTGAAAGGACCCATAAAATCAATACCCCAAACGTCAAAAATTTCAACTACTAAATTAACATGTAAGGGCATCTCGTTTCTCTTTCCTATACCACTGCTCTTTTGACATTTATCGCATGTTCTCAGAAAACATTCACAATCTCTAAAAACAAGAGGCCAATATAGACTGATTGCAAAATTTTACGAGCGCTTTATTACCACTAAATGACCACCACAAGAATATCCATGGCAAAATTCCATGATACCTTGTTGGTCTTTTTTCTCGAATACATCTTCTTATTAAAGAATCGAACAAATTTTATAAAAGTGAGGAGCTTCCCAAAAATAATTTTAGTTTCCGCAAAAATTTCTTCTTTTCGTAATGATCAAAACTGATTAATGATATCGCATACATAATAGTTGACAAAATCAAGATACCAAGGGTCGAATCTTTAATGGCCAAGAGTTGTTCATCAGAAAATTATCATTAATGGGGACAGATCATCAAGAAATTGACGCTCAAGCAAGGGTGAAAATTCTAACCTAGACAAGTGGTCACCACACATTCTCGGTTCCCTTTTTATCCTTGATAGTTATGTCAAATTCTTGTAACAATAACATCCATCTAATTAATCTTGGTTTAGCATCCTTCTTACTTAAGAGATATTTTAATGCGGAATGATCGAGAAAAAGATTATCACCTTTGATCTAGCAAATATGATCTAAATTTTTCTAAAGCATATACTACTGCTAAAAATTCCTTTTCGGTAGTGGTATAATTCAATTGAGCATCATTTAGAGTTCTACTAGCATAATGGATCACATGAGGCTTTCTATCTACCCTTTGTCTAACACGGCTCCAATTGCAAAATATCACACATGATTTCAAAAGGAAGTGACCAATCGGGGCCGGATAAAATTAGAGGCGATAGTTAACTTTTCTTTTAATAAATTAAAAGCTTCTAAACATTCTTTATCAAAAATAAATTCTGTATCTTTTGCTAACAAATTACATAGAGGTTCTGATTTTGAAAAGTCTTTTATAAATCTTCGATAGAAACCAAGCATGACCAAGAAAACTTAAAACTCCTTTAGCGAAGTGGGAGGGGTAGTTGTGAAATAACTTCAATTTTAGCTTTGTCAACTTCAATCCTTTATTTGAAACAACATGCCCTAAGACAATTCCATGTTTTACCATGAAGTGACTTTTCTCCCAACTTAAAGTTAAATTAGTTTCATGACATCTTTTCGGGAGACTGATGTAAGGTTTTCTAAGCAAGAGATCAAAAGAATTTCAGCGAAAAATCATCCATGAAAACTTCTACGCATCTTTCAACTAAACTGATAAATATAGAAATCATGCATCTTTGAAAAAGTAGGCGGTGCATTACACAAACTTCCAGGCAGGCATTCTCCTAAAGCAAAAGTACCAAAGGGACATGTAAAGGTTGTTTCTCTTGGTCTTCGGTGCAACGGGGATCGATTATATCCGAGAAAAACCATCAAGAAACAATAATATTCATGACCCGCTAATCTTTCAAGAATTTGGTCAATAAATGGCAAAGGAAAGTGGTCTTTCCTAGTTGCCGCATTTAATTTATAAATCGATACACATTCTATAACCGTTATAGTCCTTGTAGGGACTAATTCATCTTTATCATTTTTAACAACAATAATTCGACTTTTAGGAACTACTTGGACAGGGACTAACCCATTTACTATCGATATAGGGTAAATTATACGCATCTAAAGCTTAAGAACTTCTTTCTAAACTTCTTCCATGTGTGGGTTAAGTCTTCTTTGTCTTTCTCAGAAGGTTTACTACCTTCTTCTAAATGTATTTTATGCATGCACATAGAGGGACTAATTCCTTTTAGGTCAGCTAAGGACCATCCTAAAGCTTCTCTATGTGTCCATAAAACTTTTAACAAACTTGCTTCTTGTTTTTGTTAAGTAAATTTAAATTTTGCTATAATAACGGGAGAAAAGTGTTACCTTCCTAAAAATGCATATTTTAAGTGGATGGTAATGGCTTTAATTCTTCGACTTTGGGAGAATTAATGGAAGGCATAAATTGGGAATTTTCTGCTTTAATTGTTTCTTTTATTTTAGCCTCATTATTCTCTTCTTGCTTTTCTTCCTTCAATATCTTTTATCTCAAATAATTTCTTCGAGAGATTTTAGAATCTCTACTTCAATCTTTGATTTCATAACTTTCTTCTTCTATTTTCTTTGACTCATCGAGTATTTTTGAATCTATTTTTATTTCTTTTTCTTCTATCTTTTTACTAGCTTCTAGTTTTTCTCTTTCTAATCTTTCTTCTTCTTCTATTTCTTTTTCGATTTCCTCAATGTCAATTTTTATGGGAGGAATAGGGCTATCATCATAGACAATAAATCTATCTCTCTCATAATCTTCCTCTTCTTCAAAAGTTTCGGTTGATAATTTCTCAATCTCATCTATTGAAAAAAGGCACTCATGTCACTAGGTCTATTCATAGCATCAAACACGAAATTTCAACTGTTTCACCTAGGATGACATTGTGAGTTTACCATTTTTCACATTAATCATTGTATTAGCGGTTGCCATAAATGGTGCGCCTAACAATATTGGGACTTCATTATTAGTGCATATCTTCCTTTCCATCTCTAGAACCACAAAGTCTCTTGGTATGATTAATTTATCAACTGAACTAGGATATCTTCCACTATACCCAAAGGATATTTAAGCGGCGATCGCTAATTGCAATTGCATATTAGTGGGTTTTAGTTCTCTAAACCTAATTGTTTATAGACCGCGAAAGGCATCAAGTTAATACTTGCTCCTAAATCTAGCATTGCTTTCATCTTTTTAGAGCTTCCCAAGGAGACTTGGATATTAAAGCTACGGGTCTTTCAACTTAGGTGGTAATTCGGGTTGTAAAACAGGCGGCGTTTTCAGAAACAACAATCTTTTCGTTGTTTTCAAACTTGTGTTTCTTAGAGTGAAGATCTTTGAAAAACTTTGCATAAGCTGGAATATTTTTAATAACATTAAGCAAAGGTAAATTAACATTTACTTTGGATAACATATTATAAATTTCCGTGAATTGTTTGTCCATTCGGTTTTTCATAAGTCTTCTTGGAAACGGAATTGGAGGAACATATGGTGGTGGAGCCACATAAGGTTCCTCTTCTTCTTGATCTAACTCTTTATCTTCTTCAACCTGTATTATCTTTTTATGAATTTCTTTTTCTTGTTCCTTATTTGGAACCTCTAACTCTACTTCTTTTCTTTTTCTACCTCTTGATTACTTAAATCATCAATCACTTTATCACTATCACTATCTTTTTCAATTTTTTTTCTATTACTTTCGAATTTTCTCTAATGTAGCATGCATATTGGAAGAAGGATCGGGATCACTTACCTCTTCACCTATCACCTTACCACTTCGCGAGCGGGTGATTGACTTAGCTTGCTCGGTTTGACTAGGGAACTTCCCTTCTTCTCTTTTATTTGCTTCGAACTTTCAATATGTTTCTTGATTTTCAATTTCTTCAAGCATGTACTTCATCAAAGCGCTTGACCTTTACTAGCTACTTCTTGCTTGGGAACTTCTTCAATTCTCAAGCGATTTTGATTTGGCATTTGTGGAGGTTGTGGTGGTTGAGGTTGGAATTGTTGAGGTTGCAAAGGCTTATTTCCTCCCCAAGAAAAGTTAGGATGATTCCTCCAACCAGGATTATATGTATTTGAATAAGGATCATTCCTTGGCCTTTGAGGATACATATTCATAGCATTAGCTGTTCGAATACATAGCACTTGACGGACAAAAATTAGTAGCATGAGAATATAATCCACATAGAGCACATGCTTCTTGAATTTGCCAATTTTCAAATTGAGCTTGTGTATTTGAATTATCTTGCAATTGATATAGGCTCCTATTTTTACCTCTAGCACTTTTTTGTTGGGAATTAATACTTAGCATCTCAAATAATTCTTCTAGTGCTTACGGTGTCATTCTATTAATAGAACCACCAATGCACTATCAACCATAGTTTGTAAACTGGCGAAAGACCATGATAAAATTGAAGCACTAACACATGTTGAGCCAAATTATGATGAGGACACATAATAAGCGATTTTTAAATCTATCCCATGACTCATGGAATGTTTCAGTTCATTTTGGAATGACATGATTTGTTTTCTATACTCGTAAGAGATGCATGTTTGTAAAATTTGCTCATAAACAAATCATATAATTGTGCCCAAGTAAAACACTGTTTGGTGTTAGGTTCATAAACCATCTCTTTGCCAATTCTTTTAATGCCTTTGGGAAAATATTTCATTTTAATTTGATCTTGATCAACCCTCCTAAGGAAAAGTACTCATCATGTATTCATATTCTCTTAAGAAGCGGGATCTTCATGTGGCATCCCATGAAAAGATGGTATGACATTAAAATAATGTCCTTTTAGTTCAAAATTCCTAACAGCATCTGGCAAGACTAGACATGATGTCACAACATTTAATGAAGGTCTACTAAAGTCATTAATAGTTCTTTGATTTACTACTACTTCCATATTTCTTCTTGCGAGCTCTTCTTGTCTTTGATTCCTATTGACCTGGGTCAACTAGGTTTTCGAGGATTACGAATATTGTTATTTTCTTCCATTGTAGGATCAACCGGAGGATCCTCTTGATTGATTGGTCTTGATTATCGGGCTCGAAAGCTAGATTTTCAAAATATCTTTGGTATCTTTTAACAATATTTATATCTTGATCTAAGTCTACCAATTCAGGATTTAAAGATCTACGACCTTGCATGCAAATAAATTAAAGCAATTTAAAAACAAATAACTATTAAAATAAAATAAAATAAAATCTTTTTGTATTTTTATTTTTTATAAAAACAGAAAATTAAACTAAAAACTAAATTAAATTAAAAACTACGCTACCTACAAACTAACTTACATTGAACTAGCTTGTCCCCGCAACGGCGCCAAAAACTTGATCGATGTTTTATTTATCTATTTCCTTGCAAGTGTACAAGACTATTATAGAATAGACTCGGAAGCAAGGGTCGAACCCACGAGACAAGTGATCACGAACAATGCGAATATAGATAGCAAATTATTAACCTAAGTGGGGTTTTTTATGTTTAATTCTACTCTAAACTACTAGTTATAGATGTTTAACTAATTAGACAGTAATAACAGATATGAAGATCTTATGGTGAGTGGAAATCTAGGATTCTGGGTTTCACTTATATCTCCTTTATGTTCAATTCATAATAATGTCATTCAATGTCTTGGGTTCGTTCACTAAAAATAGATATAGTCTGTTGAACAATTGGTTCACCTCCATCCCATAAAATTCACCCATTCCATATCCTAAGCACAGGAACTATCAATCTAGCTGTCACCTAGATTTATGATCTATCTGTCACCTAGATCATGTAAGAACCTGGTCCTAACTTATCACTCTCGTGCTTCGATAGGTCCAATTTATTGTGTTGGTGAGCCAGTGTACGACATATGCACTCGGTCATGCAGCAGTTATCCGCACCTCTAAGCCTTTATTATTTGCGATTACATTCATTTGTTCAAAGCAAAATAATATAGGGATTGATAAACAACACAATCAACAAGCATTGAATAGACATATATATATGAATCAAAACATAAATTCGATACAAGTTACCTCCCACCTCCTAGATTAGGGATGATTTAGTTCATCATAGACGATGAACAACACATGAAGATGATGGGAGACATGATTTGATCTTCAATACTTGAAATTACAAAACCTAACTATGTTATACAATCTAAAACTACCTAAAATCTATGTAAAGAGAGCTTCCAGCCGTCCTCCTTATGCTTAGGCTCGGCATCTGACTTCTATATATACTCGGGAGTTGTGATTGAATCGAATGAGCGTGTGAAAATCCGAAAATTGAGCATTACGCCTACCTTGCGGTCGCAGGTCTTTGGATACCTGCGTCCGCAAGGTCTCCAATGGGTGGTTTTGATTCTTTGATGCGACTTCGGGGCCTATACTGCCTACCTTGCGGTCGCAAGGTCTGAGGCACCTTCCATCCGCAAGGTGTCCAGATTGTGCAGTCTTTATTTTTCTTCCATTTTTCTCTTCCTCATAATTTGCACTTAAAACCCTGGAGTTTCGCGTATTTTCACAATAATCCTGAAACTTACAAAACTCACCGAAAACATATATTAGTACTCAAAAGACTCGTGAAATAGCATAATTTAAGTCATAGAAGTATATAAAATCGACGTATAAAATACATCGATCAAAGCCATACGCTAACTTACGTTGCAATACTACGAGACCTCGTTGAGGTTTTTTCTAAGTTAAAGTACCGAGTAGTACACTCACATGATAAGACCCATGGGTTGTAGTTTAGGTTCTAAAGATGTTTGTGTAATACTATTTCGCAAGGTTAAGGCAATACTAGCATGCTTTGGATATCAAAATTCATTCTATAGGAGATTATCTAATTCACCATCTCGGATTCCCCTAGATGATCCCAAGATTCCCAATCAAGTCCTTAAACAAGTTAGGGTGCATTCACACATTCATGGCAACTCTAGTGAGTCGGAGTTCCTACATCAATAACCCGAAATCCATAGGATCCAAAATATGGGTAGGTCACATTCCTACAAGTCTTACAATCCTTTTTAAACCATTTTTATAAATCCATTAAGACCACAATACCAAGCCAAACATGACCTTGGTCTATCGATGGCCCAAATTCTACAATTTAAAACCCTAGCATAGAACTTTCTTTACGGCCGTCAATTGCAATTACTTTCTTCACGAGAGTTGTTCCTAAACACATTTGGGACATTATTCATGCTTTACTCATGTCCAAATTATTAACTTATAGGGCAGCCCCAATAAATTCAGATTTCAAACCTAAAAATGACAATTTCTCAACATCTTGCAAATGTAATTAATTCCTTCACAAGAACTACTCCTAGGCATATTTAGAACAAAATTCATTCTTGAACTAAATCCAAATTAATAAGTTAACATAGCAGCCCCAAATTTTCAAATTTCTATGTTGTTGAAATGAATATTTCTACTTCACAAAATATCTTCCTAATCATGTATACAACAACTATAATGAAGGGAGTATGCCCTAATATTGAACCTATAAATTTTTGGGGTTTGAAAATGTACCTTAAGCCTTATATTAATGGATGCATGAAGCAAGAAATCAAGGATAAACGTAGAGGAGAGTAAGAGCTTCGAAAGGGCGGTCTCGGAAGTCCGATCGGGTCACCGGAGCTCCGGCAATCAATCAATGAAGGTGGAGTGTTCTTGAGTCTCCTTCTCTCTCTAAACCCAGCAAGCTCTCATACGTAAGATGGAAATGGCTTAAATGGGTGGGATGGTGAAGTCACAAACTTGGCTCAATCAAAGTGAAAGGGTTATGTGACTTCTCATTGGTCAATAAATGTCTACCATTGATAAATAATCATCAAAGGCTTGGATTGAGTCTCCCGTGGTCAACATAAGTGAGATTAAGTTATTTGGGTCAAGTTTGGTCGGACTTGGGGTCAAGGGTGCAAGGGACAATGCCACATTTCAACAAAAATCCTGAAGTGCTGGAAATCAGGGCAATGCTACTGACCAGTAGACTTGTAAAATCTATCATAAATCACTAACAACTCCGATTGAGATAATTTTTTATTTTTCTGAAACTAGACTCTTTAAACTATAATTTATAATTTCAAATTTCTCAATGAAGGTGGAGTGTTCTCGAGTCTCCTTCTCTCTCTAAACCCAGCAAGCTCTCATACGTAAGATGGAAATGGCTTAAATGGGTGGGATGGTGAAGTCACAAACTTGGCTCAATCAAAGTGAAAGGGTTATGTGGCTTCTCATTGGTCAATAAATGTCTACCATTGATAAATAATCATCAAAGGCTTGGATTGAGTCTCCCTTGGTCAACATAAGTGAGATTAAGTTATTTGGGTCAAGTTTGGTCGGACTTGGGGTCAAGGGTGCAAGGGACAATGCCACATTTCAACAAAAATCCTGAAGTGCTGGAAATCAGGGCAATGCTACTGACCTGTAGACTTGTAAAATCTATCATAAATCACTAACAACTCCGATTGAGATAATTTTTTATTTTTATGAAACTAGACTCTTTAAACTATAATTTATAATTTCAAATTTCTCAATTCGGACTTGTATTCATCAAAATACAGTCCCTCCAAGTTCATGTTAACGTTCTGAATTCTCAAAACAGAACACAGACACAACCATAATACGTGGCCTATTTGAGACACTTAAAGACATTTGAAAATTATGAAAATATACACGTATTAACTTAAGATATGTAGGTAACACACACTAAAATTTAAGCCAATTCTCTTTAGTTGATTGGTACCAGAATTTTCCCGAAGTTTGCCCAAAAACAGGACTGAATCTGTGAAGTAATAAGTTGGTTATTTTATTTCCAATTGTAACAAGTCCATGAACATGGATGGTTTAAACATGAAAGAACTAGTACCCTTGGTCTAGAATTCAACCCTCATGAACCACAAGTAACATGGACAAGTCTCTAAGGCAAAGGAATGCATTCATGCATCCTAATTTTCGAATGCTCAAATACAAGCAAGAAGGGTCTCAACCTCAAAGTTAAGCTTCTAATAGTCTAAGTAACGACCAAGAAACATGTAAAAATCATACCAAGACTCTCTAAGACTTAGTTAAGAGTTAAGGGAGCTAAGGCGATACACAAAGCTACCACGAAAAGGCATACAAAGCATAGAAATCTTATAAGACTGTTGATTCTTATGTTAAATTTATATCTGATCAGTACATTACATTAGTTTTTTACTTCAGTGGCTAATCGGACTGCGTATCGATTAGCGTGGCAACTGTGTATAGAACTTTGCTTTGTATAGTTTTTGTAGGACTTTTTTAGGTTCAGCGGAAGACCCTTTCTCAGCTTCACCGGAAGACCTGCTCAAAGCTTAAGATCGGTAGACCTCGTGTCCATGATCGCTTCTACGTGTCCTCTCCGGTGAGAAGCGGTGGATTAATTCAAACTTATTTCCATATCTTATTCGAATTAATCCAAGTCTTTTTCAGACATGTCAAGCCGCCGAAAGCAACTTTCCGAAAAGCAGGAAGGCCTTTTCGTCGCGATAAAAGCGAAAAGCGGCCCCCTAGTTTCTCGCTTCATCTCTCGGATCGACACCAAATCGCCCACCTTTTCAAAGATCTCGAAATGATTACCTGCTCTAGATATACGTGAAGACGAAATTCCCCATGCATTTAATGCATTCATGAATAGAGTTGAAGTCTTCGTCTTCTCCAACGGATCTTTTGAAGTGCATACGCTTTAAATACGCCATTGAAGATGGAACAAGAGTCGACGACAAGCTGAATCAATCGAACACTTAAAGAATTGCTCGAATCTACACAACTCCAAGTCTTTCGGTGCATTCAATAGATCCTCAACAGATCTAGAAGTCCTCGTCAACAACAAGAAGTCGCTCTTCATCATTTATTGTTTTATTCTTCTTGTTGTTTACCTCCATTAACTATATACGAATTAAATATCTTGTATTTACAGATATTTAATTCCCTAGACAAACACAAGTCAATATTTTGTACACGATCCATTAGGGATATTCTTTGTAATTGATCTAAGTGGAAAACATAGTGCACAATTTAAATCCAAGGTTGACTGCCTTGGTGGTGGACGTAGCACTCATTACAGTGTGAACCATCTCAAAATACTTGTGTTATTTCCTTACGTTTGTCTATTACTTGAGCGCTGCTAGTTTCATTGTTTATATTATCCATTTCATTGAGAACTTAAGTAATCTGTAAAAGGTCTAGGTAGTCCTTATCGGCGGACTGGAACAATTTTCTTGAAGGTCTTCCGCTACTTGATTCTTTTCATAGATTGCAAGTAACTTTCAAGAAACTTACTTTAAAAGTTTTAAAGTGTTAATAAGCTATTCAACCCCCCCTTCTAGCTTATTATTGTGCTCATTGGGACCCACAATTGGTATCAGAGCCTTACTCTTCGAAAACAAGTTTTTCCAAGATTAAACTCTTGAGAGATACGACATAATGGCACAAACACACTATATCTGCCTACATCTAATGCTAACCACGTCCCAATATTGGACGAAGGTCATTTTGATGTATGGAAGGATAAAGTAATGAGATTCATGAACTCTATTGACAACGGGTTATGGAAATGTGTCACTGCAGTCAACATGTACCAATGAAGGCAAATCTTCTAGCCTCCATCGCGGGAATCTGCGAAGTTCCAAAAGAAGAATCGAGAATGGACGGAGGGCGATAGAAAATTTGGTAGAACTTGACAGCAAAGCAATCAACATAATCACCAGCTCTCTAGACACAAGCACATATCAGCAAGTGATTCGATGTACAACTGCTAAAGAGATGTGGGAAGCTCTTGTAGAATACTTGGAAGGAGACCAAGACACAAGAGACAACAGAAAATATACATACATCCAGCCGGTTTGATTCTTTCAAAAGGATCCTAAGGAAACCTTGAGACAAGCATACGATCGATTCGGTGAGGTAATAAATAGTTGCTTTTCTCTTGGTAAAGCGTATGACAAAAAGGAAATGAACATGAGGTTTCTAGGCTCTCTAGGTAGCTTATGGCATGTGAAGACCACGGCTATGAAAGAATCTAAGAACTTAAGCGAGATGACTCTTCGTAGTCTCTACGCAAGTTTAAAGGTTTATGAACTTGAAGTTAATCAAGCTCTAGAGCAAGACAAGCAGTTCGAGCGTGTCCTTGCCGACCATGGTCCAAGAAGAAATCATTGTTGAAAACAAACCTTCTACTTCTTCTGTGAAAATGATTTTTTATCGATGAACAATTTGCTATGTTTGTTAAAAGATTTCAAAAGTTTGCAAAATATGGAAGAAAGAACACTCATCAACAACCTTTTAGGAAGATTGGTGAAAGCTCATCTAAGGAAGAGCTTGTGTGTTATAAGCGTAGAAAACACGGTCATTTGCCTCAAAATGTCCTAAGCCAAAATTTGAAGCATACCGAAAACCCTCGTTTAGAAAATTTCAAAAACAAAAGGTATGTTGGTGAAGACATAGAAGATAAACAGGTTGCTACATGGTTTGAAACCGATTCGAGAAGAGGAGGAAGAAGATTGTGAGCAAGCTAACATATGCTTAATAGCTCATGATTCATGTCCTACCTATGACTCGAAAATGAAGTTGTAGTTTCACCAAGTCCTTTGGACAAAAATGAAACCAGCGGTGATAGCTTCGATGAGGAAGAACTTCTCAAGGATAATCGGGATATGCTTGAAGAATTTAATTCCTTTAGAGTAGCCTATGTTAAACTAGCCAAGAAGCGTGAGAAACTCACGGTGAGAAATCTTTGATGGCGGTGAGATTCAAACTCTCAATAGTTGTCAACAAGAGAGTATCAAGCGAAGGAAGAAAACAAATTTCTCCATGACAAAATTGATATGTCATTGAGCACATCAAAGGACTTGATCTAGAGAAAATTGCCTTGCAAAGACAATTGACTCTGGAATAACTCAAGGATGCATTTGAAGAAATCCTTACAAGCCAAAAATCTAGCAATGATAAAAGCAGGCATAGGATATTCGGATGTGTCTCTTCCGACAATCTCTTCGTCAAAGAAAGGTGAATCCTCAAAGCGCTAATGATATATCTTTCTCTAAGCAGACATTTGGAAATCTGAGGAAACAAGGCCTTGGTTATTCAAGTGTTCCCTACGTTTACCCTAAAGCTCGAGAAAGGAAAAGCCAAAATGTGATTCAAATGAGAAACGAGAAGGTAACGGTAGAAAGTGAAGTCTACAGGCAAGCGACTATGCTAAGGCAAAATGCGCTAGCGGTAGACCTACTAAACCTCTAGGTAACTATCAAGTTTGTCTATGAAGCAGGCAAAGCTGCTTTACTGTTGAAGGTAAACTTAAAGGTATTCTACCGAATCCTCTGAAAAGGTATTCAACGAGAAAAGCTAAAGCTAAAGCTAACGTTGGTAACCTACCTAGGAAGAGTCGAAAGAAACCAATTAAGTCTACGTCAACAAGCAAAATTTGAACCGAAAATGAATGTCAAGAACAGGAATGATCATAAGCACTCTTCGGTTGAAGACTCTAACGAGTTCTCTATGGTCTTTCCATTTATGTCATTCTTGCCATTGCTTAGGCCATCGGCACGAGAATGCTGCTAAGGTTCACACCGGATCGAGAGACCTAGTTCTCTCAAGGTCAAGCGGTATGGGTTGCAAAGGTTGCTAATCCTTAGGACCCATATAAAGGGTACCTTGTTTTGCTTTAACTCTTTTACGAGGAATGCTTCATGGCTATAGAATCGAGAAAATAAAGACATCGGTACCTAGGCGGTGGTGTTCAAGACACGGAGAGCAGTCTTCTTCTGAGATATAGGCTGAAGCAAAAGGACCCTGAGTTATTTTCGGAGACAATGCAAGAGGAAAGACAATTGGATATGGCTCAATTACTAGAGGAAGTCTCTCCATCAACAAAGTTTCTCTAGTAAGTGGTTTAAAGCACAATCTTACGAGCATATCACAGTGCGACAAAGGACTTCTATGCCAATTCAACTCCAACCGGTGCCTTATCAAAGGCAGTGAATCATGCTCCACAATCTTGGCCAGGCAATAGACAAGGAAGCGTCTATGTCGTGGACTTAAATCTTCTAGGGAGATTCTCAAACACGTGTCTAGTAGCCAACAATGTTCGTGACAACGGTGGCTATGGCACAAGCGTCTCGATCACCTCAACTTCAAGCACCTCTCAAGCTCTTCAAAAATGGGCTTGTCGAAGGTCTACCTACGGTGTCTGCCGATCATGACGAAGTTGTAAAGCTTGTCAACTAGGAAAACTTTCCAAGTCTTCCTTCAAAAGAAAATCTGTTTTATCAACAAGCAGACCTCTTCAACTTCGCATATGGATCTCTTTGGACCTATTACAACGCCCGATATTTCGGGAGACAAGTACACACTTGTAGTAGTTGATGACTACTCTAGATTCACTTGGATTGAAACTATGACATCTAAAGATGAAACGTATGATCTAGTCACTGCACTTTTTAGAAGACTTCAAACTCAAAAGCTTGAAGACATTTGTGACATAAGATCGGACAACGACCTTGAATTCAAAAACAATGGTGTAGAAAATGCTGCGATGACCATGGGATCGGCCACAACTTCTCTGGCCGGTACTCCTCAACAAAATGGTGTAGGCTGAGCGGAAGAAACGAGAACAACGATTGAAGCGGCTAGAACAATCTTTGGCGAAGCTAAACTTCAAGTATTTACGGGCGGAGCGATCAATCTTGCTTGCTTTACCCAAAATAGATCCACAGTAAACAAGTTTCATAATAAAACTCCATATGAAATATGGAGAGGAAGATCCCAAACATCGGATTTCTTAAAATCTTCGGTTGTAAATGTTTTATTCTTTACAATGGAAAAGAATATAGAGGAAAATTTGATGCAAAATCGAGACGAAGGAATTTTTAGGGTATTCCAAACATTCAAAAGCATTTCGCATATTCGATAAATCTAACTTAAAAATCTTAGAATACGTGCATGTTTCTTTTGATGAATATGACTTGTTAGAGCCTAGAATGGCTCGAGCGTTGCTAATGATTCGATAATGATGAGGCAGTACAAATAAGCATCTACTTCTTATCGAGCGGACAGCTGAATCCCCCAATATCGGTAACTCTTCACGGTAGAAGAGACCTCTAGATACCGATAACAACTCATCTGTTGACCACGAACCCATCTCTTGTTTTACCCCAAGCACCTTTACAGATCTCTCATCCTTCTTGTTCACGAGAAAATGAAAGTTTTGAAGACTCTATTTCTTGAACAGTTTTGGTGAATCCCTTCTCAAACAACTCGAGAATTCTTAAGGGAAGAATCCACGAAGTGATCTTCCTCAAGCGTTATTGAAGCAAGAGATCATCCCATTTCTCAAATCATTGGTGATCTCAATACAGGAGTCGTTAAATGCGAGAAATAAGATTCGAGAAGAAACTTTGTTTGCCTATGCATTTGTATCGGAACTCGAACCAAAGAAGATTGATGAAGCTATCGAAGATCATAAGCTGGATTGAAGCTATGCAAGAAGAATTTGAACCGGTTTGAAAGATGCAAGGTGTGGAGCTTAGTTCAAAGGCGATCATCCGGTCATCGGCACCAAGTGGGTATTCGAGAAATAAAAGAGATGAAGATGGAAATGTCATCGAAACAAAGCTAGATTAGTTGCTCGGGGCTGCAAGCGGGGAAGAAGGAATTGACTTTGATGAAACATTTGCTCTGTTGCTAGACTAGAAGCAATCGAGAATCTTTCTAGCTTATGCCTCGTTCATGAACTTCAAAGTGTATCGAGATGGATGTTAAGAGTGCCTTTACGAATGGTGATCTTCAAGCGTATCGTGGAGCGACCTCTGGATTTGTCATCTCGGACAAAGCTGGACCACGTCTACCGACTCAAGAAAGCTCTCTACTGAAGCAAGCTCCTAGAGCTTGGTATGAAACTCTATCCAAGTTCTTAATTGAACAAGGATTCGTGAGAGGAAGAATCGACACTACTTTATTCATCCTCAAGCACAAAGGCCATTCTCTTACAGTGCAAATCTATGTGGGCGACATCATCTTTGGATCAACTAACCAAAGCTTTGTGCAAAAGATTCGAGAAGGCGATGCAAAGCAAGTTCGAGATGAGCATGATGGGTGAACTTACCTATTTTCTAGGGCTGCAGATACAACGGACTTGAGACGGAATCTTCATCGGCCAAACCAAATATGCAAAGGAACTAATCAAGAAGTTTGGTCTTGACTCGGCCAAAGGATTTGAAACTCCAATGTCTACCGATTGCCATCTTGACAAAGATGAAAAGGGAAAAGCAAGAGAACATGACCAAGTATCGAGGAATCATAGGTTCACTTCTTTACCTTCTTGCTAGTAGACGACATTATGTTTCTTTGTTTGTGTTTGTGCTAGATTTCGAGGCGGATCTAAAGGAGTCACATTTGCTTCTTTGCCAAGCGTATCATCGAGATATGTTTCAAAAACAACAAATCTAGGCATCGGTATTCAAAATCCAACATCTTCAATCTAGTTGGATACTCGGATCAGATTATGCGACTGCAAAGTGGCGAGAAAAGCACCGGTGGGACTTGTCAATTTCTTGGAAGCAGACTCGTCTCATGGTCTTGCAAGAAACAAGGATCGATGGCAAACTCAACCACGAGCGAGAATACATTCTTTGCAAGCATTGTTGCTCTCAAGCTGCTATGGATGAAGCAACAACTAGTGGACTACAACATCAAGGCTGCGCCCAATCATGTGTGACAACACATCGGCTATCTCGGATCTCCAAAAATCGATGATGCATTCAAAGACAAAGCACATTGATATTCGTTATCACTTTCTCAAAGATCATGTGGAAAAGGGTAACATCGATGCGGAATATGTTCCAAGCGAGCATCAATTAGCGCGAACATTCTCACAAAACCACTTGGATGCCACCGGGTTTGCTTATTTAAGGAGAAATCTTGGTATGATTGATCCTCTTGCTTAATTTTAATTTTAAAAATTTTGTTAGGTAGACCCGATATTTGACTAATCGGAAGGCGTGCGATCTTCTTTAGGAAGACCTAGAGGTTAGTACTCTTACTTAGTCTATTTACGCTAAAGAGGTTTCTAAAGCAATAAAAGGGGTCAGGGCGAAATTTGGTACTTACGAAAATATCTTAAGTTCCCGCTTTTTCAAAACAGATATTTTCTCGCCTTTAAATAGTCCTCGAACCGTCATTTCCAAACTTTACGAAACCCTTTGAACAGAAATCTCTCTCTCTCTCTCTCTCTCTCTGGGTAATTACTTTCTGCAAATTCCAGTTCATCTTCTTGTTTCTTCTTCTCATCTTCAACAATGGTACGCTTCTCTCTACTGTACTCGTAATTTTCTATATACTGTTCTGCATTTCATTATCAACCTAAAATCCTTTTGGAATTCAAACGGTCATTTTCGAGTTTCTACAGTGATTCACCATTGTTGTTGTTACAAACTTGAATACTAACAGTCGTTTTTGTTTATTCATTGTTCATTCTTATGAAAACTTCTGTTATGCATTTCACGAGTGTAGTTTCTCTAAACATTCTAGGGTTTCAAGTTTTTGTTTCGAAAATTTCAGTTTATTTTGAAAAACTGTGAAATTCCTACTTGTTTAGATGTCTAGATGAAAAGCCCTAATTTTTATTTCGTTTTTCTTTCAGGCAAGAACTTCTAAATCAAAGCGCGACAGTGGGAAGGCTTATGACCCTGAAAATGTCATTCCTCCAAATTCGAATATCAATCTTCCAGGATATCCCATCTATCCCGCCGCTCATGACATTATTGTCGCTTTGGACCCGAAGCTATACATTCCGGGGATGTGCATTGACCTTCAGTCAATTAACTCTATAGGCTTGGCGTCAAAGCTTGCGAGGATATGGGCGCCTGCGGGATTCTCCCCTCTTCTGCCTCAACGACAAAACCTATAGTATCTTCCTGGCAGAAGAATTTTATCAACGAATGGAGCTCATGAACCAGACTGCTCTTCGTGGGTGGATTCGAGGCCGTCCCATCTCCGTCACCGCCAAAACTATATCCACCATTATTGGCGTGCATTACGGAGGAGCTATTTCAGCAACCACGGCTGAGGCTTTACATGCCTGGGAAGCCATGAGGGGAGTAGACACTCTCCGGGAGCCTCGAGGAAGATGCTCGGGAACTTGTTCCCTCTTGGCGTCTCTTGCACCGGCCACCTTCTATGACAAGGGGCTCCTATTCAAGAGTGGAGCTCATGACATGTTTCTTGGCAACAGATCAACGACCGGTCTTTGTATTTCTTCGTCTCAAGCGGGGGCTCATCATCTTGACGAGCTAAGCGGTGGGTGGAGAAAGCAAAAAGCAACCCACTTGCAAGCGCCCTTTCGTCGAGGCTTATCAACGCCCTTCTAAGGGATGATGCAGACCATCAACTCTTCTTTGAAAGAAGATGAGGCGTATCACGGTGGCCAAGGACAAACAACTAACAACCTCGTTTTCGGTAAATACAGAATACGAGAACAAGCGCAGGATGCAGAAAGGTCTACCGCCGGTCTCTCTTGAAAAAGTGGCCAAGCCTGCACCTATCTTGGTCACCCGCTTCAATATGGAAGCACATGTAGCTGCAAGCAAGACCTTCAAAAAGGCCTCTGCCAAGTTTGATGAGCAAGTGGCCACGGACCTCCATCTAAAGGCCAAAGGTGCGGTGATGAGCGAGGCTGGCGATAAGATCCAAGATAGCTGCCAAAGGCAAAGCCAAGAAGTCAAAGCTGGAAGTGGTACCTCCATCTGAAGAGGAGCAGGCCAAATGGATCCGTAGGGAGATGAAGGAAGGCCAGAAGAAGAAGGCACCAGGCCAATCTAGCCATTCCTCTCCTCCATCTACTCAAGCCAAGCCTTCTACCCAATCCAACCGACCATCATCACCACCTCCTGCACCCACTCCCAAACCTAAACGAAGGAGACTTCGTAAAACCTTTGAAGACCAGACCCTCCAACCTCTAGATGAAGCGGTGAGTCTCTATTCGAGGAAAAAAGGAGAGCTACGGTACTTGACCCTCCTTGACCAACCAACTACCTCTACGCGCCCAAACCTTACACATCAACCCTTCATCTATTTCTCCTGAGTCACCTACTCAGAGGAATTCACCACCTCCGGAGGAGTCTATCCCTCAGGAGGAGCCTCAAAATCAGGAGGAGCCAGCCAGAACCCCAACTCCTCCTCCTCCTTCACCCTTTAACTACTCACCTGACCCATCCACACCCTCATCACCACCCCAATCCCAACCAACTTCTTCAACCACACCACAACCCTTAGACCCTGCTGCTGCCAAGTTCCTCTTCGAACTTTCATCAGTAGCAGATCTATTCACCCCTTCTCATCAACCTCCTCAACCTTCCTTTCAAAAACCAAAATACCTCTTCTACCACCCTTCTTTACGGTTCTCTACGAGAACCCATTCCCCAATCCTCCCATATCGGTGAAAATTCGACATTGATATGGGCTGGATCGCCACCAACACCATCTCCACCATCCCCATAACCATTTCCTCTTCCACGAAAACCATACCAACCCAAGACTCTTCTTCTTCCGCCTCCGAAGAACTCCCCTCTTCATGCCCCGGGCTGCGGACTACGCCTCTGCCGACACCATTCACATTGGCCAAGCATCTACTTCCAATCAGCCAGCCAATGCTGAAGTTTTGTCCCGGCTAGATGCCATCTACCAGCGGCTAGGCGAGCTCACAAGCATATCTACCGCTACCGCTGAAGCAGCCACTGCAGCGGCCAAGGCCAGCGATCGGACTGCAAATAATCTTCGACAGTTTCAAGAGGATGTCTGGACTCGCTTTGGACAGATGCGGCACGACTTCACCGATGTCAAGATCAACATCGCAGCTCAACGAGATGAAGGCTGCCGTATCATCGGTTCCATTTTCTACGAGCTATTCCACGCCATCACTCTCCATCTCAGCCACGATCGTACTCCTATTATGGAACTCAACAACCTCGCTCGAAACTCTGCTCATGACGTTATGAATGCCAACCGGGATCGTGATCTGGCCATCACGGAGGAGAAACAAATGAGATCTATCAACAGAATGCTGATGGAAGAGAACAGCCGTCTTCGTGAAGAACTGGACTACCGTTCTCGTTCCACGGACCTCAAGCGATGCATGCCGAATACCAAAGAAGAAGAATGGAAGAGCTAGCGAGAAAGCGAGAAAAGAAAGGAGGCTGCAGACAAAGGCAAAGGGAAAAGACCTTGGTAGCTTTTGTATCTTTTCTTCCCTTTCCTTTGTATTTATCTTATTTTTGAAAACTCTGTCAAATGTAAACATCTTGTTTATAAATACAGATGATTACTTGTTTTTCAAAAATTATATTGTTTAAATTCTTGCTGCTTTATTGCTTATCTTAATTAGAATTTAAACATTCAGTTTAAATTGATTTAAAGCTAGCTGGCGATCGTGTGCTATTCTATTGACTCTCTTATTCTTGTATGCACTTAGATTAGTCCCTTGCATCTGAGGTGTTATTCTGTTCAATAGAGGCATGTCTACCGATTACTTATATATATAAACTTTCTCAGACATGCTATTATCTATTAAATAGTTTGCTTTAAAAACCCTCATTTGTAGTAATGATGACCGAGATATAAATAGGAGGAGATTGTTGATTCTTATGTTAAATTTATATCGATCGGTACATTACATTAGTTTTATACTTGATGGCTAATCGGGCTGCGTATCGATTAGCGTGGCAACTGTGTATAGAACTTTGCTTTGTATAGTTTTTGTAGGACTTTTTCAGGTTCAGCGGAAGACCCTTTCTCAGCTTCACCGGAAGACCTGCTCAAAGCTTAAGATCGGTAGACCTCGTGTCCAGCTGATCTGCTTCTACGTGTCCTCTCCAGCAGAAAGCCAGCTGGATTAATTCAAACTTATTTCCATATCTTATTCGAATTAATCCAAGTCTTTTCCAGACATGTCAAGCCGCCGAAAGCAACTTTCAGCGGAAGACCTTTTAGTCTGAGCGATGTAAAGCGATAAAAGCAGTGTCCCCTAGTTTCGCTTCATCTCTCGAGATCGACACCAAATCGCCCACCTTTTCAAAGATATCTCGAAATGATTACTGCTCTAGATATCGTGAAGGCGAAATTCCTTGACAACGACCCATGCATTTAATGCATTCATGAATAGAGTTGTTGAAGTCTTCGTCTTCTCCAACGGATCTTTTGAAGTGCATCTGCTTTAAATACTGCCATTGAAGACTGGAACAAGTGTTGACGACAACTGTACAGAATCAATCGAACACTTAAAGAATTGCTCTGAATCTACACAACTCCAAGTCTTTCAGTTCAGTGCATTCAATAGATCCTCAACAGATCTAGAAGTCCTCGTCAACAACAAGAAGCTGCTCTTCATCATTTATTGTTTTATTCTTCTTGTTGTTTACCTCCATTAACTATATACGCAATTAAATATCTTGTATTTACAGATATTTAATTCTCTAGACCCAAACACAAGTCAATATTTTGTACACGATCCATCAGGGATATTCTTTGTAATTGATCTAAGTGGAAAACATAGTGCACAATTTAAATCCAAGGTTGACTGCCTTGGTGGTGGACGTAGCACTCATTACAGTGTGAACCATCTCAAAATACTTGTGTTATTTCCTTCTGTTTGTCTATTACTTGAACTGCCTAGTTTCATTGTTTATATTATCCATTTCAGCAGAACTTAAGTAATCTGTAAAAGGTCTACCGGTAGTCCTTATCGGCAGACCTGGAACAATTTTCTTGAAGGTCTTCCGCTACTTGATTCTTTTCATAGATTGCAAGTAACTTTCAAGAAACTTACTTTAAAAGTTTTAAAGTGTTAATAAGCTATTCAACCCCCCCCCCCTTCTAGCTTATTATTGTGCTCATTGGGACCTACAATTCACCCGCTCGCCCATGTACAAAGAATCTACCATGGCGGAAACCATCAATATTCGGCAACGGCTGAACGTCAGAGCAGTATAATAATGACCCTCCAGGCTCTCCCAAGGGAGGAAATTTACTGAGCCAGGACTAGAGCCAACAATCCGCTCCAGCACTCTTTCCCTGGACTTGCAACCACCATCATCTCTCGGATCGACCCATTCTTTGTCAATATCTTTGGGACAAGTACGGAGGTAGACCGCCGAAGCGAGGTGCCCTGGTGAAAATCTGAAGAATGAAAAAGTCCAGACCTGCAGAAAAAAATATATGATCAAAAAAAAATGATGAAAATAAAAAAAATGATGATGCATAAAAAAATGTGTGTGAATGAAAAAGCAGGAAAAGGCATGTACCTCCCACGCCGGGGCAAACCCATTCAGGGTCGATGAATCATTCCGGCTGGCTCTATCCATAGAAGCATACAACTCAGCCAAACCAGCATGTCCCCAATCGAAAGCAGGGATCCGATCAAAGTCCGAAAGGCAAGCCAGGACAGAGGCCCTCATGGTAACAGAAGAGTTAGCAAAAAGCGATGAACCGAGGAAAAAGAAAAGAAAAGCTCTGGCTACCCGAGTAATGGCGACCTCATCATCAGCTGACACATGCATGGCATTATTGCGGAGCCAATGCCGAACGCCGCTAATATAAATCTCGTCCGACGACTTGAAGCGAGGCTCGAAGCCCAGGAGGTCTATGATCTCCTCCCTACGGTGTCGGAGAGTGAAGTCTAAAGCCAAGGTCTCCCCTATGCTGGTAGGGATTCCTGTAATAGCAGCAAAGTCGCACGGGGTCATGGTTGCCTCCCCCCAGCTGAAGTGGAAAGTGTGGGTGGTGTCCCACCAGAAGTCCCGGAGCACGTCAAAAATAGGGAGAAAGCTGGTGAAGCGAGAGAAAGAATGCAAAAAGGTACCAAAGCCCGAGTCTTCTACCAGCAATTGGGCATCTTTAGGTAACATGGTGTAAATATCGTCTACATCACGATAAGATACCCGGACCCTCTCAAGCTCCCTGCGAACCTGAAAAAAAAAAAAAAAAAAAAAAGGTAAGTTCTCTATCCTTATTTATACAATTCTTTAAATAAATAATGAACATATCACATGTTTTATACTTCATGTTTTATAAATTCTTTTAGCAAAATGATTAAAAAATATACAAATAATTCTTTAAATTGTCACATATTATTTTCATACATGTAAAAAAAAAATTCATTCATTCATAAAAAAAATCTTAAAATAAAATAAAATAAAAAACACAACAAGCTATTCATATATGTAATTAATTTTGCATCTTAACATACATATTATAACTGCATTTGTCATGAGCATAATAAAATGTGGAAAATTCATGCATCATCTCATACATATTCTACATTGCATCTGTATCAAATAAAAATAATTCATGCATTCATATTTTGCATTTCATTTGTCCAATAAACTGTCATGGAGGTACGACAAAGAGAAAGTAAAATATCACCAATCATCAAAATAAATATCTTTGTGGTATTTACTATACCCCTGCAACATTTGCATGCTTGGAAAATAAAGCTAAGGGCATGAAAAATATCTGTTTTGTCCTGTTTTTATCCGAAAATATGCCCGAAAAGCGTCTCGGAAAAATTAAATTTATACTTCGAATATTCTGTTTCGCAATCCTATTGCATGCAAAAATGTAAGTTAATGTAAAACATGCATCATATAGCCCCATTTGCATTTAAAACATAAATCATGCATAGTAAGATCAAATAGTAATCACTATTTCAAATCGCGCATCGCAAAAATAAATCATAGAAATTACATATATTAGCACTCAATTACATCATTTAGGCATAAATAGGACATGCATATACATCACTAACAAAGTCAAGAGCGCTCCAAAAGTCCCAAACAGTGCAGGAATTTAGCAGATCTGAGAAATATCCAAGAAAATTGCTTGAAAAGAGAAATCTTACAGTGGTTAGGGGAAGATTGGAGATGTGGGTGTCCCAATCTCGTACCAGGTTGCCCCAATCATCCTTGGAGTATGTATAATTGAGCCGATTTCGAATCAAGCTAGGAGGTTCTCTCCTCCTACCGCCAGATTCGGGGCGCATCGGTGCCTTTCCCTTCCTGGATTGTGATGAAGAAGCCATCTGCTAAGTAAAACACTGAGATTGGCGGAAGAAAATCGAGAAAAGAAGCGAAAATGAAGAAAATGAAAAGAAAACAGCAAGCAGCAGCAACTATGGCGAAGCAGCAGAGGAATGAACAAAGCAAATGAAAAGAGAAAGAAGAAGCAGTAGCTTCCTTTCTCATTCCCGTCAATATTAGGAGGAAAAAGGGAATTTTCCTTTTTCCCCCTCCAAAGTTTGCAGCTGCAGCGCTCTGGTCCTCAAGTTTCAAAATTCTCACAATGGTCTCTGAGCCTAACGGAAAGTTAACAAAGTTGATCTTGTTAACTAAAATTTGCAACCATTCACCAAAGGACAAAGGAAATAATATCCCCAGCAGAAGAAAAAGAAAAGAAACAAAAAAAATCAAAGAAAGAAAAGTCAAAAAAAAAAAGAAAAAAAATCACAAAAAAAAAGAAAGAAAGAAAGAAAAAAGAGAATAAATTCCCCAGCAAAGAGTGGCAGAAATGTCAGAATCAGCCGAATCTGCGGCAGCCACCCGGGCGCAAAAGGTAAGTCAGGTACAGTATTCCTACCCTGACTCTAGAATAATTTCCTTTTTTTTAGGAAAATTTGAAAATTTGTTTGAAAAAAAATTGCTTTGTTTTTCAAAAATAAAAAGAAACTCTTTTTTGAGTTTTGATTTCAACAAAAAAAAAAAAAAGAGGAATATTTCAAAAAACAAAAAAAAAAGATGAATATTTCAAAAAAAAAAAAAAAGATGAATATTTCAAAAAAAAAGAGGAATATTTCAAAAAAAACAAAAAAAAAGAGGAATATTTCAAAAAAAAAAAAAGATGAATATTTCAAAAAAAAAAAAAGAGGAATATTTCAAAAACAAAAAAAAGAGGAATATTTCAAAAACAAAAAAAAAAGAGGAAGGAAAAAGAATATTTTCCACTTCACAATTTTCGAAAATACTTGAAGAATGATTAATTCGGCGTGTTCGGCGACGGATTTTTAGTCAAGCACAATTTTCTGATATTTGAAAATTTTCGGGTTATGTCTGGAAACAAGACAGCGATCAAGACCCATACATACCTAGAAAATTTTCTTAACACATTTCAACTACAAGGTATTGACCGGTTGAATTTGTGGTAACAGAAAAGCAATTTGCAGTGCTCGGTAACGGATCTTTAGTCAAACACAATTTTCTGATATTTGAAAGTTTTCGGATTATCTCTGGAAACAAGATAGCGATCAACGCCCAGACATAATTAGAAAATTTTTTCTTAATACGTTTCAACTACAAGGTCTTTACCGGTTGAAAGGTGGTAACAGAAAAACATTCAAATCTTCATACCGTATTTGACAACGGTTTCGGACCGGAAGAATACGGCTTTTCGAAAACACAAAAATCTTTTCCATTGTAGTTTAAGGTTTTGGCTGAACTACGCAGTGCGATTTCCTTTGATAGGGAATACGTAGGCAGCCTACATTAGTAGGTCCGACCATTAGAGCACATTAAATTCACATTTGCTTAAAAACTACGATAATTTTTTTATAACCGACTAAAAATGTCTAGGTTATAGAGTTTGGATAACATGTCACTGTGCATTATAACTGCTACCAATTGCATTCTCCTGTTCTTAAATGAACGAAATTGGAGAGTCTCTTGTTAATCAACGATGTTCGTCTACTCAGTAAGCCGAAAGGTTACCCGTAAACTCCATCATTGAGGGGCTCTGTAGCCACCCCAATTTCGTACCCTGGTATGTAGCGACATAAAATATCAGAAGCTGTTAAAACTTAACGAATGTCAAGTTGCGGAGTCAAAAATGCGAAAAAGCGAGGATCTTGGCTTGATGAACTACTGAGGGGCTAAAGTGCAAAATTTCCAAAGTTGCAAAAGGATGTTGGTGCCGCCAGAAGAAGCTTGGTGCCGCACCAAGCATGTCTTTCATGCGCTCTTTTTGATCAAAATGGTACAAGTCTTCAAGCGCTCGGTACAAGCGGCCAATGCACGGAGAACAAATTCACAAATTCCAGCCGCGTCCTCAGCTTCAACTATAAATAGAGACCCCCGGCCTCTCATTTGCGTTGTTCAATTTACGCGAAGTTTTTATCGCAGCGAAGCTCTGCTTCTGCGATTCCTTCGATACACTTAGTACGAGAGGTGCGAGATAGGTGAGTGGAAGCCCCTAAAATCTCCAAACCCCATCCAAACTCTGCCAAATCAAAAACCCATAGGTTATAAGTGATCCCTAACCTAGTTGTTAGGTATCCACCTCAAAACCCCAGTCCAAAAATCCCAAAATAAGCCGTTACTACGCCCTGATAACGAGCTAAAAGTCAAAACTTAAGTCTAGGTTCCGCCAAGCGAAAAGGCCAAAACCAACCCAAATAAAGTTTGTCACTCTGCAGGAGTTGACTAGCCCAAACCTCGAAACATCAATCAAATCAAGCAGCAATCCAGTTCAATTCAATTCAAAACAAAAAAGACTTCCTCTCCCGAAGAGGACAGAGCGAGCACACCACCGCTCTAAAAGGTAATACCTTTAAGAGCGTATTTTTATTTCATTTGTATTTTTTTTCCTTTTATTTATTTTCAAAAAAATGTTATTTAAATCCGGCGCAATGTAGCCAATATAAGCCGTTGTGCTGCCCGGATTAGATTAGAAAATATTATGTAAAAGAGCCGTTATAATGGCCAAATATTCTTAAATATGTTTGTAATTATTGGAAGGAGACGGCTGCGAGTCCGTAAATAATGTAGCCACGAATGTATCTGTTTAATTTTCCCTTGTCAAAATAAGACCTTATTTATTTGCTAGATTAATATAACAATGAGCATACTTGACCAAAAACGTTTTGAGACCGAAAGGGCGAGTTGGGTGCCTAGCACCTTCCCAACTCGTAACTTAGCCCCGAACCCGCTTTTTAAAAATCTTCGGTTTTCTTTTTCTGGTTTTCCTTTATTTTTGCCTTAAAATAAAGGTGGCGACTCTAAAACTTTCAGATCCAGTGGGGCCTCGCAACATTCCCTCTTTGCATTTTCCTGTTCTCCCCTAAAAAAGGGAAATACGGGAATGGAGGGGTGATGTATTCCCATATCCGGTATCCCAAACAAAGGATAACTTGATGCGGGGAAACTCATAGCTCCATAGCGATCGATTGGGCCATAAGGCTATTTTAATAAATCCATAAGTGGGGCGTCGCAATATCTTTTCTTGCACTTCTCTATTTTCCCTGAAAGATAAAAGGAGAGAATGAGAATGGAAAGGTAATGCATTCCCATATCTGTTATCCCGAAATAAGGGATAACGACATGAGAAACCTTTAGTTCCCATTTTGGATACAAAATCCACTCGGAGGCAACCGAGGCACATTCCAACGTGCTAATATAGACAACACTCCTCTCGCACTTTGGATTTCGTCTCCCCCTAAACAAGGGAGGGTGGAACGAGAGCAGTGGTGTCCCGCATCCTCACGTACGCGCACCCCTAACCAAGGGCGCGCGGGGCGCGGGTCGCACCCCGGGAACCTCACAAGGGGGGACAGAGAGAGAGAGAGTAAGCCGTTATTATTGAAATCTCTAATTCAACTATTACATATAAAGAGTATTTATATCTTGCCCAATTGGGCTTACAAACAAACCGAAATGGTAATTGCACACCTTGGGCCTATACACTCTTTAACACTCACCCTAACTCGTAAACACAATTTCTATGGATCGTTCGAGTTTAAGAGGTGCAAACAAATTAGCCTCAATGGGTTGGGCCTATTGGGTCTAATAGAGACAATATTTAACAAGAAGAAAAGCAACTTGTGTGGAGCCCATAAACGGATCACCCCGAACACTTGTAGAAGTAGATGTTGAGAATCCCAAACATGAGCCTATCCCCGAAAATCTTACTCGGTAAATGACAAGTAGATGACGAATGAGTAGCTCAAATTGAACTTTTCTGTTCGCAAAATAGTTCCACCTTAATCCAAGTATGTGGATCGAATATCGTCCATGAGATATGTCAACCAAGTCATTATTTGACTTTGGTAATTAAAGAAAAAAGATAAACCAGATCTTCAAGAAAAGGTCCAACTGTATCTTCAAGAAAGCCCATGAACTCTCTATCCTCTGAGATATTATGGTGTGCGCACTTCAACAATCCCAACCTTCTCTCCTTCGAAGCTCTTACATGATTACCAAAAATATCAATGGCAACGACGATCAACAAAGAAAACCCTTACCTCAGATCCTAATCTTGCAACTGCAACCACAGCGGAAACCTCCGTGGAGAAACCACTGTCGCCCTCGACGGATGCTGCCAAAGACATCGGAGGCGAAGGAAAATCGAAGGCGAGCGCATGAGAACCGACAACGGTTAATATCAACAACAACGGTGGTTAATGATACTCAAAAAAAAAATTGTCGAGATGAGCGATTCAGGAAAAAGGCCTTATGAAACTATTGTTAGTTGAAAGAATCGAGAAATACCCTAGGCAGGTGTGAAGGAATTGAGAGAGATAGGAATCGGGAAGTCGCAGAATGGAATTGTTGACAACCGCGAAGATCTAGACCTTTCTTGGAAGGAGACAAACAAATTTGGAGTTTCGTGGAAGGAGACAAATAAATTTGATTGTAAGAGAGAGAGAGAGAGAGAGAGAGATCATAAAATTGTATTATTGAAATCTCTAATTCAACAATTACATATAAAGAGTATATTTATATGGACAAATTACAAGCCGATACATCTTTTAAAACATGTTTTCAAATGAATCAAGCTATTTTTTGGACATCTTTTAGGTACAATTTTGGGGTGAAAGTACGTCGCTACCGTTTATTATCAAATGAATCTGATTGGGGATTATGTGGGAAATCATGATCACCATCATCTCTGATTCCGACAGACACACACACACATCTAATCTAAGACGAAACGGAGACTGTATAAAGAGATGTCATAACAATTATCACAGAAAATAATATATCCTCCTTATGAAGAGGGGAGAGAGAGAGGGAGATCCAAATCTTCTTTTGTCGCACCGCTCGCTCTTTCTTATCATCACACATACAATAATGAGGTTGTAGATTTATGGTTGGGTTATAGGGAAAACCACCATTTGATCCCCACCAAGGCCCTACCAACCATCTTCCAAGACTCACTTTTGAGTTTAGAGACACGACCTCCTCCATACACTCAACTTTGCTGCTAATTTTTGTTCAATTTCTTACTTTTTGAAGAATCTTAGTGCTCAATTATGCAAAGTTGTTCGTAGTTCACATCGATCAAAGGTATCAACTTTTTTTTTTAAAACCAATAATTCTTTCTTTTTTTTTTTGTCTTGAAAATTTCACACATACTGTTGTAGAAAATGTCCAAATTCTCTATTAGATTTGCTTTGGTTTCCGAAAGAGTTATAAAATTGATGTCTGAATTTGGCAGCAACTTGATGCTTGGGTTTGGCATCAGCAACCTGATACCTGAGTTTGGCATCAGCACTTGATGCCTAGATTTGACAGCAACCTGATGCCTGAATTTGGCAACAACCTGATGCCTGAGTTTGGCATCAGCAACTTGATGCCTGGTAATGATGCATGTCTTTGGTATCAGCATTGTTGGATTTTTTTTGTCTTGAAAAAACTGTGTCAACAGTTCTGATGTCTAGCATTGATATCAGCATTATTTGATTTATTTGGTCTTCATTAATGACATTTTTGTCATTTGACAACCAATTTGTAGTTATATGAAATGTCCAAAAAATTGATGGACCTAGATGAAAATATGTTTCTAAAATTGTACTCACTTGAAATTTGTCCTATTTATATCTTGCCCATTTGGGTTTACAAACAAACCAAAATGGTAATTGGGCCTCTTGGGCCTATATATATATATAAGGGGAGGCGCATTTTTTGAAAAGTTCCCGATAAAATGTACTTTCTAAAATAAGAATCTCTTCTATTTTGTTTAGATGTATTTTTTGTTTTGGGAATTGAAACTTGAAATTGTCATTATTATTGAATTCCGGTTTTGTTTTGGAAGTATAAATTTGAATTTGTCATTACTATTGAAAGGATACATAAATACAAAAACTATTTGCATTCAGTTTATATTTGGCCGATTGAAATCATTTACAATAATCAAATGAAGCAAAATCATTCACATTCAATATAGTATAGTATTATAAAAAAATTACTCAGTTTCTTAAGCTACAATGATATTTCAAGTAAAACAAAGTAAATAATAAGATTTTAACTATTGAATATAATAGCAAAAAAATTTACAAGGATTATCTGTATGATTAATTTTGGTTGATGTACGTAAACACGTAGGGTAGATCAACAGCCTCATGGCTATTCAATTAAAAAAAAATCAATAATGATTCCAATATATATTTGTTGTTATTCTATTGATGAACAACTCGGTTGATGACTATACTCCAAGTACGAAAACACATCTACAATATTGCTACCCTTTTTTAGTTTGATGAAAGACATCTCCCCAACGAGATTTGAATGAGCATTAATGTTAAAGCTATGACATTTATATTTCGAAATTTATAAAAAGTAAACATGACTATGGAAATTTATAGATTTGTAAAAATATTTCGAAAAGTTATTATACTAAAAAAATCAAATATATTAGAATTACTCACGATTTATTACAATTTATTATACAATAGAGCTCAGTGGGATAAACAGCGGCTGAGATTGATTATTTTTACTTATATCAAACGGTTGTAATTTATTCCGTCTGGCACATGTGTCCCCCTGAATCAGGACTGTCAAGAAGATTCCTAATCCAATCTAAACTGTTTTTATCTCATATATAAATCTCATCTAAACTATTTTTATTTTAGCCTAATCTAACTGTTTCATATTCACGTTTTTCTTCCTAAATCTCATCTAAACAATTTTTATTTTAACCTAATCTAACTGTTTCCTATTCACATTTTTCTTCCTACATTTTTATTTTAATCGGCTTTCTTCCATCCTATGCAGGCTTAGTTTATTTTTTTTGTTCTCTTTTTAAACTTTGTACTCCTTCTTTCTTCTTTTTTCCTTCATGTAAAATGGACTATTAAATCTATTCGATGAAATAGTTATATTCTAGCTTTATATATATATATACACACACAATATTTAATTATATATATATATATATATATATATATTATTTATTTATTATATTGATTTATTTGAATAGTAACACCGTCCTATACTGACATCGTCCCATATTGGCGCCTTGCCATAGACACGGGCACAGAATCTAGTATATTGACATAACTGATATAGTATATAGAAAGACGATAAATATCTTAAATACAGCTGACTTTCAGATTCTTTTTCTTTTTGAGATTACTTTTATTTTATCTATAAAAAGGGAAAATGTTAATGCTATAAAATGAATTACAGATTTTAAAAATCAAACAGGTCTTGAAGTTTGAAATGCGGTAGGGTATATATTTTTGTATATACCCAAATTATTCTTACCTACAAAAAAAATTAATGCAATAAATTAAATTAACCCTAACTGTTGTAGAAGCAACTAAATGAACGACAAATGACAGATGTGAATATAAACGATGAAAAAAAAAATTAATGCAATAAATTAAGTACTTTATTTTGTGCATCGAAATGTATAACATGTCTTTCTTCAGTTACGAAAAAAAATACAAGAGTGTAAAGTAGTTAAAAATTGTCCACGCGGGACCAGCTATAATTTATCCTTTATACGTACTAGGTCTTTTAGGTTTCTCAATGGCCAACATTTTTATTTTTTTAGGGTTTCTTAATGGGCTGTGTTTTTTTTTTTTCTTTCAAATAGATCATTTTTGTTGTTGTTTGTTCAACTTTGCCATAAATGTAATAAATTATAGATATAAGGAAGAAGTGAATATTGAATAATTTGGGACATATTTCCTTGGCTCAAAACTAGGGCTGTCAAATAGGGCAAAAGCCCGCGGGCATGCCCGCCCCGCCACCCTTTAGGGGCGGGTTGGGTTGATGTATTTGATACCTGTTTGAAAAACGGGCTTTTTGGGCTTTGCCCGTGCGGGCTGCGGGCTTTGCGGGGCGGGGGGCGGGCTGCCCGCACTTTTTTACCTAAGTTACATTTCTTAAAATAATTTGCATATTACATTACATACATACAGCCCACTATGTAACACACACAGCCCAGCCCATTCAATTTCCGTCATTTAGACTATTTAGTTAGGATTAGGGAATTTAGGGTTGGTAGACTAGTAAACGTAAACCTCACAGTCTCTCTCTCTCACACTCAAGACTCAGAGTCTCCGACACTCTCTGTCACGCTCACGGGCATGGCTCACGCACAGGCAAGGACAACGGCTCATTCCTTCGGCGATTGCACCGCCTCGTCAATGACACGGCAGCGGCTCCTCCGGCTCTGGCAGATGTGGATCTTGGTCTTGTTTTTCTCTCTTTCCCTGTCTCCCATTCGGCTATACGCGTACGGCGTACGGGCCACGCCGTATCTCTCTTTCTCTCTCGCTCCCCGTCTCTAAAATCCGGCCATCCTGCTTCAGATCTAGCACGGCGGCACCGCCTCTCTGTTCTCCGCCTCTCCCACGTTCGCGGCTTCCCCTAATCGCCCCCATTTTTGTTTTGTTTGTTTGATCTACAGTTCTGTTTTACTTGATCTCCATTTCTATTTTGTTTAAGCTCTGTAATCTGTTGGTATATAATCTGTTGTTGGTATATAATCTGTTGTTGGTATATTGGTATATAATAATATAATGATTAATTAGTAAATATTTTAATTGATAATAAATAAACAAACAAATAAATTCAGGTTTTTTTTGCGGGCCGACCCGTTTTGCCCGTGGCCCTATGCGGGGCGGTTTGGGCTGGGGGTTTTCATGCCCGTTATGTTTGCAGGCTTTCCCGCCCCGCCCCGTCCAACAGCGGGCTTTCCCGCCCCGCAGGCCCGTTTTGACAGCTCTACTCAAAACCAATTACATTGGTAGTAAAAGTTTTATCATCTAAAAACTATGGATTGAGTTAAAGATATGTTAGACTCATAAGATTTTAGTCTTTTAATAGTTGAAATATGTAATCAATTTTACTCCAATATCCTGTATGATTTTGTTCTCTCTTTTTTTAGTGTATACATTTTTAATTGAACTGTCACATATATATTATTTTGCAAAAAATAATGATTTTCAACATTATAGTGTTGAGGGTTATTTAAAAAAAAAAAAGCATATTATATCAAATCAATTTCTCCACTCATATTGGTATGATATTTTCTATTAGGATTAATATATTTTTTGATCCCTGAACTATCCACGAAATATGCGTTTGGTCCCTCTATTTTTTTTCGAAATGTGTTTGGTCCTTAAACTCGATTTTTGTTAAGAGATTACCCCCTCACGGGGTTACCGTTAGTTTTGCCGTTAATTTTTTTTTTGAAATTCCAAAACCCTTATGTCTTTGGGTTAGTGAATTGAAGCCCTTTTTCTAGAGAGAGAAAATTAAGAAAAAACCCAAAACAGGGTTGGTGAGCGTTCTTTATTAGTGAGGGAGGCCATGGATGCCTGCCAAGCTAAACCTTTTTTAGCACTTTCGTCGAACACTTCGTCTGCAACCTCAACCCCTTCGTCTCCTTCCCCCTTTAACCTGACTTACAGACCTAATCCATTTCCTCAATCATCTCCCAGAATCGTTATTCCGAATAATGGGTTTTGTTGAATCTTGAAATTTAAGAGATTTGCTTAAAACATTTTCACTTGATTGTCAGCCAGGACAAGCAGTTTAGATTTGGTCAGCTGATTCTTATCTTTGTCAGCCAATCTTCTCAGCTGATCAAAGTGTTGTTTTGGAATGAGTTTATCTTTTCCTTATTTGTTTGAACATACTCTAGTACTAACTCTTTCCTATTTTGTGTTTGTGATAGATGTCCTGCCATATTATATCTTCCAAGATCCCTTGCGATCTTACAACTGTCATAACACATTTTCAAAATTCAAATGTATTCCTAACGGGCTGCTCACACCGACTATCTATATATACCCTTTGGAAGCATTGGTGAAAGATAACAAGTCTGAAGAATTGCAAGAAACTTTTTACTCACAAGCTTTCAGTCTTCGTTAAAACCTTAGCTAGATATTTGCCATTAAAAATTTCCTTCTAGTTATTGTTTAGGCAAAACACTGAGTACTTCACCTCACATCAATTCGAACTCAGTCAATTTGTCACACGAGTTTGATTGCTTCTCAATCATTCTCCCAAACACCGGTCTTTGTTGTACACTGATCCATTAGAGATCAATTAGATTTTTAATAAAATTAGTGCACTTCAAAAATCCAAGTCGACCAACTTGGTAGTGGGCGTGCTTGATTTATCGTGAACCACTTCAAGCGTCGGCCATTTCTTATATTTCTGCTAACTGACATAACACTTAAGAAGTTGTTAAAACTGATTAAGTGTCAGCCAGTTAACAACACTTGTTTGCTTACTTGTTCAGTTACCTTGAGCTCAAATTTCTTCTCTATATCCAGTGATCAAAACATTAAAACAAATTTCTTTTGAAAACTGTTGTGTCAGCCAGCTGACCAACTTTCTTCAGCTTAAGAAAATTCAAAAGTGTCGACCAAGCCCGACCAACTTTTGATTGTTGACAAGATTAAATTTTCATTGCCAATATATCTTTTGATAATCAAATCAACCCTAAAAGTTTTTAAAGGCTATTCACCCCCTCTAGCCTTATTTGCCATCCGGACTTACAATTGGTATCGAGCTAAGCTTTTGAAAAATCATTTTCCAAGTCTAACGGCTTGAAAGCTCGATCATGGCAACTCTAAAGCTTTTCAATCAAACAATGTTACTCAAGTTCCCATTTTTGATGAAGATCACTTTGATATACGGAAGGAAAGAATTACAAGATATATGAACAATATAGACAAGCGATTGATGGAATGTGTAAGAGGTGGTCCTATGCAACCAATGAAAATAAACACTAAAGTTGGTAAATCTTACTGCTGCGGATGATGATCGTAAACCCTCTTGCTCTATTTGAAGAAGAGTATGTTCTCAAACCTCAAGCGAGAATGGGAGGAAGACAAGATTCTGATGATGGATGCCGGGCTGTACATATCTGTCAAGTGCGGTACGATGAAAACTACAAGCAAATATATGATGCCAAGGAAATTTGGGATGCTCTTGTAGAATATGTAGAAGGAGATCGAGAATACCAAGGACAACAAACTATACGATGCATACAAGAATTTGATGCATTCAAGAAGGATCCAAAAGAATCCTTAAAAATGCCTACGATGATTTCTCGAGGTAAGTAACAGATGTTCATCTCTTGGCAAGGTTTATAGTATGAAAGATTTAAATATGCGTTTTCTTAGCGGTTTAGGAAGTAGATGGCATGTAAAAGTGACGCCATAAAGGAAGCAGAGACTTGAACAAAACTCACATACGTAGTCTTGTTGCAAGTCTAAAATTTATGAAAAAGTTCTCAAAACTCGAAATTGAGAAAAATTTCAAGGAATATCTCTTCAAGTGAAGAAGAAGAAAGCGATAAAACTTCTACATCTCGGTCGGATGATGACTTTGATGAAGATGAATTTCTTTGCCTTTGCTAGACAATTTAGAAAATACAAATCTTTCAAAAAATTTTAAAAACCCGACAAACTTTCAAAGTCTACTTCAAATTATCAAAAACCTTCTCCAGCTTCCAAAAACCATCTACCAAACTTTCAAAAACCTTACTTCAAATCAAATGAAGACAAGGTTGAGAAAAAGTATGCTTTAGCTATGAGAAGCTTGGTCATTTTGCTTCATGTCCTTTACAAGAAATGAGTATTATAAAAGAACTCCCGAAATTTTGAAAAACAAAAGGTTTGGTTGCGGAAGATCAAAATCTTGCAACTTGGATTGAAGCAGACTACGAAGATGAATCTGTGATTTTGAGCAAGAAGCAAACTTGTGTCTTGTAGCGAATCGGCTATATATGATTCGGAAAATGAGCTTCAAGTCCTAAATACTCAAAAATGCCCGATAATGAGCTATCAAGCTCACTATTACAAACCCCAAGCGACAAAGGTCATCAAACTGATCGGTTGTGGTTAAAAATAGGAAATGGATTTTATGGACAAGGAATAATAAGTCGGCGAGAAGAAAGTCATGTCGGCTTCTCCAGGAATTTGCTAAAATAACTCATGATTCAAAAGCGGGGAGGAGAAAATTCCGACTCAAGTGTTGATGATTTATTGGAACAAATGCAAAAAATGTATTCCAAGTTTGAAACACTTAAAAGAATCCATTTTCTTTATCTAGTGACTTTGAAAGAATTTACGAAGAAGAGCTGTGAGCTTAAAAGATCAATGAGCTTTACAAAGTTCAGCAAAAAGTTCTTTGGAACTTAAAAGTCTCAATGAAAAATATGAGACTCAAGCAAAAATCTCGGATGCTCAAATTCTTGACCTTGTAGAAAGAAATCTTCGGTGACCAATGTTGTTGATACTTATTCAAAGTCAAAGCTGTGAAACTATCATCAAACAACGAGAAAGATCATGAAGACCAACATGGTCTTGGATACTCAAAAATGATGAAGGTTGTGAGATCGGGCGGTCAAAGGTGAACCTAAGATTACGAAAGAACGAGGGATTAGTCTATAATCTTTGTACCATTCACTTATCGAAACAAGAATCGGCTCAAGAGGAACATCAACAAAAGGATAGGGTGAACAATGAAAGTTGTCGGTCTTACGGTCACAAACCTCAAAAGTCGGTCGGCTAACTCAAAAGCCGACAAATGTCGATAGCCCGACAAGTGTCGACTAGTGACAAAGAGAAGATTCGAGAAGAAGGCAAGCGACAAGTTCAATCCAATAAATTTTGTTCTTTGCTAAGACCTCAAAGTTGAATCAAAAGAATCAAAGAACTCACCTCAAATAGTGACAAACTTTGTTATCACAAATGTACTATTTGTTTTATGTTTGGTCATCGGACACATGAGTGCTTATATAGATTTAAACCTCTTGACGAATTAACAAGCCCAATTTCGAGGCAAGTGCGGATGCGAACAACTAACCCTTTGGACCCAAAGTATAAAGGGTACCATGATTTAAATATTCATATTTCGGGTATGCTTAATGGTGATGATCATTCAAGCGACTTATGGATATTAGGCGATTGGATGCTCGGACACATATTTGGATCGGTGAACTTCTTACAAACATTATTGCGTGAAAAGGACCTGTAATCTTTGGGGACAATTCTAAAGGAAAAACTATTGGATATGGATCCATTATCGGAGGATCTATAAAGATTGAAAATGTCTCTTTAGTACAAGTGCGAAACACAATCTTCTAAGTATCTCACAGTGCGTGATAAAGGTATGGTACATTCGTTCTCCTACATTGTTTCATCAAAAAGCAGGTCTCAAATGAAATTTTGCTTCTTGGTACTAGAAAAGGAATGTCTTTGCCATAGATTTACTTTCATTAAATAGCAATACTCAAATTTGTCTTGTAGCAAATAATATTTCCAAAAATTCATGGCTTTGGCACAAAAGGCTTTCACACTTAAACTTTAAGTATCTTTCAAAACTTTGAGGAGATGTGGTTAAAGGTTTACATAAATTGTCTCTTGACAAAAATGTGATGCTTGTATTTTTAGGAAAAATAACAAAAGTCCCTTTTTAAACCAAACCATGTCTTTCTACCAAAAGAACTCTTGAGCTTCTACACATGGATTTATTGGCCTGTGCGCAAGCTTAGGAGGAAACAAGTATACATTAGTTGTTGTGGATGACTATTCTAGATATACTTGGGTTGAGATGATGCAATCCAAAGATGAAACTTACGGCATTCTCACCATTGAGAATCCTTGAAACTCAAAAAGAATGTGAGATCATAAGTGTTAGATCGACAATGGTGCAATTCAAAAATCTTGGAATGGACACATCTTGTGATGATCATGGAATTGATCATAACTTTTCAGCGATAAGAACTCCGCGGCAAAATGGTATAGGCGAAAGAAAAACGGGACTTTGATCGAAGCGAGGTAAAACAATGTTAGGAAGCAAAATTACCAAAATATTTTTGGGCGAAAGCATCAACACGCATGTTTCACTCAAAATAGATCTCTTATAAACAAATTTCATGGTAAGACTCCTTGAAATTTGGAGAGTAGAACTCCAAATATTGCTTACTTTAAAATCTTTGGGTGTAAATGCTTCATTCATTACAATGGTGGAGACCAGAGGGTAAATTTGATGAAAAAAGGCGATGAAGGTATTTTTGTTGGTTATGCCAAGCATAGTAAAAGCATATAGAGTTTATAATAGAAAAACTCAAGTAATTGTTGAATCTATGCATGTTAATTTTGATGAATCAAGTCTAATTGAGCATTATGAAACTCGATGTTACTAACAACTTTAGAAGAAATATTTGAGGCAGGGAAATGAAAAA
>CM028384.1:4356710-4394502 GCA_013146195.2 Codonopsis lanceolata | reverse complement strand
AAGATAAAAGCTGTGTTAGAAAAGCACTGTTAGGCCTAATCGTAAAGATTGGGAATCTAAACTCAAAGATGCTTATGGGCATACCGAATCGCTTTTAAGACACCCATAGGAATGAGTCCATATAGGATGGTATATGGTAAAGCTTGCCATTTACCTGAAATTGAGCACAAAGCCTATTGGGCAATTAAAGAATTGAATTTAGATTTGACATTAGTGGAGAAGAAAGATTGTTCCAGTTAAATGAATTAGAAGAACATAGACTCAATTCGTATTTAATGCAAAAAACTTATAAAGAAAAGACCAAAAAGTATCATGACATGGGATTAGCCAACAAAATGCTTCATCCGTATGAAAGTATTATTGTTTAACTCTAGGTTAAGGTTATTCCTGTGTAAATTAAAATCCAAATGGTCTCGGTCCTTTTAGAATAGTACAATTTATCCTCATGGGGTCGTTGATATACAAAACCCCAAAAATAATGAAGTGTTTAAAGTGAATGGACACCGACTCAAGCCGTATTTTGAGCCAATGTCGCTTGAACGAACAATTGAATTAATCCGCTTGGTCGACAATGAACCACCAAGAGACTAGGCTTGCAGCTTGGTCGAGCCAAAGATTAAACAAAGGCGCTAAGTGGGAGGCAACCCACTAATTTGAAAGTTATTTGTTAACTAGTTATTTAGATATGTTTTTCTCCGTTAAATTCTATTCTGGACATTTAATTTTTAATTAAATATGCCAAAATTTAAGTTTGGGGAGAAAACATCTTAGTGTTGTATTTATATGTTGCTAATAATTTTTAGTTTAGAATTTTTGTTTAGATTTTTCATACAGAATTATCAAAGACATAACGGAAGTAACGAAAGGGACTAAACCGCAAGTCGATAAAAGTTGAAAGAAAAAAGTGGGAAGCTTTCGCCCACCTTGCGACGCAGTGTAGACCCTGTAACCGCAAGGTCCCCAAGAATGCGAATCTCGCTGAAGTGTCGACATGGGGAATGAATGAAGGAATCCCAACGATCGCCCACCTTGCGGACGCAGGCGCACTGCGACCGCAAGGTCCCTTTATTTAAAGCCACCGGTTTTCTTCTTCAACACACACAAAAATCTCATCTCTCTTCAAGAAAAGCACAGCAAATTCAAATTCTTCAAGAATTCCGGCAGATCTTCAAAATTTCGGCATAAATTTCAAGATACAATCTCTCTCTCTCTATATCTCAACCCTTCATCTCCTCACCCATCTCCCATTACACTCCATTTCAAGTTGAAGCCTTTGAGAGCGAAGGAAGAATCACCATTGTTATTTCTTGAAGATAAGCTCACTCTACGTTAGAAACCGGATCGAATGCCAAACTAGTATTCTAACACCTCTTTAATTTCATCGTGAAATATTTGCATGCTAGGGTGCTAGTTAATTTTTAACGTAGATATATTTTTGCATGCTTTAGATTAAATTTTTATTTTAAATTTTAAAATTACAATTTTAATTGTTAAAATTTTATCAAACAAAATGTTTAAGCGTAGAAATACCGGTTCTTCATCCTCGGCCGATTCGGGAGGAAGATCAAAATTTTGACATCACCGCCGTGACCTCTGAAGCATCGGAAAAATACACCAACAAACTCTCCAAGTCCTTGGTGCGAAAGGGATTCAAGGCTTGAAGATTTTGGTATTCGTCGCTTCACGATGGCTCGTAGGTGGGGGCTTACGTTAGATTCTCCGCTAGGGACACCATAGTCCCTATTGTCAGAGAATTCTACGCCAATGGCGACATTGGCATGGATGGCGGTGTGCTGACAACATTAAATGTTAGAAATAAAGTAGTTAATTTTTCATCCGAAAGCATTAACATGTGCCCGGCACCTCCAACTTTGCGGTTGGTGCCGATGATTATAGCACACCTCGGCCCGTATCCTGTCGAGGTGGTGAATCTTTGTCATTGCTCTCCCCGGTGTGGAGTGGTCCTATAACCGTAACCCACCCTATGGACCTCACATGAGAGAGTCCTTCCTTCAAGACAAAGCCAAGCCCGTGTATAAATTTGTTTGTGGCCGTCTGTGCCCTCGAAGTCACCAAAACACGGGTGAATTGGGAGAGGGGTTGATTCGACCTACACCATCATGACTAATGGGTCTATTGATGTTGGTCGTTTAATCAACGACCAAATCAAGACCCTAATTAGAGGTAGGGCGAATGCGGGGTTCGCGTTCCGCATTTGATCAGCGACTTGTGTGGGGGGCAAGCGTGAGAATGCCCAAACACGCCGAGAGGCCGAAGGTGGTCCGGTCATTACTAGGGCCATTTTGTTTGAGCATCACCGGCCAGTTGCGAGTGAGGGTTCCTCAAGAGGAGGAACACGAAGAGGACGAAGGCGAGATCCGCTCGTTGGGATCTCAACGAGTTGGAAGCGGCTATCCTCCAAAGCGTATGGTGAGTCGCCAGCGGTTGCATGGAATGCGTCTTGAAGCCGAGAATTTTTCGGCCCACCCGGCTATGTTAACACTGCGTGGACATAATGCTCCAACTATTATGGGCGCCACCGGCACGATCCCAGAGTTTCATCCTCATTCGTTATCTCCGCCCGACTCACCTTGAGTCGAGGCCCAAGTTCCATCCTCGTTTGTTAGGTGGACCACTATGTCCTTTTGATATTTGTCCTACCCCATCAATCCTCTCATATGTTCCTCTATTTTGAGGACAAAATAGAACTTAAGTTTGGGGGGGGGGATTGAAAATTTTAGGTCTTAGCAGGTCCCAGCCTAACGAAGAATGGAGTTGGGCTATGTCGTTAGGGTGAAAGAGAATTTCTTTATTTGATGACCATTTAACTCTTCACCCTATTTATCCTGTTTTTATTTTTTTTGATTTTCGGAGGTGTTGCCTTGACCAGAATACACTCACATTAGATACTCGTGGGTTCCTCTTATGGGGACCCATCATCAATTGTGTCATCGTCATCACCTCCAATTTTCGCAATTTCTTAGAAAAATATATTAAAAAAATTTAAATTCAAAATATTCATCCTCGAGTTTAGGTGTGGTAATGCTAGTCGTAGTCCATGAGGAGATTAGTGCAATGAACTGCATAGTTAGTCCGTAGATCCCCCTGGAATTTACTTAATTTTGCGAAACTTTTACTTTTCTCCAAATTCTTCATGCACTCACACCAGTCATAACTTTGGATTGATTAGAATAGTTTTATAAAGTTTATAACACCAATTGATCTTCAACAGGATATGCACAAGAATATGATGCATAGCCATTCGAACATAATTGTTGCATTAAATTGTAACTTAGGGTCAATTGCATGATAAATAGATCCCTTGGATTTTTCTCATTTATATATCTCAAGCACACTTTCGAACCGTGTTTGCATGTTAGTCTCAATTGTCCCTACCATCTGTCTTAGCGAATGCTTATGTGAAATCCAGTGATGCTAAACACTCAACCCAATTCCCATAGTTGATATGATATTTTGTGTTATTGTACTTGCTTTAAATATTATGTGAGCATTTGGCATTAAGAAATGATTTAGGCCATCTTTGGATCGTTAGAGCCTAAATATTCCCTGACCTATACTAAATATATCCCTAGTGTCCTTTTGAGCCTAATGAAAAGAATGGAGTGTGCTAAGCACACTATTTAAACCCATTCGACATCGTTTCTTTACCCACATTAACTTAACCCTTTAGCCTATACACTTTTAGCCTACCCTTTGAGAGAGTAGGATTGGGTGGGAAATTGATTCTAGGAGGACCACTTCTTTTCAGTTAGGTTATTTTTCAGAAGGCTTCTTCTTTCCGTCGTCGTAAAAAAAAAAAAAATCATGTGTCGACGAAAAATGAAACGGAAGAAGAAGAGTGTTAACAAAGATTCAAATGGAAGCATAGCTTTCAAGAAAATATGTTAGAAAAATTCTGCGATTAGAATGATGATATTTTTAGAAGAATCTAGTGCCCAAAACAAGTTTGGGGGAATAAAGAAGAAAAGTGAAAAGTAACACAAAGCACCCCTCCACTTGTGGTCTTTGCGAGTCCTAGCCTAAATAGGAAAACTTCCTTTTGCTTGGAAGTATGAGGGATAAAGGGTAGTCTTACTCTCTCACTTTGAATTCCAATACCTTTCCATCAAATCCCCCAACACCTTGGCCTTACATTACAAGCTTAAAAAGTCCTAATGATCTTCTTGCCAATGCTTATGTTGTTTTTATTGTCAAGTGAGTAACATGAAATTGATCACACACTTCATATTCATTATTATTCACCCTAAAGCTCACTGTGTTAGCATAATCTTAGCTATTACAAGTCATTGGGATAGGAGAGCATTGTATACATACATAGAAGTGCATGGGATGGATGTGTAAATCTTTTGAATCCTTGGGACCTTTCTGTCTGTAACTGACCAGGTTTGAATGGTAGATCTCATACTTCTTGAATGCATGATTTTCTATTAAACTGTAATTTTCATATGAATGTGGTGTTTAGCTCAATAAAACTGTTTTAGTCAAGATATTCTTTAAGACTGGTGATCACACACACGGAGAAATTAAAAGTAGTAGCGATATTAAGAAAAGACTAGTTGGTTTTATATGACTAAGCTTGCATATATGTGGTGAGCACCAAGCGAGATTACATGCATGCCATACACTTATAACTTGAGGATGAAACCAAAAGATTTTATGTTTTATTTGTAGTTGTATTTTAGTTTTTATATTTATACTGTTTTTGTATTTATCTGCATAGTCGAGTCACTCGAAAGAGTCTCCTTGAGTTTGTGGGTTTATAGAGGAGTGTAAATAGTGTCACCCTCACAAAAAGATTTTAATTTTTTGTTATTTAGATGTTTTTTGTATTTATAAGTTTATTTGTTTACTCGTGGACGAGCAAAGTTCAAGTTTGGGGGTATTTGATCGATGTATTTTATACGTCGATTTGATATGCTTCTGTGACTTGAATTAGGCTATTTCACGAGTCTTTTGAGTACTAATATATGTTTTTGGTGAGTTTTGTAAGTTTTAGGATTGTTCGTGAAAATAAGCGAAACTCCAGGGTTTTAAGTGCAAATTACAAAGAAAGAAGAAATTGAAGAAAAATAAAGTAAATCATTACGGACACCTTGCGGACGCCAAGGTGCCTCAGAACTTGCGACCGCAAGGTAGGCGATATCGGTCCTGGCCGGCAATCGAAGAGCCAAGAAGCACACACACTGGAGACCTTGCGGACGCAAGGTATCCAGCACCTTGCGACCGCAAGGTAGGCAGAATGCGCAATTTTCGGGTTTTCACACAGTCATTCAATTCAATCACAACTCCCAAGTATATATAGAAGTCAGATGCCGAGCCTAAGCATAAGGAGGACGGCTAGAAGCTCTCTTTACATAGATTTTAGGTAGTTTTAGATTGTATAACATAATTAGGTTTTGTAATTTCAAGTATTGAAGATCAAATCATGTCTTCCATCATCTCCATGTGTTTGTTCATCGCTATGATGAACTAAATCATCCCTAATCTAGGAGGTGGGAGGTAACTTGTATCGAATTTATGTTTTGATTCTTATATATATGTCTATTCAATGCTTGTTGATTGTGTTGTTTATCAATCCCTCTATTATTTTGCTTTGAACAAATGAATGTAATCGCAAATAATAAAGGCTTAGAGGTGCGGATACTGCATGACCAAGTGCATATGTCGCATACAACGGCTCACCAACACAATAAATTGGACCTATCGAAGCACGAGAGTGATAAGTTAGGACCAGGTTCTTACATGATCTAGGTGACGGATAGATCATAAATCTAGGTGACGACTAGATTACGGAGTTCGTGCTTAGGATATGGAATGGGTGAATTTTGCGGGGAGGGAGGCTGAACCAATTGTTCAACAGACTATATCTATTTTTAGTGAACGAACCCAAGACATTGAATGACATTATTATGAATTGAACATAAAGGAGATATAAGTGAAACCCAGAATCCTAGATTTCCACTCACCATAAGATCTTCATATACATTATTCTTGTCTAATTAGTTAACATCTATAACTAGTAATTTAGAGTAGAATTAAACATAAAAACCCCCTTAGGTTAATAATTTGCTATCTATAACTGCACTGTTCGTGATCACTTGTCTCTGTGGGTTCGACCATTGCTTCCGAGTCTATTCTATAATAGTTTTGTACACTTGCAAGGAAATAGATAAATAAAACAATCGATCAATAAACAAGTTCAATAAACCAATCTGTGAACATGGTTTATCAATGGTTTATCAATAAACCAGCTGATAAACCATGTGCATTTTCAAAGGAAAAACCATTTTTGACACTTGAAACCAAATTATAACATAAAACGTACCTCGTTTATCAATGGTTTATCAATAAACCAGTTCAATAAACCAATCTGTGAACATGGTTTTTCAATGGTTTATCAATAAACCAGCTGATAAACCATGTGCATTTTCAAAGGAAAAACCATTTTTGACACTTGAAACCAAATTATAACATAAAACCTACCTCGTTTATCAATGGTTTATCAATAAACCAGTTGATAAACCAGTTCAATAAACCAATCTGTGAACATGGTTTATCAATGGTTTATCAATAAACCAGCTGATAAATCATGTGCATTTTCAAAGGAAAAACCATTTTTGACACTTGAAACCAAATTATAACATAAAACCTACCTCGTTTATCAATGGTTTATCAATAAACCAGTTGATAAACCAGTTCAATAAACCAATCTGTGAACATGGTTTATCAATAAACCAGCTGATAAACCATGTGCATTTTCAAAGGAAAAACCATTTTTGATACTTGAAACCAAATTATAACATAAAACCTACCTCGTTTATCAATGGTTTATCAATAAACCAGTTCAATAAACCAGTTTCATAAACCAATCTGTGAACATGGTTTATCAATGGTTTATCAATAAACCAGCTGATAAACCATGTGTATTTTCAAAAGAAAAACCATTTTCAAACCAAATTATAACACAAAACCTACTTCGTTTATCAATGGTTTATCAATAAACCAGTTGATATAAACATGGTTTATCAAAAAACCTGTCAAACCACACACATAAACAAAAACCAACATAACCCAGTTGAATAAACCAACATAATAAGAAAGAATTGTGTTTGCAAGTGTAAAAGTTCTTCCTGCAAGTTTAATATGCTATATACAAATATGAAAGTGATATATAAACTGTCGAGTAATATACAAACATTTTCAATTGACATATATTTGTAATTACAAACTCATATAAGTAGTACCCAAAATAAATCAAAAACTGAGAAATTTCATTGCATTAATCAAGGTAAGCAAGGATTGTCATTGTCATAAACAAGTGTATTTTACATGACCCCTGTGAAATAAAGAAAATACATGACCATCACAAGCAGCAGCAGCAGCAAGTATATGCATTAATCTATCTCTATACTCATTCCATTTGTTTCCTCACACTTCTTCTTCCAAATGTTCATCTTATTTCTTTCTGATCTTCTGATTTGCTGCTCTTTCTCAATTTTGATTCTTTTTATTAATTGTGTTTCAGCAGCCTTCACTTGATCAGTTGTACCAGGCCTCTCATGCACTGCATTTCCAGCAGCCTTCACTTGAAACCTCTATTGCACTAGATTTCCAACAGCCTTCTGAGTTGCAGCAGGTTTCGACGTAGGCATGATATAAGGAGAAGAGATTTGTGCAGATGCTTTTCTCCCCCTCTTTTTCTTCGATTCCAAAATATTGTCAGTCTCAATACCAATGAGACATTTCTTTTTCCTACCCTTAACCTCTTCTATTTTTCCCTGCTTATCCTCAGTAGTGGAGATGGGAGTGGTGGTAGGGGGAGTAGTAGAGATGGGGGGAATGGTGGTGGTAGGTAAGGAAGTGGAGATGGGAGAGGTGGTAGGGGGGAGTAGTAGAGATGGTGGGAGTGGTGGTAGGAGGAGTAGTAGAGATGATGGGAGTGGTGGTGGTAGGAGGAGTATTAGAGATGATGGGAGTGGTGGTAGGAGGAGAAGTAGAGATGATGGGAGTGGTGGTAGGAGGAGTAGTAGAGATGATGGGAGTGGTGGTTGTAGGGAGAGTAGTGGAGATGGGAGTGGTGGTTGGGGGAGTAGTGGAGATGGTGGGATTGGCATTTCGGATTCTGGAAAAAGAAGCAAAACTTGGAAAAGTAGGAGAAAAGTCACGGGTGGGAGTCAATGTCAAGTTGGGGGTGATGCTTGTTGTCGAGCAAGATCTAAACTTGTTTTTAGATCATCCTGTCAATTCAAGTAGGTAAGTAAGCTTAGGTAAGTATAAACTAATTAATATTCACAACCAATTACTCAAAATCAAAAGGACAAATACTTTACCACTTTTCGATCCAAGGCTGTCACTTCAGTCCTAAGATGATCAATCTTTTGGTCCATCTTCTACAATAAATCAAAAATTGCACTGAGATAAGGAGTGCTAGTGCTGCTGGTCCTGGTGCTAGTCACAACGAGAGAGGGGAGAGGATGTTGTCGGGAGGGAGTTGCTTTGTCTTTGTTGGCCTTCTTCATCTTCAACATGTTCACCCACAACATGGAAGGATGTGCTCCAATCGGCCAAGCTGTCGCTCATACTCAACAACATAGGGTCATTGTTTTTCAACCTCGGTGGGGTCAATGGAACAAGCACTTCATCCTGTCAATTGAGCAAAATATCAACTTGATTAATCAACTCTACTAGGCACTACTGTTTATAAAATAACAAAGTTTGGAACCACAACTTTATTAATCAAACTCTACATTTACCCTTGTAATATCCAATGTATGGATAATTTCCTCATAGCTGGGATTTTGGCAAGACTTCCAATTGCACATTCTGGGAGTTTTCGGCACTTGATTATCGATGTTTGATAGCTCATATAAGTCTATAAATCCAGGAAAATCATGGCACAACTCAAATATCCAAACATGCATTTTAAAAATGTTACATATTACAAGCATATCAAATTGAAATAATTACATAACCATTCAATATAAAATCGGTTAACCATATAATATATACAATTGGTTACCTGTAATGCCAACGAGCCGTTGCATACTGAAATGCGAGCAGTAGCCATCTTCATCAACTAGCCATCTTCATCACTGAATTGAGAAGGTGGGGATAGGACTTTGTTCCCCATGGATATTTATTGAACAAATCCAAATTTTCAACTATACTTAACACACTCACATCAATAGCAGCATTAGGTGAAATACCCCTTAGCACATACTCCCAAACAACTGCAAGACCCAACTTCAGTTTATCATCCATGTCAGTTGCATCTATAATTTTTTTTTAACTCTTCAGGCTTCACCGCCTGCTCAGAAAATATTTATCCACTAGTGCCTTGGTACTAGGGATCTCATCGTAATAATCTTCTAATAATCCAGGTTTTAAACATGTGATTAAGGTGTAGTCCGAAAAGGAAAATCTTACTTCTTGACCACCAATACAAAACCATATTTCATTTTTATTATTTGTTGGTGACTGAATCCTAAAAAGTGCTAACACATGCATCAGCACATTGCTCTTACTCATATTCTTTCTCATCTTATACAGCTCACCAAAAGCTGAATTCTTGAAAAGATTTTGGTGTGCTTCATCCAATGAATTATAAACCTCATCTAATACTAACAGATTACATCTTGATGTAACCTTCGCTTTGTACCAGTCATCACGAGCAACAATATATCCTGCCATATTCTCTGTAATAGAAATACAAATTAAACATTAAAACAAGGAACTATAATCTACGGCTATTAAAACAAGGTTTACTGACAGTGAAATTCATGAACCATATGAAATTACACTTGGTTTACAGACATGGTTTCATAAACCGGGTTATAAAACACATGGTTATAAAGCAAATTGGTTTTGTCAATATAAACAAAAAGGCAGGTATATGGTTTATTAATAAACCATGGATAAACCATGTCATTGTCTGTTAATAATGTTAACTGGTCTGTGGTTTATAAAAAAGTTACCAAACAGCAGGTTTGCACCTTGTTTTGCAAACTGGTTTACCAAACAATAGGTTTGCAAACTGGTTTATCAATATAAACAAAAAAGCAGGTACATGGTTTATTGATAAAACAGTGGAGGTCGACTAAAAAAGGCAGGTACATGGTTTGCAAACTGGTTTGTCAATATAAACAAAAAGGTAGGTACATGGTTTGTAAATTGGTTTGTCAATATAAACAAAAAGGCAGGTACATGGTTTATTGATAAAACAGTGGAGGTCGACTCAAAAAGGCAGGTACATGGTTTGCAAACTGGTTTGTCAATATAAACAAAAAGGTAGGTACATGGTTTGTAAATTTGTTTGTCAATATAAACAAAAAAGGCAGTACATGGTTTATTGATAAAACAATGCTAGGTCGACTCAAAAGTACATGGTTTGCAAACTGGTTTGTCAATATAAACAAAAAGGTAGGTACATGGTTTGTAAATTGGTTTGTCAATATAAACAAAAAGGCAGGTACATGGTTTATTGATAAAACTGTGGAGGTCGACTCAAATGATCAACCGTAAAGACAACATTAAAACCCTAAGCGAAAAAGCAATGTGAGGTTTACCTTGTTCTGAATCAATTATCACGGACGAATTAGGGTTTCTTGAAATCTCTTGAGCTTTGAATCAAAATCCAAAATCAAATTGAAATCGATGGTCGTCACTGAGAGGGTTCTAGGTCGACAAATGCTGTGTTAGAATGAAATGTGAGTTTGTTCAGATCGACCACAGGTGTGTATATACGTATTAGGGAAACTAGTCGACAGATAAACCAAGTGGTTTATTGGATAAATCGATGTATATCCAATAAATTCACGTTGGTCAAAAAATTTACTCATGGTCGATATGTCGACCACTTGACGACCACTTTCGTCGACCACTTTACGCAGGGGCGTTTTGGTCAGATCCATAAGGGGGTTTGTCAAAGGCTATATATGTATAATAGTCGGGTCTGTTGGCTATATTTGACAAATGCCACGATAAAGATACAACAAATGACTCGAGTAATCCAATTGTCACCAACCGTCCCATACCAGCTGGAGACAACAGACGACTCACAGATACCAAGATCACATAAGCGGTCAAAGACCTGTTCGAACAATGTTCCAAAATATTCTAAAGACCCATAAGGGTAAAGGTTTCTAAAGGGTATATCCGGATAACTAACCACATGTCTAGTGGTTAAAGGGTTTCGAAAGGTCACATTAACCCGTGACTAGGTAAATCGAAAGGTCACATTAACCCGTGACTAGGTAAATCGAAAGGTCACATTTACCCGTGACTAGGTTGTTTGACTTAGTGATCAAGGTAGAAACTTTTAAATAATCAAATACATTTTACAAAATGAATTACAAACACATTTATGTATCAAATAGATATCTCACATAAAACATGATAGGTATGTGAGATTAAACGAAGGAGCATAATTATGAGTAATCAAATGAACAAATCGACGGAGTTCAAAATCAAATACCGATACAAAATCGGCACACGTTTTCAAGGAACGACATTTATCAAAGAAATAACGGAAGCCTAACAGTATGAAACGAATAATTCAAAAGACCTAAATGAGGTATAATCCATTACCTTGTTAAGGTGTGCTCACAACAAAAGTCTCGAACCGCAAATTGAAGCATTAATTCGTCTTGTCCAAATCCAATTAAAATATAACACAATCCCTAAACTAAAAAAATGTACTAACCAAAACCTATTAATTTAAATAACAACAAATATAATAATACTTTATTAAATAATTTATTGTTATTATTATTATCTTATTTTATTTATTATTATGATTATTCAATTACCACTCAAACACACACAGATTAACACACACACAAACACGCACGGAACACACACACACCAAACAGATTCTAATTGAATTGTCAAAACCTATATACATCTTTATATCTATACTTATATATATCTAAATGTATATATAGTGGTCAAATTGATAAATAAAATTCCCTCTCTCACACACACTTCACACCTTCCCGACACACACACACCTATACACACAATTGTAAAAGTCCAAAAACCTATATACCTATATATGTATACAATGATCTAAAAGATAATCAAACATCAAGTCTCCGATTCAGTACAACACCGATTTGGACCTTTCTTCTTTTTTTTCATTTCTCCCTTTTACACCAAAGAAAACACACACACATACCTATGCTTTTCGTTACCATTTCACATCAATCCAATTATTATTTATTTATTAATCTTACCCCCCCCCATTACAATATATATATATATATATATATATATATACATTTTTAACATAATCACTAAACAAACCTTACCTCCAAACACGGCTCGATGATCTCTAGGAGGTCTTGGTGAGCCGCCAGAAACTTTCTTCTCCAGCAGTAACTTGCCGCCTACTCCTATTATTATTAGTGTTATTATTATTCTTTCACTCTAAAGCTTTCTTTTATACTCTACTTGTTAGGGTGGTTTACTTAACCCTAATCGAAAAGCCTAATATTAAATGGACTCAAATTAATTAAGTTACACTAATAAAGGACTAGAATTAAAGTCTTAGTCAAAATGGGTCTAGCCCAAACCCAAATTAATTAGTTACCAAATAAGTCTAAAACAAAAATTTATTTTTAGTCAATATAACTTAATATTTTAAAATTGAAATAATCGAGGTATTACACTCTCACCCCCTTAAAAGAAGTTTAGTCCCTAAACTTAACGCACCAAGTCATACAAAGAGGTCAAGATGTTTATCTTCGAATTTATAATAAACCTTGTTACTTCCAATAGACATAATGACAACGAAAAATAAACTTTAGTAGATCCTAGGCATTTAATCCTTAAATGTAACCGAGGCAATACCTTAGTCCAAACGTCACATGTAAAACTCATATTGCCCATACTTTATCCAACAAGCAGATGACCAAACCATACGTCAAAATTCTCAACGCCTAATTGAACTCAAAAGACAAGATATAAATACTTAGGTAACGGAAATTGATCTCTTGGTCGTCGTGTTAATTAATCGACGTCTAAGTTCTCATGTAACAATTTGATAAGTCGTATAAGTGTGGCAATGTGATTGATTAAAAAACACTAGGCTGAATTAAATTTAAACGTTGCGAAGGTATATAAGGATGTACTATACTTGTTTCCATATCATTCGTCTCGAGCAGCCATAGCGTAAATTCTTCCATGTGCATTTGGTTTAGGTTTATCGCCGTTGCCCGTTCCTTGTGCAAAATTTTCCTTCAATGGTTCCGGGCAATCCTTGATCCTATGCCCTATCTTTCCGCAATTAAAGCAGGCTCCCGTAGTCCAGTAACAAGTATCAGTCCTATGTTTTCCACCACACTTATTACACTCAGGGTCATTATTCTGATTCTGCTGCTGACCTTGATTCTGATTCCACCACTGATTTGATCCCTTAGACCGATTGTCCTCTATGGTTCTCTTCTTATTTCCACTATAACTTCCTCCTTGATAGCCCGACTGATCTCGAGAACTACTTCCAAGACTCTCAAAAACTCTCTTTTTCTCTTCCTTCTTCTTCCGGTAGTTTGCTAACACTCGTTCAAGTATTCTGGCTCGGTCTACAACTTCAGCATAAGTCTTCAACTGTAAGGCTATCAATCGATGGCTAATCTTTCCATCGAGACCTCTTTCAAACATCCTAGCCTTTTGTTTGTCATTCTCAATGAGACCTGGAGCATACTTTGATAGTTCCGTGAACTTGACAGCATACTCATCTACCGTCATATTTCCTTGCTCTAGATTGAGAAATTCAACCAGCTTACTGTCCTGCACGCTCTCAGGAAAATATTTCTTATTGAAGACTTCGAGAAAAGTCTCCCAAGTGTACTCTCCCACCCCATTTGCTTCAACAATCCTCATCTCGGATTGCCACCACTCATCAGCCTCTCCTTCGAACTTGAACGTGGCGAGGTTGACTTTTTGTTCACTCGTGAGGGTCATTGTTCTAAAGATCTTCTTCATACTCTCAACCCATTCTTCTGGCTTAATGGTGTTTGGTGCGCCTGAGAAGGGCTTAGGGCTTCTCTTTTGGAAGATGTCAAGTGGGTCCTTTGCCACTGGTCGAGGTTGAGGAACTACATGCTGAGGTTGCAATATAGCAGGTTGAGGTTGCGGTGCTTCGGGCTGAAGTTGCGGTGCTTCAGGCTGAGGTTGCGGTGTAACAAACTGAGGTTGTGGTTGAATGATTTGACCAATCCTGTCTACAGCTAGGGTCAAATTCTGCAGAAGGTTCATTATAAGCACAGGGTCTACTAAGGCGGGATTTGCCACGTTAGGTTGAGGCGCTTCAGGGGCAGGGTTTTCATTATTCACGTTATGTTGGCTTTCAGATGGCTCCCCTAAACTCTCGAAAATGGAGCCCTCTACTTTTCTCCCTCCCATGTTTCCTCGGTTGCGACCACGACCTCGATTAGCGTTACGTCCTCCTCTACGTGCCATTTGGTACTGATACAAAAACGAGGAAGTGTCAATTGATGTCTAAAATTTTATCATACTAAATGGTGTTCGCTAATTGGCATGGCGTAAATGGAAACAATTTACATAAAAAAAATTTTTTTACGTAGCATGAATTTCTTCCAAAGTTTATCTTATAATCTTATGCACTCGAAATACACCAACACGAGATATAGTTCAAAAGGAATATCAAACGAATAAAAATTTTCCTGAAAATTTATTCAATATCAAACTTTATTCCAATGTCTCAAAAATTGGATACACCTCGTGTATTCCAAGTCTAATAAAATAAAATATAACAAACTCTTACGATTAACCAATAGTGTATCAATCCCAATAGAATTAAAGGAAATCATAACTTAAAGCTATAATCGTAAACTTAGAACTACAATCGGACACTTAAACTATTGGGTAACTAATGGTGTAAACAAAATCATAACCTTACACTACAATCAATTCCTAATTCTATTAGTTCCTAAATCCTAAAACCATCAGGATCCGAAGCCTAAGCTCTGATACCATTTGTAACGACCCGAGCCCAAGAGCCCGGTCCGCTACGTGTAGCCCACACACTGGCCCACTGAGCACGAAGCACCTTGGGTCATCAGGCCCACCACAAGCCGACCCAAAAGTCCATGGATGATGTTGGTGCCCAGTAGTAGCGCATGACTACCTTATAAATCAAACACAAGTCTCACATCTACCCGATGTGGGATTGGGGTATTACAAAAATAATACTCCTAGACATAAGCTTGCACGCACGGCAATCTAGACCAACTGAACTTAGTACTCCAAGTCCTTCATTTGTACAAAAGAACATACCACCAAGGCATAATACACAACACCGATGGTAAATACTCGACGATAACCCAAACCCAACCTAGGCCATGGAACCTATCCTGGCTTATAGCCAACATAAGCTCTGATACCAACTGTCACGACCCGACCCGGATTCCAACACGAAATCCCAAGGTCGTGCCATTGGAACTAACATAAGAAGACGAAAAGCATTTGTTAAACAGTAGTGCAAGTCGAACAGTCGAGCTAACAAAATGAAACCCAAGAGAGACATTTTCTCTCGAAGGGGGAAAAAACAAAAGTCGCGTGCCGCAACATGGCAGACGCTGAACAAACCATCGGCACTCCAGGCCGGCGTTTCAACAAGAACCAACCTGATAACAATTACCCACGGCTAAAGCATACCGGGGTTAACCAACAACTATAACAACTAGAATAAAGAAAAGCCCCAAAGCTACTGCATGCCTGGGAGACAACTGAAATAAATACTAAAACCACAAATAATGGCACGACACAACCCGTCGGCCCATGAAGAAACAATACAAATACCCAAGTATCTACCCGATCGTAAAGTCTAGATAACTTTACAAAATCGATCTCACAAGAAAAACAAAGTACATAATATATGTGACGATGCTAAAAAGAAATAGGACTCCACAAGCTACTACTCGGGGATGTCTGCTGCTACTAGCATGAACCACATGATCTAATCTCGATCTATCGATCAGCTGCGCTCTGCTACAATCACGATCTTCTTGACCTCAACGCGGCTACTAATTTACTGCAACTAGAAAACAAAGTACGGAATGAGTCATAATGACCCAGTACGCTACTACAAAACATATGTAAGATATAATTATGTAACATACAAATAATCAAGGTGTCATTTTACAAATGACAGAAAACCCGTGAAGAGGCGTCGTATCGTTTTGATACTCCACAAAATAACCATTTCTTCTTACTTACTAAAACGTCCAAATGAACCAGGGTGTAATTCCCTGTTCAAACATAAATCAAATGAATTAGAACGTAGTTCTCATAAAAACATCATATGTAAGTATATATAATTATATATATACTAATCAAACTATTAATAGAATCATTAAGTATAGGTGTGCATATTTATATATATACACGTCAAGTCTTTCATAGAATCATCAAGTAGAAGTATGTATACCTAAATATATACATATCATATCGTTCATAGAATCATTAAGTACAAGTATGTACACTTACAGTAATACACCTCAAGTATTTCACTAATACACAATCAAGATAAACACAATCCATTGGATCTCATGTTCAACTAACACTTTGTTATCACATAAGTGCCCATAATAAACCACATAAGGGATAGAGAAGGTACCGAATCAATATCGTTGTATCGCTCCTACAAACGTTAACACGACCGAAGTCACACTGAAAATTAAACGCGAGCGTGTGCAAACGTTAACACGACCAAACCAAAATAATACCAAGTTAATCCCCAAGATCCCCCTAGTCATCTAAGGCCAAACCTAGGGTCAAAATAATACTAACCGAGTAATACGACAATAGACACAACTGTACGAACTCGTACGACAACACAATAACTAAAATCGCAAATCGGATAATCAAACTTACGACGACAACTACTATGAACGTCGTGGCCACATGTAAACTTGTAAACAAGGTTATTATGAATGTAAATGCATCTGAGAAAGTACACAAAGACCTAGGATCTCTCAAAGTTCGCGAGCAAGAATGAAGTACGTAAACGTTCTACCAAGTCAAGTACTTAAGGATTCGGGGTCTCACAGTTGTTTTAATAGAAGCACATTTGATCTTACTCTTCCAGAATCAGTATTGGATTTCTTTGATGTTCTGGCTTTCTTTGAAACTGCATTAGACAGTAAAATTTGTTCATGTTAATAACTTAAACAATCAGGCATCAGAAAATATCAAATATCAAAAAAAAATTATAATAAACTTCAAACACAATAACTTCTTTATTTAAACCCTAAGAAACTTTGAAAAGAACAATGAATTTCAAACAGCCTATATATAAACTTGAATGAATAGCATTATCATCGATCAGTCTCTATAAAATTCAAAAAACCAAACAGCCTATATATAAAATGTACATAACAAAATAATACTCACATGTTGCATTCACGACCACTCTCTCTGGTTGCTGTGAAGATGAAACATGTAAATTTGGGTTTCCATTTCCATATTTGTCCTCTTCTCCACCATTCTCTCTGGTTGCTATAAAGATGAAACAGGTAAAATTTGAGTTTCCATTCCAAAATATCGTTAATTTTAGGGCTCATTTTTTGACGAATTTCGTAGTAAGGGTATTCTAGATTTTGAATAATCTATTTTTAAAATTTGGTAGTGAATGTATTTTTACTGTATTTGGGGGTTCATTAAATATCTATATTCGTGCATGTATAAATACAAAAAAGCGGGAAAATGTACAGAATTTTGATGATGTCAAACCATGGCATCGTGAATTTTGGCTCTATGAAAATTTAATGAACCAAATTTTGCTATTACCAAATTTTCTGATGCCAAGGCCAGGCATCAGAAAATATTAGTGGTTAAATGGATTAAACATTTACCGATGCCAAACACAGGCATCAGAAAAAAAAAGCAACTTAAATTTAGTTAACGTTTTCGGATGCCAAGGACAGGCATCAGGATTTGAAAAAAAAAAACATTACTTAATACGACATACACATTTTCACTACAAAACCCTAAAATTTTCGAAAAGATCAGTCTTTCTTCTTCACTCAACATTACCTAAATTATGGCTACAAGAAAGAGTTCATGAATCAATCAACATGCTGAAGGCAATCGAACAAAAAACAATGTTCAAGATCCTGGAGGTAGTATAAAACAGAAAAACACAGTTGAAGATGCTACAGGTACCCTAATACCTAAAAAATTATTAACATTTTTATAATTGTTTTATATTATAATTGTTTTTATGATTGTTTTATCAACTTCCTTATAAATTGTTTTATATTATGATTGTTTTTATGTCTAATATAGGAAGTAATAAGTTTCAATTTTCAAATGTAAGAAGAAAGTTTAAAATAGCATTTATTTATTTAATTATTTTATGTGCAGATACAACCAAAAAAGTCTGCAAATATAGATGTAGTATTCAACTGCTAAAAAAGCAATTGAAAACAATTGTTTTTACAAAAACAGTTAGTTGCATTACAACAAACGTCATTCTGGTATATAATTGAGGAGATGCGAAATGACAATGCTGAAGTCAACAAATATAAGAAAGACGATGAAGCGATCAACCAAATTATAAAATGCTTTGTGAAAGGAAAGAAAGTTTTCAAATTTGGAAATAATACAGTTCAACTTAAGCCAATTGACGCAAAGTTGGTTTTTGGAATAAAGGATGGTGATAAAGAAATCAATATTAGTAACCCTCAATTTCAACGGAATGATTTTATAAAGACGTGTTTCCCAGATAGAATCTCAACTGTTGCTGCAAACATACGACTGAGTCCAACGTTGATACTTACCAAGCTGCAGACAATGGTAAAAAGCAACAAAAAAAAAGATTTTAACTGTGTTCTATGCTTGACAACTCTACTTGTTCTTGCAACATTATTGGTACCAACAACCTCCTCTTATATATCATGGAAATATGCTAGTATAGTTTCTGATGGAAATATGTTAACATACAACTAGTCAAAACACACAGTAGATGTTTTGTTGGACAGTTTGGAGAACCTAAAAGAAGGCTATCATGATAGATGTGTTCTTCTAATAGTAGTAAGTTTTAAACTTTCTAAATATGTTTATAGATGTGTAATTGTTAATTGTAATTTATTAATACAATTTTTTTTTTTGCAGTATCTGCTATGTAAAAAATGTAACATTATGAAAGTTTTTGGAGAAAAAAGCTTCCCAAGATTTGAAAAATGGGACTTATCAAAATTGTATCTCATAGTTAAGGATATATATTTTTAACCAGTTTGAAAAAAGGTGAGTTGGTACAATTTGAAAACCTATTACATAACAAAATAATACATCCTTACATTACTCAATATTTTTTGGCATAAATTTAATCAGGACCTACATCCCACAAATCTTAAAACTGAAAAACTTTGGAATGTTGAAGAAGAGGAACAAGATGAAAAAGAACACATTGAAGAACACTCTGAAGAAGGAGGAAATCCAGAACAAAAAGAAGAAGGGCCAAAAGAGAAAACACAGGGGGGCTGCCTTTAATCCTTGCAACAATTAATGGAAAATTTTAACAAACCTAAAAGAACATAAGAGAAACAAAGAAAAAAAAGATACAAAATGAGAGCAAAAAAAGGAGGCTCAGAAAGAAGGAACCAAAAAAAAAAAAGGAACCAAGTGAAGAAAAGAATGAGGCTCAGAAAGAAGGAACCTCCAAAAGGAAGATCAAAACATATCAAAGTGAAGAAATGAAGGGTAAAAAGAAACAGAAGATTGAAAAAGAGATTCAAAAATGTACAAGAAGGTCAGGAAAGATTATGTCAGTTTCATATAAACAAAAATGTAAGAAAAATGATGGAGTGCTTATTGAGATAGACTGATGGAGTCAATATTGACACGACTGGTTAAAAAATGTTGTAATTTGGCAATTTGGGAAAAGTGTTTGTGATGTAAACATTATGATGGTTTATTGGTTACTTTTGACATTGTCCTGCTCATTTGTCGTTGGAAATTTAAAACAGTTTGTAATATAAAACACAGTTTGATGGTCTTTTGTAAAACAGATTGATGGTCTTGTGTAATTTGTTACGTTATACCAATGTTATAAGTTGTTCATATCCTTATTACTTAAATTTGGCATTTCTAGGTTACTTTATGCCAATAAAAATTTTGACAGAAAAAATGCTCAAAGTTTTATGGCATCAGAAAGTGTTTTCAAGCAAAAAACCCTCCACAGATTCTGATGCCAAGACCAGGCATTGTTTGCACAATTTTTCCAAGCCAATAAACCACATCAAGTTTATGTTGCCAAAGCCAGACATCAGAACTGTTTTGACAGTTTATTCAAGACCAAAAGATTTCAAAAAATGCTGATGCCAAGCCTTGGCATAAGGACTGTTTTGACAGTTTATTTCAGGACCAAAAAAAATTCAAAAAATGCTGATGCCAAACCTTGGCATCAGGACTGTTTTGACAATATATTTCAGGACCAAAAATATTCAGAAAATGTTGATGACAAGTCTTGGCATCAGGTTTTGATAGTTTATTCAGGACCAAAAAAATCAAAAAATGCTAATGTCAAGCCTTGGCATCAGGACTGTTTTAACAGTTTATTCAGGACCAAATTTTTTTTTAAAAAGCTGACAGTTTTTCCAGGACCAAAAATTTTTAAAAATGCTAATGACAAGCCTTGGCATCAAGAGTGTTTTGACAATTTATTCAGGACAAAAAAAATTCAAAAAAACAAACTAATACCAAAGATTCAATAGTTTTTTCAGGACCACAAAACAACATCCAGTTTCTGCTGCCAAAGATTCACAGTTTTTTCAAGGCAAAAAATAAACTCAATATAACCAAAAGTCAAAATAAGCATCAATTCCAATAATCACCCTCATCAATTCTTCAATTCATCAACTAAAATATGATCAACATTACACTAAATCTCTACATGTCCTAGAGTTGTAATTACAATATTTATTACATCTACTACATTTATGTTTCTTTGTACTACTCTGAATTTCACCCTTGGACGCAATTTGCTTCTTCTTAGGCCGTCCAGACAATTTCTTCATTACTAGGGGTAAGATTAATGAACCTTCTGATGATTTTTGAATCTCATACTTATAAGTTGTTGGAACTGGCATCAGGCTTCCCTCGTAGCACTTGACATAATAACTATTTAAAAAGTAATTATCAATTATGTCTTCAACTACTCTCTGTGCTCTGACAATAACAACAACAACATGACAACATGGGAAGCCTTGAATCTGCCATTGATAGCAAGAACATGTTCGACAATCCAAATCAACTCGCACAATAGGATTGGATACGACCTCGTAAATAGAGTTAGTAGCTTTCATAACCTGTCATGACATACCAACTTTCAAATTCTCTATCCACTTTTTATCCATCTTAGCACAAAGAAGCTTGTTCCATTTCAAACCATTATTCAGCCTTTCGACAAACCATACCATAAGCTTTTTTCTTATGTCGTCCACCATATAAGTGATAGGAAATCCTCGAGCATCAAAAATCCAATTGTTGAATGACTCTGCAGTATTTGATGTAAGTTCAGCATAACGTTTATCAGAAGAATGTGCGATGGCCCAATTCTGAAAAGGAAGGTCAAGCAAAAAATCTAAGGCAATCTGTCCACCATCTCCTTTAAATACCTCAAGCTTCTTCTCAAACAACTCAATTGTAGGCGCATAAGCACATTCTTTAAATTTTAAACAAATATTCTTGCGAAAACCAGAACGCTTGCCAGCACACATATCTTTCAGATTATGACAAAGATGAACCAAACAAAAAAAATGCTTCGAACTACCAAAAAACATCCGGAATTGCTTCCATCAACCCAACATTCCGATCTGATACAATAAGAACATCATAACCATTAACTGCTTCTTTTACTTTTGAAAGAAACTATTGATTCTCATTGTTTAGATTTATATATGCTCATACATTATATTAGTTTTATACATTAGTGGCTAATTGGGCTGCGTATCAATTAGCGTGGCAACTGTGTATAGAACTTTGCCAAGAATAGTTTATTTTATAGGACTTCACAGGTTCAGCGGAAGACCTCAGTTAAAGCTTTATCGGAAGACCTGCTACAACATCCAGCGGCAGACCTTGTCTGTACGTGGTCAAGCATGACGTGTCCAGTCAAACAAATCTTAGTGGATCAATTAAATCTATCCTTATCAGTTTGAATCTAAATTGAGACATTCCCTGACATCTCAGACCCGCCGAAAGCAGCTTTCCGAAAAGCAGGAAGACTTTCGCAGAATGAACAGTGAAAGAGCAGGTGAACAGACTATCACCTACCGTCTGTACCAACTCTTGCAGATCTAACATTCGGATTGCCCTACTGCCAGTCTCTGCAAATATCTCTGCACCCATTCCCTGCTCGATATCTGTGAAGACGAAAATCTCCATGACAGCTCCATGCATTTAATGCATTCAACCTAATAGAACTGTTACACTTCGTCTTCTCCAACAGATCTCCAGAATTCTCCAGCTATAAATACTGCCATTAAAGACTAAAGAAATACACTGGATGATATGCTCTGAAAATTTACAACAACTCTAAGTCTTTATACTCAGTGCATTCAAGAGATCCTAAACAGATCAAGAAGTCCTCGACAACAACAAGAAGACATGCTTCAACTCTTATCATTTAACTTCTTGTTGTTTTCATTCAAAGCTATTCTTCTGCACGAATTAAATATCTTGTTTACATAGATATTTAATTCCTAGACCCCCAAACACAAGTCAATATTTTGTACACGATCCATTGGGAATATTCTTTGTAATAGAACTAGTGGAAAACATAGTGCACTTTTAAATCTAAGGTTGACTGCCTTGGTGGTGGACGTAGCACTCTTTATAGTGTGAACCATCCCAAAATACTTGTGTTCTTCCTTTACTGTTTGTTTACTTTTGAACTGTTTATTATTTCCTTTATCTATATCCTTAACAGCAAACTTAAGTAACCAGTCAAGTCTATCGGTAGTCCTTAATCGGCAGACTTGAACCAGTTTCTTTGCAAGACTTCTGCTACTTAAATCTTCCTAATAGATTGTAAGTGCTTGTCAAAAGAACTTACTTAAAAGTTTTTAAGTGTATAATAAGCTATTCAACCCCCCCCCCTTCTAGCTTATTATTGTGCCTTTTGGGACTCACAGAAACCAATGCCAATTATCATAATTTTCAGAACTTATAACATCAAAGGCAAAATAGAAATAGTCCTATATAAAAATAAAAATGAAATATTCCAATTAGTAAAACAACAACTTTGACGTCAAAACACATAAAAACACAAACCAATATAAGTGTCATGCACAACTTACCTTGATTATCATCCTTCGCCGTGGCGGATAAGTGAGTCGACTTACATCGAGATTTCATAAATGTCCCGTCTACAAACAATATAGGCCGACAATAATTAAAACCATCCAAGCATGCACGAAAACATATGAATAACATGGTGAAACATTTTGAAATGGATCTAATTCAATAAACGCCAAACTGTCAGGAGTACTCTTCTTCAAAGCTTCAACATACCACTACAACTCATCAAACGATTCATCATAACTACCAAATACCTTATTACGAGCAACCTCAACACTTCTCCATGCCGTCATATATGATATCTCAACCCCATAATGGATCCTAATATACTCAATTACATCTTTCACATAATAATTTGGCTGACTTTGAACATTATCACAAATAAAATCTCCAATTACATTATACCCCATCCTTTTCGATTTCTTAACTCCATCAATAAAAGAAACTTTGCAACTGTGTGTAAGGTTGCACTTCTTTATAATTATAGAATTATCAACACTAGAAACAACACACTTGATGAACCAATCACAGTTATCACTGAATTTATTACCACAAACAACAGTAGCCCTATTACTCTCATTCCTAGCAAAAACATATTCAAATCCAAGTTTCATATAATATTTCATAAGCTCAATGCAAAACTCTCTCATGCCACATTTAAATATTTGTCCAGATCCAGTAATAATCTCTTCCCAACCAACTGATAACAAATTATTGCAAGATGGAATAGGAAAAAAATCATAAGCATGATAGCTTTCATTATCAATTTCAGCACAACCAACATCAACAAATTTAGTATTATGAGAAGAAGAAGCATCCAAACTACTCCTAGATAATCCAAAATCACCCTTTGACCCCAAATCATCCTCTATACCATACCATCAAAAGTTGCACCCAAAATATCAATAACATCTACTGAAATAACATAAATGCTTAGAATTTTACCCAGCACCAACATATTCAAGAAATCTTCATCATTTGATAAAATACAATTCAAATGAGGTCCAACAGAATATCTCAATTTCAAACTTTCAAAATTAACAGAATATTTACTTGTAATTGATAACAACAAATCAGAAAACTCAAAACCATCCGTAACCCTTTTCACAATTGTCTCTCCCCTAAATCTCAGCAAAATCATAACACTGGATTCCATAAACTAAAATTTTAAACACAGATACCTGTAAAGAACAATTTAGCTACACAGAAACGGCAATTGGGCAGGGGCGAGAAGAAAGAGGACGATGTTGCTGCGGAATCGGTAATTGGTTTGAGGAGTGTGACAATTGACGGAAGAAGATGTTCCCTTGCTGCGGTGGATTATACAAAAATGGTGGTGGGAGTGGTGGGGTGGGTGGTGGTGGGAGTGGTGGTGGAGATGGAAGCTGCTGCCTCTGAACTAGAACGTAATATCCACCTCCCGCTCATCAAATACGACATAGAGGGACAGACACATACTTTTGTCCCAAAATTATACCTAAAAGATTGTGTAAAAAAATAGGTGGATTGATTTGAAAACATGTTTTAAAAGATATACAACTTGTAATTTTTTCTATAAGTATATGTTAATAGGTCGCCTTAGTATTAACAAACTTAGTGGACATAATCTAAATAAACACATACAAACCATACCCATTTCCTCAAAAGCCCAATAAAACCGGTTGTAACCTTTTATTTTCTTTTAAAATTCTTTCACCACGTGACCAAAGAAAACACAGAAAATGTTATGAAACTTAGTCAAGGGCCTATGAGATAGGCAGGCAGGTGAACATTCATTGCAATGTATACTCTTTCTCCGTTTGTGTGCTGCTGCTCGGTTATAAATACCGAGCATCTGTTGTTCATTGTAACCCGGAGAACCATTCACTCTGAATAAATCTCTCTCTCTCTATCTCTCATACACTCTTTGTTCTACTTTGTGGTTACTTTATAACACGTTATCATCACGATTGTTCTACTGTTAACAATCCCAATCGGTAAAATTTTCTACCGATATATTCTTTATTTTATGTCTCTGTTTTACTTCAATATATATCGTATATCACCATTATTAAGAAAAGGTTGGCTGAGCCACCGTCGATAATATATGGTGAGATGACGAAATAATAATTTATTATTTAACGCATAATATATATGTTCGTTGATGCTTGTGCGGAAATAACCCCAAGCTATAAACTGAATATTTATATATAAACATATATTTCAATTCTATATATATGAATAACTTTATATACATATATATTTATTACTGACTTACAAACACCCACAGAAAGGCTTGCCGAGTAGCGTGGCGTGAATATATATGTATGCTATATAATAGCTGTATAAAGTTGACTGGAAAAATATTCATGCGGAGTTATTTTATTTATTGCTCCTAATAAGATTTATATTTATTCATAATATAAATGCAATTCTATTAAATCAGAATTTTTACATTTTTACCCCTATCATATAACGGCTACTTAACGGCTAGTTACTGATTTTTTTTTATCTCCTCCAACGGTAATAAACGGCTAGTTAACGGTCATAAACGGTCATTTTTTCCTCCATATATACGGCAACATCTTAATAGATTACTCACATTTTTTACTATCTCCTTACAAACTCTCAATATCATATCTTCTTCTACAAAATGTTCCCTCAATGTTGATGATTATTATCATACTTGTTATTGCGTGCACCGCATTGGTTTTTGTTGCTGAATTTCCTCCAAATGATTTTCAGATTTTTATTATCTATCTTTGTATCATGTATGTCTGTTACAAATAGCTTTCAACATACATTTTAACATGTATTGATTGATTATCGTATGAATAAAATTTCCATGTCATCATTTTATTAATATATATATGTTTCATTTTTATAGTTTTTCTTCACAAATGGCAAGCATTGCTAAGATTGAATTTGAAAGGCTCGACATAACTAAGAAAAAATATATGTCTTGGAAACTAGATGCTGAAACCCATCTGGCCGCCAGAAGCCTCGAAAATACTATCCAACAAAGTAATAATGAATAGATAAGTAATCAACACCGAGCTCAAGCCATGATTTTCCTACAACACCACGTCCACGAAGACCTAAAGATGGAGTACCTCACGGTTAATGATCCACTCGTCTTTTGGGAGAGTTTGAGCGAAAGATATGACCATTTGAGAACGGTCATTCTCCCAAAAGCACACTATGATTGGATTCATATCCGCCTACAAGATTTTAAAACCATCAATGAATATAGTTCAATGATGTACAGAATAACCTCACAGTTGAAATTATGTGAGGAAACCATCACTGAATATGATATGTTGGAGAAGACTTTCTCCACATTTCATGCCTCGAATATGCTCTGCGGCGGCAATATCGAGAAAAGGGTTTTAAAAAGTACTCGAATTGATCTCTTGCCTCCTTGTAGCTGAACAAAATAATGAGATTCTAATGAAAAATCATGAATCTCGACCAACTGGTTCAGCCCCATTCCCTGAAGCGAATGGGACTATGTATGATGAAGGCCAAGAGCGTGGGCGTGGTAGTGGTCGCGGTCGTGGTCGAGGCCAAGGAAATCATGGACAAGGCCGGGGTCGTGGTCGAAATCAAGGCCGAGGAAGAGGCCGTGGATGAAATAACTTTCGTCGCCATCATCATCATCCGTATAATGGAAATTCCTCTCGCCACCTGAAGTGGAACAGAGATGATGATAGAAACAACTCTTCGAGTTAGGCAAAATGTGCGCCCAAACAATGAAGAAAGTTCATGTTTTAGGTGTGGCATGACAGGCCAGCACGCACATGCGAACGGCCAAACATCTAGTTGATCTTTATGAGAGATCACAAAAGGAAAGAATGTAGAGAACAAATTTCCTTGAAAATGATCACGAAGATCTTCATTTTGATTTCGGTGATATGGCCAACGTCGACATGACCAATACCATTAGTGATGATATTGGTCATGAACAATAAATGAACATAGGAATGAAGCTATGGTCCGAGTTTAAGATAAAAGCTGTGGAAAAAGTAACATGTTGTTATGTAGGAACATTATCTGCTTTTCCTATGTATACTAGCATGCTTACAATAAAGTTTATATATGCATTTTGCATTCAATGTGTTATCATATTTATTCATCTTATTTTACTTTCTCTCATATTGAAATAGATCACAAATATGTCGAATCCAAAATCAAGGAGGAGATTTATGTCTTGCAGGCGCTACTACATATACCATACTTAAAAATAAGAAATATTTTTCTTATCTCAAAATTGACAATGCTAATGTCAACACTATATCTTGTAATGCCAAAATAATTGAAGGATTTGGCAATGCAATTTTCCTAATGCTTGGAGGCACAAAATTCATAATAAATAATGCATTATTCTCTCCTAAGTCTCAAAGAAACTTGTTAATTTTCAAAGACATTCGTCTGAATGGATATCATATTGAGACTATGAATAAGGGGAATGATGAATATCTTTGCATTACCTCAAACACTTCGGAAGCAAGTGTATATTGGAAAAATTGTCATCTCTATCATCGGATTGTATAGTACAATCATAAGAATATTTGAATCATATTCTACAAGTAAACCCGAAGTTTCTTGAAACATTTAAAGCTTTGGCATGATAGATTGGGGCATCCAGGGATCAATAATGATGCGTAGAATTATAGAGAATTCTAGTGGTCATCCATTGAAAAACCAGAAGATTTTTCAATCTAATGAACTCCTTTGTGAGGCTTGTTCTCAAGGAAAGTTGATAATTAGACCATCACCAACTAAAGTTGGATATGAATCACCATCGTTTTTGGAACAATTCGGGGTGATATATGTGGACCTATCCATCCACTAAGTGGACCATTCCAATACTTTATGGTATTGATTGATGCTTCTAGCAAATGGTCGCACGTATGTCTATTATCAACTCGTAATACGACATTTGCCAAATTCCTTGCACAAATAATCAAGCGAGAGCACAATTCCCGGATTATATGATCAAGAAAGTGAGACTTGATAATCTTTGGTGAATTTACATCTCAAGCATTCAATGATTATTGTATGGCAATAGGGGCGATGTTGAACATCCAAGAGCCCATGTTCATACACAAAATGGTTTGGCTGAATCGTTGATCAAGCGTATTCAACTCATTGCCGACCATTAATGATGAGAACAAAGCTCCTACTTACGTATGGGGTCATCTTTGTTTTACATGCAACGCATTGATTCGCCTCGGGCCAAGTGCATATCACAAATACTCCCAATACGGTTGGCATTCGGGCGAGCCGAATCTATCCCATCTAAGAGTTTTTGGTTGTGCGGTATATGTACCAATTGCTCCACCACAACGCACAAAGATGGGACCACAAAGGAGATTGGGAGTATATGTTGGGTATGAATCCCCTTCTATAATAAAATATCTTGAACCAAAAAGCGGGTGGCGTTTTTACGGCACGCTTTGCCGATTGTCATTTTAATGAAGACAAGTTTCCACCTTTAGGTGAAGAGGGAAACAAGTGGGAAGAGAGATCAAGTGGTGCACATCATCGTTATTGCACCTTGACCCTCCCCAAAGCAACGTGAGCTGGAAGTTCAAAAGATCATACATTTACAAAATGTAGCGAATCAATTGCCAGATGCATTTATAGATACAAAGAGAGTGACAAAGTCACATGTAGCTGCTATAAATGCTCCTGCCCGAATTGAAATACCAAAAGGGCTGCCAAATGATAAAATGACAAATGAATCTAAGACACGCTGCCTAAGCGTGGGCGACCCATTGGTTCAAAGGATAAAAATCCTCGCAAAAAAGTGATTGAAAATCCCCAATCACATGAAAGTGTTCGAGAAGAAACACACGATCGTGAAATTGTTCCGAAGAAACACACGATCATGCAAATCTAGTAAGCCTGCAGATGAGATTTCCATTAATTACATATGTAATGGAAAAATATGGAACCGAGATGAAATGGAGAATATTGATGATATATTCTCTTATTCGGTATCCCAAGAAATTAATGATGGGACTGATGATCCCGAACCAAAATCGTATCGAATGTCAAAAGAGGCATGACAAGATCAAATGGATAGATGCCATGAAGGTTTGAATTAAATTCGTTGAATAAACGAAAAGTATTTGGATCTATCGTTCTCACACGAAGTTGTGAAACCCATTGGATACTGAGATGGATTTTTGTTCGAAAGCGAAATGAGAAAAATGAGATTGTGAGATACAAGGCTCGCCTTGTTGCACAAGGTTTTTCTCAAAGGCACAGGATTGATTATGAAGAAACGTATTCTCTTGTAATGGATGCTATTACGTTCAGATATCTAATCAGCCTATCGGTTTCGAAAAATCTAGATATGCATCTCATGGATGTTGTAACGGCTTATTTATACGGATCATTAGATGCCGATATTTATATGAGAATTCCTGATGGAATTAAAGTGCTCAAGCACCGAGCTCAAAGCCTAAAGAATTATGTGCAATTAAACTACAACGATCAACGTATGGATTAAAACAATCCGTCGCATGTGGTATAATTGCTTAAGTGAGCATTTGTTAAAAGGCGGATATGTGAATGATCAATTATGTCCGTGTGTCTTTATAAAGAAAAGCGACAGGTTGGATTTGCTATTATCATTTGTCTATGTAGATGATCTGAATATCATTGGAACTCCAAGGAAATCAAAGAAGCGGTTGATTACCTAAAGGGAGAATTTGAAATGAAAGATCTTGGGCAGACCAAATACTGTCTTGGTTTACAAATAGAACACTTTCATAGTGGAAAATTTGTACACCAATCAAATTACACAAAAAGGGTTTTGAAGCGCTTTTATATGGATAAGGCAAACCCTCTCACTAACCCCATGATTAATAGATCCTTGAATGTTGAAAAAGATCCATTTCGTCCTTGTGAAGATAATGAAGAAATACTTGGTCTGAAGTACCATACTTAAGTGCTATTGGAGCTCTTATGTACCTTGCTAATTGTACGGACGGATATAGCATTTGCTACAAATCTATTGGCAAGATATAGTTCATCTCCATCACGGAGACCTTTGGAATGGTATCAAGCACATATTTCGTTATCTTCAAGGGACGATCGATTTGAGATTATTTTATCCCAAAGGATCAAGGGATGAAGCGATTGGTTTTGCAGATGCAAGTTATTTGTCGATCCTCATAAGGCCGATCACGCAGGCCGGCTATGTCTTCACGATGGGTGGCTTGCAATTTCTGGCGTTCTCAAAAGCAAGCGCTAGTTGCTACATCGTCAAATCATCTTTGAGATGATCGCACTTCATGAAGCCGGTCGAGAGTGTGTATGGCTTCGATCTATGACTCGGCATATTCAAAATGCAAGTGGACTACTGTTAACAAAGACCCAAGAGGTATTATTTGAAGACAATGCCGCATGTGTCGCCCAAAGTAAAGAGGATACATCAAAAGTGACAGTCCAAACATATCCCAAGCTCTTTTTATACACTCAGGAACTTGAAAAGAAAAAAGAGGTCAACATCCAATATGTTCAATCAAGTGATAATGCTGCAGATTTATTTACGAAGGCACTCCCCACTACAACCTTCAGAAAGCATGTTCACAATATTGGGATGCGAAATCTACGATATTTACAAAGGTGATTTCTCTTTACCCTTGTCAGTTCAAGGGGGAGCATATATGGCAGTACTCTTTTTCCCTTTATCATGGTTTTTTCCCACTGGGTTTTCCATGAAAAGGTTTTTAACGAGACAACCCATGCACACAATTGGTGGCCTAAGTTGTGTACGTTTTTTCCTTTGTCCGATTTTTATTCCCTACTGGGTTTTTCGACTTAAAGATTTTTAACGAGATACACTTAGTCAATTTACAATGCTATGTTCAAGGGGGAGTGTTATGAAAGTCTTTTGGCCTACCTATAGGCACGTGAACATATTTGCATTGAATGATGCATTGCAGAAGCCCATCCCCATCTGTATTGCTTTATTATTTGCGTCCCTCCTTCGGCTATAAATACCGAGGAGTGGAATGCAAATGAGACACACCGATTGACTCTGAATAATACTCTCTCTCTCTCTCTATCTCTCATACACTCTTTGTTTTACTTTGTGGTTACTTTATAACAACTTTATTATAAATTTATGAAATTCAGAATTGAACAAGTGCTTGACACCGTGACACTGTGAGAGAAAAATCGAATATGAATCAACTTGATCTATATATCCCATTTCTAATTTCAAATATAATACTCCTAATATACAATATTTTTCAACTCATCGTGACTTTGTCCAGCATGTTAGGAGAGTCTATGTAAGTAACGCCTCATATTCGGTACCGACATTACAATCTCACAGTATTGCCACGTTCCTAACAATTAATCCTTAAAATCTTAATAGCTCCATAAATTCATAATTAGTAAACATTAATATCTCCAACGGTGGCTAAAGTACAACAACAAAATATCCAAAACAAAACCCAAAGTGAGGCCAACTCAAATTAATTAAACTTTCAGAGTATTAGTAAATGAAATTATCAAAAGTCTAAAATCCTTAGACAACTTTCATTCGTCTACTCGAAATTAATCATCTAGTCAAACTTATCTGTCACTTGAAAGAAGAAATATGAAAGGGTGAGCGAACAATGCTTATGAAGTTCATATACAACTCCTCTGATTGCTAATGAGAAGTTGACAAACAATAAATCAAAGATTTCAAAATTGAAAGTTCACATATTCACTATGTGAAAAATCAAATGGTCCAAGATCAAATATTCAAATTTCAAATACGTAACGTCATGATTCCAAGTAAAAGATAAAGATGGAAAGGACGACTCGAGTAGTCCAATTGTCGTAGCTGTCCCATACCAAACAATAGATAATTCACAAATATCAAGATCACTTAAGTGGTCAATGACATGTTTGAACGATGTCCTGAAAAGGGCTAAAGACCTTTAGGGGTAAAGGTTCAAAATGGTATATCCAAATTACCAGCCACATGTCTACCGGTTTAAAGTGTTTCAAAATTTTACATTAACACGTGACTAGGTAAAGTGTATTTAAATGTTACATTGACCTATGACTGTTTGTTTGACTTAGTGATTGTGGAAACTCACATACCTTGGATTTACTTAAAACTATTAAGTTAAAACCAACGAGTGTAAATACTTTTCCAAAATCCTTAAATCGTTTTTAAACTTAGACCTTGTAACAAGTCTAAATTTATCTGCTGAAACATTCAGCAAATAAGATATCCTTTGTTGTTTATACAACAAATACCCTTTTGACTTTGCTTAGCAGTCTACATTCTAGTGTCATTCTATCTGCTTAAAGTAGGAGTCATCAGCAGCTAGCAAGTGCTGATACACAATGTCAATACCTACTTATACTCTAAGTTTCTGCCTGCTGAAAACACTGTAGTCATTTGAAAAAGATTTGACCTTCATGCGTTTAGTATAAAACATTATTTTGGTAAACTTTTTCAAACAAAAGAACTATTCACATGTCATATCATACAAGACTTTCGTACATGTCATAAATGACTAAATGTTCTTTGTATACACATATCTAGCTAACAACTCTCTTTAATATTTCATTCTAGGAAATACTCTTTATCTCTTACAATCTTCCAGAATTTCTGGGCATTCAATGGAAAAACATTTCATCAAGAATTTCAAGATTCAACCTCGCTCTCTCAAATGGCTACAATTCTGGATATCTCTATAAAATATTTGAAGCAATTATTGAAAAAGACATCTTTGCAATATTACATGCTCAAACTTTCATAAATCAACTAGTTATTTAGCCCGTGCTTTGCACGGGTACAATGTGGGATATATATATTTTTTGTAATAATAATAATATAACTTTTAGACATTATAATTAGATTGTTAATCTCTTACATGGTTATAATTTTTTTTTCTATTGTTACTAATATTAAACGATTTTTTTTACCTAAATACTTTTAAAATTAATATAAGTTTCTAGCTAATATGAGAATATGATATACATATTTTGTATTAATAATAATAGTAATTTTTTTTATCTAAAGACTTTTAAAATTAACATTTAACTTGATAATAATATTATAAGTCATTTTGTTAAAAACTTTTAAAATCATAATTCATTTTAAAACAATGTGAGATACTTATTTTATATTTTTATTGGTACTGAAAGTTTAAGTCTTTTATCTAAAGACTTTAAAACCAACACCGCATTCTAACCATGTGGTATACATATTTTCTATTAGTAATAATAGTAGTAGATAAAAGACTTTTTAACCAACATTCATTTCTAAACAATGTGGATACAAATTTTCTATTGGTAATAACAAAAAATGTCTTTATCTAATGACTTTTATAACCAATATTAATTCATTTCTAAATAATATGATATACATTTCTGTTGAATCTTGCCTTAAAATAGATTTGTTTAAAATCATTTCACTTGTTGTCAGTCATATCTTAAATGATTTCTTGTTGGTCAGCTTGTGGGATATCTCTTTGTCAGTCACTTCTATCGACTGACCACAGTTTTAAAAGTGTCAGCTTGTTTACTTTGTTTACTTAAACATTCTCTTGTACTGACACTTTCTTATTTTGTGTTTTAATAGATATTCCGTATATTATCTGTCTAACAGGATCCCTGTGATTTTGTGAGAAGATACGTATGGATTGCTTAACACATTTCAAATTCAAATGTGTTCCTAACAGACTACACTTCAAGATCATCTATAAATACCCCCAGGAATCTTTTGAAGATATAGAAGTCTGAAGCATTCTACCCTTAAAGAAATTCTCTCTGCCTTTAGTCTTCTTGAACAACTTTAGCTAGATACTCTTCTTTGAAAATTTCCTTCTAGTTATTGTTTAGACAAACACTGAGTGATTTATATCATACTTTTTAGAAATCAATCAGTTTGTCTCACGAGTTTGATTGTTTTTCAATCATTCTCCATAAACACTGGTCTTTTGTTGTACACTGATCCATTAGAGATCACATAGATTTTTAATAAAATTAGTGCACTTCAAAAAATCCAAGTTTGACCAACTTGGTAGTGGATGTAACAGTTTTACTGTGAACCACTTCAATTTATTTGTCAATTATTTCATCAGCTCTTACAAACTGATCTAACACTTAAGAAGTCTTGATCTACTTAAGTGTCAACCAAGTTACTTACATTAATTGTTTAATTATTTGTTTTGATAAATTGTTCTTCAGTTTATTCTTTATATTCAGTGATCTATCTTTTAAACAAAAGTTTTCTAAAACTATTGTGTCAGCCAGCTGACCAATCTTTTTCAGCTTCATCCTCTTTAAATCATCAGCCAGCTGAGACATTATCAGCTGACTGACAATTTACATATTCCGCTGCAAACTTTTATAGTTTTTTTCAAATCCATCCTCATAATTTTTAAAAGACTATTCACCCCCCCTCTAGCCTTGTCAGTTGTCAACGAGACTTACAATTGGTATCAGAGCTTCACTTTTTCGAAAAATTATTATTTTTCCAAGTTTAACAACTTGAAAGCTCGATCATGGCAACCATAAAAGCTTTTCAATCAAACAATGTTACTCAAGTACCCATTTTTGATGAAGATCACTTTGATATTTGGAAAGAAAGAATTACAAGATATATGAACAATATAGATAAACGATTAATGGAATGTGTAAGAGGTGGTCCTATGCAACCAATGAAAATCAATATTAAAGTTGGCAAATCTTCTATTGCAGATGATGATAACATAAATCCTCTGGCCCCTGATATTGAAGAATATGTCCTCAAGCCTCAATCAGAATGGACTGAGGAAGATAAAATTACTAACAGACTTGATGTTAGAGTTATACACATTCTATCAAGTGTTATTCATGATGAAAACTACAAACAAATATATGACTGTGTCACTGCCAAAGAAATTTGGGAGATGCTCTCGTTGAATACGTCGAAGGAGACCAAAACACCAAGGACAACAAACTCTATGATTGTATACAAGAGTTTGATGCCTTCAAAAAGGACCCAAAAGAATCATTGAAGAATGCTTACGATAGATTTCTCGAGGTAAGTAATAGATGCTCTTCTCTTGGCAAAGTTTATAGCATGAAAGATTTGAATATGCGTTTTCTTAGTAGCTTGGGAAGTAGATGGCATGTAAAGGTCACAGCCATAAAGGAAGCAAGAGATTTGAACAAAACTCATATACGTAGTCTTGTTGCAAGTCTAAAAATTTATGAAAATGAAGTTCCCAAAACTCAAGAAATTGAGAAAAACTTTAACGATATCTCTTTGCAAGCTGAAGAAGAGACACCTAAAACTTCTACATCTTTGTCAGATGATGACTTTGATGAAGATGAATTTGCTGCATTTGCTAGACAATTTAGAAAGTTTAAATCTTTTAAAAGGAACTTCCAAAAACCTTCTGCAAGTTTTCAAAAATCTTCCTCAAATTTTCAAAAACCTTCCTCAAGCTCCTAAAGACCTTCTTCTTCAAACTTTCAAAAGCCTTACTTCAAAGGAAATGAAGACAAGGATGAGAAAGAAAAGTTGTTGCGCTTCAATTGTAGAAAACCATGTCATTTTGCCTCAAACTGTCCTTTTACGAAAAATGAATATTACAAAAGAGCTTCTAAAATTTTTGAAAACAAAAGGGTTTAGTTACTGAAGATCAAAATCTTGCAACATGGATTGAGACATATTTTGAAGATAAATCTGCTGATTTTGTGCAAGAAGCAAATCTATGTCTTGTTGCAGAATCAGCTATGTATGATTCAGAAAATGATTTTCCTAGTCCAAAATATTCAAATGAATCTAATAATGAGCTGCCAAACTCACCTATTAAAAATCCCAAGCTGACAAAGGTCATCAAACCCGATCAGTTTGTGGTTAAGAAAATAGGAAATGATTTTTATGGACAAGGAATAATAAGTCAGCCAGAAAGAAAAATCAAGTCAATTTCTCCGAGGACTGCTGACACCAAAATAAGCAATATGTCAAAAAGGCAGGAGGAGAAGGCTACAGACACAAGTGTTGATGATCTACTGGAACAAATGCAAGAAATGTATTCCAAGTTTGAAACACTCAAAAGAATTCATGCTTCTTTATCTGGTGACTTCAAAAGAATCTCTGATGAAAACTGTGAGCTTTAAAAAATCAATGAGCTTTATAAAGTACAACAAAATGAAATTCTGCAACTTAAAAGCATCAATGAAAAACATGAGATTCAAGAAAAAATCTCAGAGGCCCAGATTACTGACCTTGTAGAAAGGAATCTTCGATTGACCAATGTTGTTGATACTTACTCAAAGTCAAAAGCTGTTGTTGAGACCATCATTGGTCAACAAAAAAAAATCATGAAGACCAACATGGTCTTGGATATACAAAAGATGGTGGAAATTGTGAGATCAGACAGTCAAATGGTGGACCTAAGATTTTGCTAAGAAAGGATAAGGGATTAGCTTATAACAGTGTACATTTCAAATATCCCAAAAGCATGAATCAGCTTAAGAAGTCCATTAACAAAAAGGATAAGCTTAACAATGACAGTTGTCAGTCTTCTAGTTATAAGCATAAAAAATTATCAGCTAATACATCAGCTGATAAATGTCAGCAAACTGACAAATGTTAGCCAGCTGACAAAAGAGATGGAATCAGAAGGAAGACAGCTGACAAGTTCAAGCCAATCAATTTTGTTGTTGCTAAGACTTCTAAACTGAGTCAAAATGAATCAAAGAATTCACCTGCAATGGCTGATAAACCTAGTTATCACAAAAGTAATATTTACTCTATTTTTGGTCATCAGTCTCATGAATGCCTATTTAGATTTAAACCTATTGACAAAGCCAAGATGTCTAATTTTAGGCACGTTTGGCTACCAAAGAAAACTAACCCTTTGGACCCAAAAGTATAAAGGGTACCATGATTTGAATATTCATATTTCAGGTATGTTTAATGGCAGATGATCAATTAACTGACATATGGATATTAGATAGTGGATGTTCTAGACACATGACTAGGTCAGCTAAACTTCTTACTGACATTATTTCAGTCAAAGGACCTTCTGTCATCTTTGGAGACAATTCAAAAGGGAAGACTATAGGTTATGGATCCATTATCAGGGGATCTATCAAAATTGAAAATGTCTCATTAGTACAAGGTTTGAAACATAATCTTTTAAGTATCTCTCAATTCTGTGATAAAGGATATGAGCTGCTCTTTCTCTTCCACTCATTGTTTTATAAAAAACATCACAAATGAAGTTTTACTTACAGGTTCTAGAAAAAGAAATTTTTTGTTATTGATTTACTTGCTTTAAAAGCAATACTCAAATATGTTTAGTAGCAAACAATTCTTCAAAAACTTCATGGCTTTGGCATAAAAGACTTTCACATTTAAATTTTAAATATCTTTCAAAACTTTCAAAAGGAGACTTAGTGAAAGGTCTGCCATCTATAAACTTTCCTTCTGACAAAAATG
>CM028384.1:4320749-4356610 GCA_013146195.2 Codonopsis lanceolata | reverse complement strand
TTCTTGTTTGTTTAATTCTCAACGCATATTTGACATTTTTCCTTAGTGTTATCTGAGCTTTTGGAATTAATTCCATTTGCATTAATCGTCGATAGAATCATGGTTAACATGACCTAGTATAAGATGCCAAATATTAGAGTGCTCGCAAGTAAGAAGAAGATGTAGATGTTGTATTATTAATACTACTACTGTTCGGGGGTTACCACCAGACATTACACTTGAACAAGCCCTCATTGAGGTAACCCTTGCCCATAAAAACTCCACTCTTAGTAAGTACAAATTTATCGGACTCGAAGACCAACTTGAACCCATGCTTTATTAAAAGGGAGCCGAGATTACGTTCCTAATATCCAGACATGGAGGACATCAGTGAGCACCAATCCCCATCCGCTAGTCATCTTCAATATTACTCGCCTCTTTTCCTTCCACCTGCAGGTGGAGGAGTTGCCCATGAATAGCTTCTCGACGTCACTTTGAGTAAGATGAGAACATCTTTGCATCGCCGCATACGTGACGTGTGGCGCCGGTGTCCACATACCATTCACGACCCGCGCCGACCAAGTTTGTCTCTAAACCACGCAGATCATGCCGATGTCTTCATCAACCACGTTGGCTTTGTGGACTCGCTTTCCCAAGACTCCGCAACTTTATGGCCTTTCTTATCACAGCCGTGCACTGCTGAACTTGATTTTTCCCTTGTGTGACGCCCTTCACCCGAGCTTTTACGCTCCTGCTCTGGAGTCTTGCTCGACCACGCCCCTTCTATGGGCGAAGTCGCTTTTTGTCGGCGAATCTCGCATTCTCGCTTTCAATTTAGCCTTAGGATCAAATCCTCCAACGACATATCTGCGATTATGCTTGAGATAGTTTTGAAGTCCTTCCACGCGGAGGTAGCTTTCGATCATTGCCGCAACTTGAATGCTTCGAAATTATCATCCCTTCGGCCGCTATTTCGCAAGATTAGTTGGAGTTGTTCAACCAGTGTCATAACACTTTGGAATCATTCATAAAAATTCTAAAAACCTAGCAACTACTTAATTTCTTCGAAATGACATATTCGGTTTTGTACTTCTTTTCTAATGATTCCCAAAGTTGTCTGTCGCCTTTAAATGGGTCAGATACATCGTATAACGAGTTATCCAAATTCATTTAAGATGTAGTTCCCGCAAAGGAAGTCGAAGTATTTCCATGGCTCGACAAATGCCACGTGGTCCGATCCGCTTCCCTTCTTTCAAGATAGGGGTTGTTTTTTCAAGCACTTTGACAGTTCAATGTCGTAAGGTAGTAAGAGCATCTTTGTTGCCATCGCTTGAATTCTTTGCCAACAAACTTTTCCCAAGCTCACCATGGGTGTGAACGGTGGCATACATCATTTAAGCCGCTTATGGGTCAGTTGTACACAACCGGGTTCTTTCCGTAGTTGGAAGCCATGCCGCATTTTACAAAACAGATTAGAAAATGCTAAGTTATATGAAACACTTATGTTTCTATACAATTAGCAACCTGAATTGATAGACTCTCATGTGCAGTCTATTTAGTTTTATTTATGTGAACAGATTAAAACTCTATAATTAATACAGTTAGGTATTAATCTATAATATGCTGATTTCAATTAATTAGTCAATACACACAGCCTTAATTAAAACATCCTTAATTAATTTTTAGAACAAGCTGAATACTCTTGCCAAAAACAAAATGTCGATAGGGCTCAGCAGCTTCAAGGATTCTCGCCGATTAATTTAAAAACCGAGCGTAATCAGATCTGTAGCCTTAGCAGATTATTAGATATGGTCTGAATCAGAATCTGTAACATGAACAGATTAATATGGTCTAAATCTGTACACTGATGTACAAAATCTGTAACATAAACTGATTAATATAGTGAACAGATTCAAATAAAAACTGAACGGTATAATGTAATCAATAAGCATACAAAGCAGCATCGATGAAAAAAAAGTGGTGATCGATTTTTTTAAAATTGGTTGATCAGTGTGTTTTTATTACGGTAATGAATCTGTTAAACATGTTATGACAGGTTCAAAACCAAACTATTATCAGGCTGAATGCACACTTTCATAAAAAAACTAATGCTGAATCTATATCTTAAACAGATTAAAACAGAAGCAGAAACAGGCTGTTTGAATCTGTATCTTAAACAGATTAAAACAAAAGCAGAAACATGTTGTTTGAGCAGAAACAGATGAGTAATGTAGTAATAATTCAGTGAGTAGGCTTTTCCAGAATCAGGTTTGCAAGGTTTATGAAAACTGAAATAGAAACAAGAACAAACGTAAAATGCGAAGCTGAATCGAATTTGTATGAATGCGTAATTTCTAAGTAAATTACATGTATGTTCGAAGTGCCAGTAACATAAACGATACGTATTGATCTAGATGTGATGTATTCGAAAGTGTCAACACTTGAAACTAAGTAAATGCTTGAGGTTACGTCAGAATCATTGATTTTAATACTGAAGCAGAAACAGATTAAGCAGTCTTTATGAATTTCCAGAATCAGGTTACCATGGTTTATGAAAACTGAAACAGAAATACAGTGATGAGTTTTTTTTCAAAACAGGTTGAATCTGATCAGTGTATTATATTGAAACAGAAGGATGGTAGGAATCTGAACTTAAACAGATTGTAACGACATGCAGAATCAGATAATCAGAATCTGTCCTTTTCCTGGAAACGAAAGCACCAAGCCAAAAAATTTTGTCTTAAGATTGTTAGGGATGGTATGGCCTGATTTGTTTCTATTTCCGGCAGTGTGTGTGTGCACAGAAAGTTAAGGATCCTCGAGACACTTAAACTCTTTCCTTAAGACAAAAAGCGGCATAAGAACGAGAGGGTGGGTCTTGCCAAATGTCTCCTGTGGTTTAGGATACTTACGTGAATGAAGAGGCCAATCCTCCAAGCGTATCTCTGTAAGGGCAAAAAGGTTGTGCAGAAAAGAGGAGAGTTTTCAGTGCCAAAATCTGTGGTTTGATGGAAGTTGGGAGCGGTTGGCTGTCCGAAAACGGACACAACCGTAGCAGTTATGGGTGTCTGAAACGGACACATTGAACTGGTAGCAAAAAGATAAGGTTTAGTCAGTCAGGCAAGCCAGCCAGTCGAGTCGGGCGGGCGGAAGCGACGCGCGCGCGTGTGTTTGGACCTGCACCTAGCTAGGTCTTCCCTCCTACACAAAAGTGTAGTGGCCCAAGGGCCGAAAGTAAAGCCTCAAAGCTCTACTTTATAAGGTAGAGCTTGTTTCATCTTGTTCCTAATGTGGGATTCCCACTTTTCCCTTTACATGACTAGCTTATTCAAGTTAGTTTGAAACCAAGTTTCCAACACATCTAGTGCACATAGGTGGGTCACCTGTTTTGGCGTTGTTTATATAATATACTTACCTTATTAAAAACAAATGGAGTTATTCAAAGAATCCTTGGTAATTCCGAGTTAGTGCAAGTCATAAGCACAAGCATATCTCCAATTCGATTAAGTCATATTTATTTACTAATATTAGTTGAGTATCAAACCATCTCTGATTCGACTTAAAAAACAACAATAGTGCAGTGTTGGCTTTCACTGATTTCTAAGACTCCAACATGAAATGTAACAAAGTTACTGATTTGTAAACACTTAAAACACTCTATGGTAGAATCCACAAAATTATTCTTTCTACCATTGTACATAACATTTTCAGTAATCAACACAACTGTACCTGAAAAGCTCATTGCATTCTTTAGATGAATGCCGATATTCGTATCTTCTCTACTATAAAAGTGTGAGTTATCTCTTAGAAATTAATATATGGAAAAAATTAATTTTTCATCTTATAAATCATCTACCATTTATTTAAGGACAAACAAGTAAATTTATCTTCTTTTCTATAAAAATGTGAGTTGTCTTTTAGAAATTAATGTATGGACAAAATTAACCTTTCATCTAATAAATCATCAACTATTTATTTAAGGACAAACAAGTAAATTTATCATGATAAAAAATAATATTTGTACAAAAGTAAGTTTAATAAATCACTCCCCATTAAATAAGGTCAAATAAATAATTTATTATTTGCTAATCAATTCCATGAATAATAACAAAAAAAATTATCATAATAAATGATAATGTCAAATTAGTAAATTATATCTTTATCTTTCTATCTATTTCTACTATAACATTGTGAGTGTCTCTTAGAAATTAATGTATGAACAAAATTAACCTTTCATCTAATAAATCATCCACCATTTATTTAAAGACAAACAAGTAAATTTATCATAATAAATGATAATGTTTGTAAAAAAATAACCATAAATTTAATAAATCTTTCACCATTGAATAAGATCAAATAAGTAAATTTGTTATGAGCTAATCAATTACATGTATAATTACAAAAAGAACCCTAATTTAATAAATCACTCATCATTGAATAATATCAAATAGGTAAATACTATCTCTATCTATCTATCTTCGTTTTACTATAAAATTGTGAGTTGTCTCTTAGAAATTAATGTTTGGACAAAATTAACATTTCATCTAATAAATCATCCACCATTTATTTAAGGACAAACAAGTAAATTTATCTTTTTTTCTATAAAAATGTGAGTTGTCTCTTAGAAATTAATGTATGGACAAAATTAACATTTAATCTAATAAACCATTCACCATTTATTTAAGGACAAACAAGTAAATTTATCATGATAAAATTATTTTTGTACAAAAATAAAGTTTAATAAATTACTCCCCATTGAATAAGGTCAAATAAATAATTTATTATTTGCTAATTAATTACATGAATAATAACAAAAATATTATCATAATAAAAGATAATGTCAAATTAGTAAATTCTATCTCTATCTATCTAACTATTTCTACTATAAAATTGTGAGTTGTCTTTTAGAAATTAATATATAGACAAAATTGACCTTTCATCTGTTAAATCATCCACCATTTATTTAAGGACAAACAAGTAAATTTATCATAATAAATGATAATGTTTGTAAAAAAATAATTCTAAATTTAATAAATCACTCACCATTGAATAATGTCAAATAAGTAAATTGGTTATGAGCTAACCAATTACATGAATAATTACAAAAAAAAACTTAAATTTAATAAATCACTCACCATTGAATAAGGTCAAATAGATAAATGCTATCTCTATCTATCTATCTTAATTTACCATAAAACTGTGAGTTTTCTCTTAGAAATTAATGTATGGACGAAATTAACCTTTCATCTAATAAATCATCCACCATTTATTTAAGGACAAACAAGTAAATTTATCTTCTTTACTATAAAAATGTGAGTTGACTCTTACAAATTAATGTATGAACAAAATTAACCTTTCATCTAATAAATCATCCACTATTTATTTAAGGACAAACAAGTAAATTTATCATGATAAAAAATAATATTTGTACAAAAGTAATGTTTAATATATCACTCCTCATGAAATAAGGTCAAATAAATAATTTATTATTTGCTAATGAATAATATCAAAAAAATTATTATAATAAATGATGATGTCAAATTAGTAAATTCTATCTCTATCTTTCTATCTATTTCTACTATAAAATTGTGAGTTGTCTCTTAGAAATTAATGTATGGACAAAACTTACCTTTCATCTAATAAATCATCCATAATTTATTTCAAGACACACAAGTAAATTTATCATAATAAATGATAATGTTTGTAAAAAAAATAACCCTAAATTTAATAAATCACTCACTATTGAATAAGGTCAAATAAGTAAATTTGTTATGAACTAATCTTTTTTTTATTATTATTTTAATGCCTTGAAAGGCTACAATTATATATATGATGCCTTTGGTGTGGCTCGAATAAATGGTGCCTCTGGTGAAACTTTGAACACCCGACCTTTCGGTTAAGAGTAGTGAAGTACCAGGGTGCCTCTGATAGGGCTTGAACACTCAACCTTTTCGTTAAGATAAGTGAGTAGCTAAATGGGGCCTTTGGAGAAGGCTTGAACAACAACGGTGCCTCTTAAGAGGCTTGAACACCCGACCTCTCTACTGAGAGTTGTAAAGTCCAGGGTGTCTCTTGTGAGACTTGAACACCCGACCTCTCCGTTAGGAGAAGTGAGCAGTACCAGTTGAGCTAGAGCTCGTTGGTTGTTATGAACTAATCAATTACATGAATAATTATAAAAATAACCCTAAATTTAATAAATCACTCACCATTGAATAAGGTCAAATAAATAATTTATTTAAGGGACAAAATAATATTTGTACAAAAATAATGTTTAATAAATCACTACCCATTGAATAAGGTCAAATAAATAATTTATTATTTGCTAATCAATTTCATAAATAATTACCAAAATAACCATAAATTTAATAACTCACTCACCATTGAATAAGGCCAAAAAATAAATAAGTTAATTTCGGATTTAACATTAATTCGAAATCAAATCTCCAAGATTTTCCAAGTGTCCAAATGTCTATCTTTGACCATATATACATATATGTTCCACCAAATTTAGGTTTCCCTCCATTTTTTCCACCAACCAATTTTGAATTATTTTGGTGTACATCTCTTTTAAACTTTTAAAGTGTTTCTCATCTTTTCAACGTGAGATAAATGTTAATACTAATTATGTATCTCTTTTTAACCTTTAAAGAGGGTTTAGTTTGCTTGTTGGTGACATATTCTTCTTCCAATATTGGATTGCAATTGTTTGCAATTTTCATATGACCCCCTGGTTTCTATGATGTTACAAACAACCCATATTTTCTGACTTTATGGCACTTCAACTAACAGATTTAGGGTTAAAGACTATCGGTGTCCAAAATTTGTATTCTTTGGCGTGTGGCGTGCATTTGCGTTGTACAGTTCCTAATGGCCTTTCTTAAAGTTTAGGGACTATTGGTCTAATTTTCCCTTAAATTAAAATTTGTTTTTATTTTAGGGATATTTTCTTAACTTTAAAGTTAATTATGAGGATTTTTAATTATTTTTTTGATAATTGAAACAATTATTCATTAATTTTTATTACAAACATATCTTAAATATCAAATGGTTAACTAAATGATAGAATTATAACTAAATCCAACTTTGCACCCAAGGAAAATGACCAAAATAATCCTCATGTCATATACAATGCATCATTTTCCATTAATATTATTAACTTTCATAGATGTGAGGCAAAGTGAGATGAATAACAAAATTGTGTATGAAAGTGAGACGTAATTTACAGGTTAGGGTGCAACGTGAAATTTAAGTATATATTTTTGGGAGCGAATCGTATGTTGGTCCCATAAAAATTAGGCCAAAAAAGCAAATATCCCATCAAAGCTTCTATCAAATCTCACTTTGGTTTTTTTTTTATGATTAATTTAATTCATAGGAGAAATACACACACACATATATGTATGTATGTATGTATGTATGTATGTATTTACATATATATAAATATGTAAATATTTATTATTTCTGGTGAAAAATATACATTAAAATTTTATAAAGGACAATTTTCAGAAATATATATAGTTTTTTCGTATATAAAAATAATAATTAAAATTAAATAAGAAAAATGAAGACAAAATATGATAAAGATTGAGTTTCAATAGAACAAAAGAAACTTATTTCATTAATTGATTTTCGGGAGGATGATCTCCAAGAAATTGTTGTAATATATGTTTCTATATCTTTCAATACAAAGGGAGGCACTGAATATATATACAAATTGATCTAACCCGACTAACTGCAAAAGGAGAGAGAAAAGACTCAACTGCCCTTAATGAGTAACAATAAAAACTGACAAGCTTACAAAACAGACACTCGACTCCCCTAAAGTTATAAACAGAAGAAAAGTTACAGCTGTTTGCACTTAGCTCCCTTGAATTCATTGGCAGCTTGTTTCATCTGGATTCCTTGATGATTAACACTGGATTTAACACCCCCGCTCATGTTGGAAGTGGAGAAGAGATCTTTAACTTGCAACTTGTACATCAAATCAAAGAATTTGCTACTTGGAAGGGCTTTAGTAAAAATGTCAGCCACTTGAAGATGAGAGGGGATGTATTTGGTAGAAATCACATTTTTCTGAAGCATGTTTCTTACTATATGGCAGTCAATTTCTATGTGTTTAGTTCTCTCATGATAAACAGGGTTGGCTGCTATATAAATGGCAAATTTATTGTCACAATAAAGAGGAATAGGCTCTGAATTGTTGATTTGAAAGTCTTTCGAATTTGTGATCCGTGTCGCCACAAAGCATGTATTAGCCATGCTCCTGTATTCTGCCTCAGAGGATGATCTACTAACTGTACTTTGCTTCTTGCTTTTCCAGGAAATAAGAGAACTACCAAGAAAGATGCAAAAGCCAGTAACTGATTTTCTTGTAATTGGACATGCTGCCCAATCTGAGTCATAGAAAGCAGTCAGATTTAGAGGAGTGTCTGATGGATAGAACAAGCCTTGACCAGGGCTATTTTTCAGGTACTTAACCAACCTTAAAGCAGCTTTCCATTGTTCAGTTGTAGGCTGAGACATGAATTGGCTTAGAATATGAACACCATAGGAAATATCTGGTCTGGTGATAGTTAGGTAAATCAGCCTTCCAACCAATCTTCTGTAAGGAATAGGATTGATTAAAGGTTCACCTGGATTAGTGGCAAGGTTATGATGTTGTTCAATAGGAGTGAGTTTAGGTTTAGAATTAAGTAAACCACAGTCCTTGATGATGTCCACTGCATACTTTCTTTGATGCAAGCATATTCCAGTGGAGTTCTTAGCAATCTCCAGTCCAAGGAAATATCTAAGATTTCCAAGGTCTTTTACAGGAAATCTGGATTGAAGATGATCTTTAACCTTTGCAATGGTTTCTCTATTATTTCCTGAAATGAGAAGGTCATCTACATAAACCAGAATGACAGTAAAATGTTCATTAGATCTCATAGTAAATAATGTATGGTCATTAGGAGATTGCAAGAAGCCAAATTTAGAAAGTGTTGAGGAAATTTTTTCAAACCACTATCTTGGTGCCTGCTTGAGCCCATACAGGGATTTATGCAATTTGCAGACTATGGGACCTTGGCTTCTGGGAAGATTATGTTGATATCCAGGAGGAAGGTCCATATAAATTTCTGCATTGAGGTCTCCATGTAAGAAGGCATTAGACACATCCATGTGGGTGATATCCCACCTTTTTGAGGCTGCAATAGAAATGAGGATTCTAACAGATGTCATCTTTGCTACAGGAGAAAAGGTTTCAAAGTAGTCATTTCCTTCAATTTGTGTAAATCCTTTGGCTACTAACCTAGCCTTATATTTATCAACACTTCCATCAGGATTGTATTTGATTCTAAATATCCATTTTGATCCAACTTTGTGTTTGTTTTCAGGAAGATGTTGTAAAGTCCAAGTTTTATTAGTTTCCAAGGCTTTAAGTTCCTCTTCCATAGCTTTACACCACAAAGGGTCTTTGGCAGCCTGCTCATATGTTTGTGGTTCACTGATGGTGTCTATTTTACAGGAATATTTCATATATTCAGAAGAAATATGGTTATAGTTACAATAATTTTTGAAAGGATAAGGGGAAGTGATATTGTTTTTTTTAACATTGTAACTTTGAAGATGTGAAGGTAAACCAACATAATCTTTGAACTTTGTGGGAATAGATTTGTTCCTGACAGGTCTATTTGTGGTAGAGTCATTGATCTTAGGATGAATTGTAGGGGTGTCATCAGGAGTTTGATTATTGGTATTGTCAGAGTTAGTGTTGAAGGTAGGGGGAATTGAATGATCTTCCTCATTGTCAAATATATTAGTGTAGTCAGAAGGAGGAAATAAATTTTTATTGGCAATGTCAGTTTGGTTGTTAGATTTGAAGGGAAAAATTCCTTCACAGAAGCTCACATCTCTGCTAAAGAAAACCCTTTGAGTAAGAAGATTAAAACATTTATAGGCCTTTTTGTTAAATGCATAGCCAAGAAAAATGCATTTTTGAGATCTTGGCATAAACTTGTCTCTATTTGAGGTAAGTGTGGATGCATAACATAGACAGCCAAAGGTTTTAAGATGATCATAATTGGGTTTAGCACCATAAAGAGCTTCATAAGGGGTTTTGAATTTTAGCACAGAATTTGGCAGTCTATTGATAAGATAAGTTGCTGTGAGAAGACATTCTCCCCAAAATTCAATAGGTACATTAGATTGAAATTTTAGAGCTCTTGCCAGTTCCAATAAATGTCTGTGTTTCCTCTCAACCCTACCATTCTGTTGGGGGGTTTCTGTGCAAGAACTTTGGTGTATAATGCCTAATGAATCAAGAAGAGAATTCATGAGAGTATTAAAGAATTCTGTGCCATTGTCAGATCTGATTTCTTTAACATTCTTATTAAATTGAGTCTTGATCATAGTAACAAAGTTTTGTATTAATTGATTGACATTAGCTTTGGATTTAAGCATAATTGTCCAAGTAGCTCTAGTATGATCATCTACAATAGTGAGGAAAGAATTAAATCCATCATAAGTATGGTGTCTATAGGGCCCCCACACATCACAGTGTAAAAGATCAAAGGCAGAAGAACTGTGAGAGTTGCTAAGGTTAAAATGTTGTCTAGTTTGTCTAGCAAAGTGGCATATATCACAGTTCATAAACTTGTATTTCTTGAAATTTAATGAAAACAAGGAGTCAATGTTTTTCATAGCATGCAAGGGCAAGTGGCCAAGTCTTTTATGCCATAAGTACATAGGATCCATAGAATCTGAACTATAATGAAAAACATTGTCATCAAGAGAAATAGAAACATTATTGTTTATATTGCAGAAAGAGTAATCAAAAACACTGTTATTCATCTTGGTTTCTTCATTCAGATGAAGGGGCTGGAGTCTATAAAGGCCTTCAAACAGTTTACCAATCACCTTGGTAGTTTTCTTGACAGGGTCCTGAATAAAACAAGTATCAGCACAAAAAATGAGATTATGTTTAGTGTTTTGTGTCAGTTTACTTCCAGACAAGAGATTGAAGTGAAATTCAGGAACACAGAAAACATTGTATAGGGTAATGTCATTTGTGAGTTTGACAGTGCCTTTATGAGTAATTTTGGAACTCTTTCCATTTGGCAAATGAATATAAGCTTGAATGGGAATGGGATTAGATAGATTAGTTAAAGAATTTGTAATGTGATCTGATGCACCAGTATCAATAATCCAATCTAGGGTTCTGTTATTGAAACTAGATGAACAGAAAGTATTTCCATCATTAGAGAAAGATGTAGGCTTACCTGCCATGCATTCAGTAATATTGCCAAGGGGAGTATCAACCTCACCAGAATTGACCTTAGGATTGATCATGGAGAGAAGTTGTGCAACCTGTTCTTTAGTGAACTGACCACAGTTGTTGCTATTGTCTTTCTGTAGTGCAGAGTTTGTAGAACTGGTAGGTTTTGATTTGTTCTTGTTCTTTGGCATCTTGGAGGGATCTGGCTTGGTGCCATACAAGGGATGCCACTCAGGAAAGCCATTGATAAAGAAGCATTTCTCTTTCATGTGAGAGTCTCCATGACAATGTTCACAAAAGAATTTTCCCTTTGTATTGTTGAGATTTTTACCAGGATTCTGAACAGGTTTATTAAACCTGTTTGAAGCATTGTTGTTATTTGATCTTCCCAGCAAGATAGTAGGAGAATCATGATGATTAAGGGCCTGACCACATTGTCCTTGGCCTTCTTCTTGAATAAGCATAGACACAGTCTTAGACAAAGAAGGCAAAGGAATCATTCTCAAGATCTGACCTCTAACATCAGTATAGGAGTCAGATAGCCCCATTAGGAATTGTGTAATATTGTAGGCATGGTCATAATCCTCACGAATCTTGGAGGCTCCACAAGTGCAATCACAAGTGCAGTTTGGAATGGGGAGAAGATTCTGAAGTTCATCCCACAAACCACGAAATTTAGTAAAGTATGCATTAACAGAAAGAGAGCCTTGATTGCAAAGGGTAATGGTTTTTCTAATCTGAAACAGTTTAGGTATATCACTTTGAGAGTATCTTGCAAGAAGATCTTCCCACATTTCATAGGAAGAAGAAAAGTACACAATACTTTGTCGAATTTCTGGTGATACTGAGTTGAGCAGCCATGAAATAACCATGGAATTGCATCTTTCCCAAGCATTAGTGTATTTAGATTCTGGTAGTGGTTTCTTAAATGTCCCATTAATCATGCCAATCTTGTTCTTGGCAGAGAAAGCTATTGTAATTGCAAGTTTCCATTGAGTAAAATTGTTGTCAGTAAGGGGATCAGAAACCAAATTCATCTCTGGATGATCACGGGGATGAAGATAAAGGGGATGATTAGGGGGTAATTGAAATGTAGTTTCAGAGAAATCATAGAATTCAGTTGATTGGTTAGAGGGTTCTTGGATGTTTTTGGATGAGTCTTTGGTTTCGGCCATAATGAGATGAGTAAAAGAGAGGAGGAAGAAACAAAGAACCTGAGAATGAAGATGAAGATGCAGACAAAAGCAGAAGATACCACAGACCTTGATGCTTGATTAATGAGAGTCAATAATGATTGAGAGATTCTGAATGCTCCATAGCTCTGATACCATGATAAAGATTGAGTTTTAATAGAACAAAAGAAACTTATTTCATTAATTGATTTTCGGGAGGATGATCTCCAAGAAATTGTTGTAATATCTGTTTCTATATCTGTCAATACAAAGGGAGGCACTGAATATATATACAAATTGATCTAACCCGACTAACGGCAAAAGGAGAGAGAAAAGACTCAACTGCCCTTAATGAGTAACAATAAAAACTGACAAGCTTACAAAACAGACACTCGACTCCCCTAAAGTTATAAACAGAAGAGAAGTTACAGCTGTTTGCACTTAACTCCCTTGAATTCATTGGCAGCTTCTTTCATCTGGATTCCTTGATGATTAACACTGGATTTAACAAAATATTTCGCAAAAATCATTAAGAACACGTGCAAAACACGTGTACCTAATTAACTAGTACATATATAAGGACGTTAATAGATATTTTCTTATTTGACAGACTATGATGGAAAGAAAATAGAAGGACGCTGAAATTCTTTCGGAGTCCCGCTCGGGAGAAAGGCTAAAAAGACCCAAGGAAAGGGAAATAGCTATCAGCTCTGATTCTATTTCTGAAAGGATGCCATTTGGTTTTCTACTATAAGGAAATCCTTACCACAAGTACAGTGTAGAGGCTGGGTTGCGGGTGGAGTAAATGAATTTAGTAAAGCAGATGACTAGTACCACTGAAGCCCGATGGGCACAGATCGATAAATAGAACATTACACAAAACAAAGACAAACCACAGATGCAATATCTGTGAAAGCAAAAAATACAAGGAAAGAAAGAGAGGGAGACAGAGAAGTCTAAACCCTGGGAACTAAGTAGAGAAATTCAATAAAGTGGTTTAGGACTTCTTAAATAGAAAGGAAAGAAGTGAATCGATCACCTATCTACCGCTCTACCTTACACTCGCTTCCTTTACCAATGTTTTAGTATAGAATCACATGTTATTTGTAATTTTCATGTATGAAAACAAGATAAATATCAATCCTTCTGATTCCTGTTTTGAGTTTATATTTTTATGCAATTTGATCTTTTTGGAGTTCAAACCATGAAATCTACAGCAATACAAAACCTAGCTTTGTGGCCGTGGTTCTTTAGAAATGGAAATGTGGACTCTGGCCTCTCTAATATTCTATACCCACATGCACATGTGCGCCCATGCACTCACAGACAACTGCAGATATACACACTATTAAGTTCCGCAACGTAAATAGATTTAACGTGATAACATTGATAGCCCGAGCAGTTTCTTCCTAATATTGTTATCATTCTGATGGATTTTGGGATGAAATTGTGTTAAACATAGCTTTCTATTTTCTTTTTTGTATTTGATTTGTGAAGGATTAAAATTGTTCTATCAGAGGCACTTTACTTGGCGACTATTGCTTATCGGTACAAATTTTATCATATGGTCGAGAGTTTCTGTAGCTCTTTATTAGATATTCTTTGTAATTGGTATAGATGAGATAAGTTTCTTTTTGGCTTATATACTTGCAGATAACGTTAAACTTTTTTTAAATATGTACCAAATCTAGCATATTGAATTTGGATTGTGAAAAATTCTTTGTTTGGAAGTCGTAAGTGCACACAAGCATATGCACAAAATAAGTATGGAATGGTATGGAGGAAACTAAAAGGGAAGAAGGTAGAGCAAAAATCACTTTTCTTGTAGCATTAAGAGAGAGATACAAAAAGGTATGTATGTTAGAATATGTCAATGTTTTATATTTAGTATTGTTATAATATGTAAATGTTTTATATTTAGTATATATATATATATATATATATTATCCTTAGATATCTCAGTAATTATAGCCATAATTATCTAATGTACTGATGTATATATTGGTAACCAAATCAATGAGAAAAGACACGAAGAATTCTCTTTCATGGTATCAGACACCTTCCTTTAATTCTTTTGCCGCTATTTTCTTAAATCCTACCACTTCTCTTCTTTCTTCCAGTTATCTCCCATGGCCGACAAGAACAAATTCCATCCAGCTCTTGCTGTTGCTAACATCAATAACTGTATTCCTCTCACTCTCGAGATGGAAATGGTTCAATATACCTCCTGGGCGGAGTTGTTTAAAATCCATTGTCGTGTCTACCAGGTCATCTCCCATATTATCCCGCCAACCGCATAGGCTACAACCTCAGACAAGGCTCCTGAGATTGATACAAAACTTTGGTCATGTTTGGATGCCCTTGTTCTTCAATGGATATACAATACCATCTCCAGTGACCTAATGCACACCATCATGCACCGGATGCCACGACACAGCAGGCTTGGGAAAGACTCGCAGGTATTTTCCAAGACAACAAAGATTCTCGCGCTCTGTATCTATAAAACCAGTTCAATCATGTCCAGTTGGACAACTTTCCAAACATCTCAGCTTATTGTAAGGAGCTCAAAATGCTTGCCGACCAACTCTCCAACATTGGTGCACAGGTCTCGAATCAAAGGTTAGTTCTTCAATTGATTGCGGGTTCGAATGAAAATTACGATGGTGTTGCTACTATCATTCAACAGGATAATCCGCTCTCTCAATTCTATGACGCCCGTTCCAAACTTGTCCTGTAGGAGACCCGAAAAGCCAAGCGTACAACAACCAATGATAGCACTGCCAACACCGCCCTCCTTACTAGCAGTCCTCATTCTGCCAACGCACAAGTTCCATATCCTGGTTCGGGTAGGCGGTCCCTTTGCAACAATACTGGGCAGCAACCTGGTCAGAATCGTGGTCACAACAGGAGCCGTGGTCGATGTCGCAATGGTCGTGGTGGCCATCACAACACAAATCACGGGGGCCAGAATCATACCCGCCCATGGCAGCAACCCCCCAGTGGCCTAATTATTCTCCATAGGCACCATGGGGACAACCGACTTGGACTCCTCCTCTTTGTCCGTACTCAGCCACTTCCTGGACAAGTCGCCCTCCTGCTCAATAGCCTGGCATCCTCGGAAGTTGTCCTCATCAAGCTTACATCGCCACCATTCCCTCTCCTTCCATCTATGTGCCCTCGAACTATGCTCCTAGTGACCTAGAGGCAGTGATGCATACAATTTCACTTAATGTTCCGAATGACACTCTCTACATGGATACCGGTGCCACTTCTCACATGACGGCTTCTCGAGGTACTCTTACGTCCTATTTTAATTTGAGCAACTTGAATCGTAAAATTATTGTTGGTAATGGTCAAGGCATTCCAATTCAGGTTATGGACAAACATTCCTACCCTCACCACACCCCTCTTTTGTTTTTAAAAATGTCCTTCATGCCTCAAACCTAGTCAAAAATTTAATTTATGTCTGTCGCTTCACAACCGATAACAATTTCTCTATTGAATTTGACCATTTTGGTTTTTCTGTTAAGGACTTTCCGACGGGGATGCCACTCATGACATGTGATAGCACCAGAGACCTATACCCTATCACCACAACAGCTAACCCGCCCACATTTTCCTCTCAACCATTTACTGCTTTATCTTATCTTTTATGGCATAACCGTTTGGGCCATCCGGGAGTTCCTGTGCTACGCTCCCTTAGCAATAATAAAACATTGATTGTACAAACTTATCACGGTCTCCTGTTTGTGAGTCATGTGTTTTGGGAAGCATATAAACTGCCATTTCATCCATCTTCCTCTACTACATTACTTGCCTTTGATATTGTGCATAGTGATTTGTGGACATCTCATGTTTTAAGTTTTGTAAGGCACCGTTATTATTTGCTTCTCCATGATAATTATACTAATTTCTTGTGGACTTTTCCCATTGGACAAAAATCTCAATTCTATTCCCGTTTTTCTTCGTTTAGTTCCTTTATCACGACCCAATTTGGGAAAAGGATTAAATGTTTTCAATGTGACAATGGCAGGGAATTTGATAATACCCTTTTCAAATCTTTTTGCACCAAACACGGTATGAGTTTTTGATTCTCTTGCCCCCACACCTCTTCACAAAATGGGAAATCTAAACGAAAAATACGGACCATCAACAACATAGTTCACACCCTCCTCGTCCACTCTTCCCTGCCGCCTTCTTTCTAGCATCATGCTCTTGCCATGGCTACCTACATTTTAAATATTCTCCTTACCAAATCTCACCATCCTCACTCCCCAACTCAACTTCTCTACCACCGGGCACCTTCCTATACACATTTATGGATTTTCAAATGCCTATGCTACCCTCTCCATCCCTCTACCAAAATTCACAAACTACAAGCTCGTTCTACTCCTTGTGTGTTTTTGGGCTACCCATCAAATCATCAGGGCTATAAGTGCTACAACTTGTCTAGTCACCAAGTCATTATTTTTAGGCATGTCATCTTTGACGAAAACACATTTCTTTTTTCCCAACTACATATTCCTTCTTCCCAATCCTACGACTTTCTAAACGAGGGTTTGCATCCATTATGGCTATCCCATATCCAGTCCGAGTTCAACCCGTCACCATCAGATTCTCCCTCGCATCTATAAGCCCCTCCGCTATCTCCCACTTCCCAGCCACTACTAAGCCCTCCTGCACCTCCCTCGCCACCTTTTCCATCACCCGGCCCTGCGATCCAACAGAATAGTCGCAGACAACCCGCTTCACTCAACCTCCCTCCTGCCCGAACCATGGCCACTCGTAGTATGCATGCCATTTTCAAACCAAAGCAACATTACAATGTATCAACCACCTCTTCTCCTTCCCCTCTTCCCCGTAACCCAGTCTCTGCCTTGTCCAACCCAAATTGGAAGGCCGCCATGCTAGATGAATTTCATACTCTAATTAAAAATAAGACGTGGGAGTTAGTCCCTTGTCCGCCTAATGTGAATTTTATTTGCTCCATGTGGATTTTTCGTCACAAAACAAAATCTGACAGTTCTTTTGAGAGGCACAAAGTCCAACTTGTTGGTGATGGCTAGTCTCAACAGGTTGGGGTCGATTGTGATGAAACTTTCAGCCTTGTGGTTAAGCCTGCTACTATTCGAACTGTTCTCAGCATCGCACTATCAAAATCATGGCCCATCCATCAGTTGGATGTCAAAAACTCCTTCTTACATGGGCAACTTCATGAAACTGTCTACATGCACCAACCGTTGGGTTTCAAGGATCCAGCTCATCCTAATTATGTCTGCTTATTACACAAGTCCCTCTATGGTTTGAAACATGCTCCTCGCGCTTGGTATCAACGGTTTGCTGACTTTGTCTCCACTATTGGCTTCTCTCATAGCTCTTGTGATCATTCGTTATTTATTTATCGCAAAGGCACTACCATGGCTTACTCTTCTATTGTGATCATTCCACCTCTTCTAATGCTCTTCGTCATATATTATGTCTCTCTTAGCTTCCGAGTCTAAAAAGGCACTACTTGGCTTAGTTATTTTAAGGCATTGCAGTCTTGTGGTTTATTTCTCTGTACATGACATCGATTTTAAGCACCTATCTTCAACTGTCTCTCTCCAACACCAGTTGACACCAAACCTAAGCTCAGTATCGCGTTGGGTTCTCCTTATCAGGATCCCACGCTTTATCGTAGTCTCGCCGATGCACTACAGTATCTCACTTTCACTCGTCCCAATATCTCCTATGTTGTCCAACAAGTCTGTTGACATATGCATGATCCCAAGGATGAACACATGTCAGCTCTCAAACGCATCTTGAGATACATCTAAGGAACTCGTCACTTTGGCATGCATCTCTACCAGTCCTCCCTCTCAAGTCTTACCTCTTATACTGATGCTGATTGTGTGGTGGCCGCCTACTCGGGTTATTGTGTTTTTCTTAGTACTAATCTTCTTTCTTGGTCGTCTAAATGCCAACCCACCCTATTTCGCTCTAGTGCCGAAGCTGAATACCGGGGGGTAGCGAATGTTGTCTCCGAATCCTGTTGGCTTTGCAATTTACTTTTGGAGCTTCATTGTCCAATCTTCAAGGCTACATTGGTGTACTATGACCATGTTAGTGCCATCTACCTCTCCGGCAAATCAATCCAATATCAACGAACCAAACATGTCGAGATGGACATCCATTTTGTCCGAGATAAAGTTGCTCGTGGACTGATTCGCGTCTTTCATGTTCCATCTCGCTATCATATTGCTGACATATTCACTAAAGGCCTTCCGCGAATATTATTTGATGATTTTTGAGCCAGTCTCAGCGTCGTGATCCCTCCCGCTTCGACTGTGAAGGTGTGCTAGAATATGTCAATGTTTTATATTTAGTATTGTTAGAATATGTAAATGTTTTATATTTAGTACGTCTATATTATCCTTAGATAGCTCAGTAATTATAGCCATAATTATCTAATGTACTGATGTATATATTGGTAACCAAATCAATGAGAAAAGACACGGAGAATTCTCTTTCAATGTACACCATGTGTTCTTTTTGATCTTTTACAATAATTTATAGTTCAAAAATATTCTCCATCATTGTCATAGTGCTTTGTATCCTTGTCTTGATTGTGAAGATTGTATAAACAAAGGCAGCCAATCTGTTGGATATTTAATTATTGAGTTATTATATTTTCTAATTGGTTTATTTTAATTAATTGTTTGTTTTACCTTTCTTGGTATTTACTTTGATTAATTATTATTGTTACACTTTATAGAAAGGTTATTCTGGAGATTATGCTTTAATTGGTTTTTAGGGTTTTATATGAATCTTATTCTAGTAGGATTGTGTGTTCTAGGAACACAAGTCATAAGTGTCGTTATGTCTTGTTCCATAAGACACGGCTGCCCTAATTTATTACGGTAAGGAATTCTACATATTTGGTAACTCTATATGTGATAAGATTTAGTTCTTGTTTATTGCACTAACCTACTAATCTTTTATGGTGTGTGGTTTTCTTATTCTACAAGATTTCTAGGTAAATTATGCAAGTATAAATAAGAGGACACAAGGCTGTGAAGATTAAGAGACGTAGCTTAGCATATACTATACACATATTGATAAGAGAGAGAAGAGATCATAGAAAATGTGGCTGTCCTAGCCTGAATGTATTCTTGAATGAAGCTACATCAAAGTCTTCATTCATTCTGTCCAACACTGTTTTCAGTTTACACCTCCTACTGTTATGTTAAAAGCTATTGAGCGTACATAAGTCTAGGTAGTCTGAGGTGTTAGGATTATTCACAGCCATATCTACTTCATATAGAGGTTTTACATGAATTCCACTTTGTTAGTCTTTCGTTGTAAGAAGCTTAAACCGTTTTACTAGTGGAATATTTTTAGCCATGAGGCTCGATCAATATGTTGATTTTACATATTGATCAAAAGGTATCTCTTGTGTTCTGTTTTTGTTCCTTCTTGTTTTGTTTATTTAAATTCCGCAACATTGATATCTCAATGAAGTTCAATGAAGTCTTCATTGTAAGCTTCATTGACAATATCTTATATCAAAACAGTTTTTACTATTTTTGTTTATTTCAATATTCTATTTATCTTTACTTCAATCACATTCTTTTAATTGGTATCAAGACCAACTTTTTTACATACAAAAAGAAGGTCCTTTCTGATTTTAGCTATAATGAACATACAAAATAATGGCTATCACAAGAATCTCATTCTTGATGGTACCAACTATTCTAGTTGGAAAGTTCAAATGCGCGTATACATCAAATCAATTGATGAACGTGCATGGTGTGCCATCCTCACTAGTTGGTCTACACCTTTGAACACAAGCGATGAAGGTAACAATGAGCCTAAGTCTGAAATTGAATGGTCTAATGATGAGTTGTTACTTGCTAACTATAACTCTAAAGCCATGTATGTTATTAACTCTGCTATTGTTCCTAGTATTTTCAAAATTACTTCTAATTATAGTAGTGCTAAGGGTGCTTCGGATGCCCTTCAAAGACATTGTGAAGGATCTGATAGAGTTAGAAGAACTAAACCTAGGATGAACATGACTAAGTTTGAAAATTTAAAGATGGAAGACTCTGAAACTATATCTTCCTACAGTACCAAAGTTCTTGAGATCTCAAATGAATCAGTATCTTTAGGAGATCCTATCTCCAATGAAAGGTTGGTGAGTTAGCTTATGAGATCTCTACCTGAAAAGTTTAATGTCAAGATTTCTGCTATAGAAGAGGCTCATGACACATTCTCAATGTGTGGTGATGAGTTGATTGGTATTTTACAAAATTTTGAATTAAATCTCTCTCAACAGTCAAAAGGAAAAGAAAAAGAGATTGCTTTAAAAATTAGGAATGAAAAGGAGGAAGAGTTTTTTGAGATTTGCAATGAAATGAGTGAATCTGATATGGGTGGTGATTATTTGGCTATGTTTGCTTAAACTTTTAGTAAATTATTCAAAGGAAAAAATTATTTCAATTTTAAAAATACTAACAATGATTTTATGTCAAGAACTAATCTTAGCAAATATCAAGAGAGTTCAAGTGTAACAAGTCATGGAGAACAAAAGAATATTGATTCTGTTCAATGTCATGCTTTCAAAGGATATGGACATTATGCAAACAGGTGTGCTAATACAATCATGAAGAAATGTAAGAATTTTTTTGGCTACATTAAGTAACAGTGATGAGGAAGAGTACGTCTGATAACTTGTATAGTCTATTAGCTCATGAAAAACCTGTCCATATGAATCCTCTATTCACTTTCCCTGAAGAAAGACCTATTCCTATGAATCCGTTGAGACTGCCCATGAATGAAGTCTCAAATGCAAGCTCATATGTGCCTACATTAAAGAAAACAGACCCTGTTTCGGTTACGATTGATTTTTCTCCCTATTCCAAAGCTATTCCACATATGAATGATGACTCTGATGATAAAAATCAAACTCTTTTAAATGAATATAATGTTTTGTTTTAAAATTGGAGTAAGCAAAAAGTTTTAATTGAAAATCTTACAAAAGAAAAGGAAGCTTTTTAAATGTAGAAAATAAAAGATTAAAAACTTTGAATGATGATCAAAAATAGGCTTTAGCTCGTATTGAATCCCTATTAACCAGACAAGATGTGGAGTTTGAAAAGATGAAAAGTGAGTTAGATAAGTCTAATGGAACCTTGCATAAAATGAATAAAGGTAAGGCTACTCTTGAAGAAATTTTGGAAATTAGTAATGAAAGTAGAGTTGGTCTTGGTTATAAAATTCCTAAGGTTCCTATTTTTGTTAAGAATGATAACAAAGCTCCTATTTTTATTAAAGAAACTGGTAAGTGCCCCTCTATCTCCTCTAAAGATTCAACGTCTTCAAATTTATGTGATAAAAGAAGATCCAAAAGAAAGACTTCCAGAAAACGTAGTATGATCTGTTTCTACTGTTTAATTAGTGGTCATATTAAACTCCATTGTTGTAAGAGACAAGCTGCTATGGCCAAAAACATTTTTTCAGAATTCAATGAAGGCTCCAATGAACCTTCATTCCAAATTTTTTTTCCAGAATTCATTAGGGATTTTATTATGCCAGATTTGTTTGAAAACAAAAATCCAAAATATTTTGTCATGTTACCTTTACTTCTCCCATGTCTAACATTCCAGGTATATGATATTTTGATAGTGGTTGCTCTAGACATATGACAGATTCCAAAGAATACTTGGAAAATTATGAAAATGTCAAAGGTGGGTGTGTGACTTATGGTTAGTGCTGTCAAAATCGAGCCCGGCCCATAGGCCCGGTCCAGCCCACCCGAAATTTTAAGGGCCTGGGCTTCAAATTAAAAGGCCCGAAAAAACCGGGCCTCATTGGCCCGGCCCGACAGGCCCGTGGGCCGCAATGGCCCGGACCTTAAAAACCCGCAAAGCCCGGCCCGGCCCGAAATGCAAATCGACAATTACATAGTCATTAAATAAGTAACATGTAAACAGACTAACAGTGAGTCACTGACTAATTAATTGACTATAATTAATTATTTAAAAAGCCAAAAAGGTTAAAACTTTTATAAAAAACCCAATCAGTGGCGTGCTACAGTATCCCTAAATTCCTAATCTACTTTACTCATTCATATTCTTTCCAAAGTAAAAGCCAAAAAGGCAAACGGAAAGTCAAAAACAGCTGTTACGTTATGGCCTACGGGAAGGCTCTCAATCTCGCCGTCGTCTCAGTCTGATCTCTCCGCCGTCTGATCTCTCGTCTTCGTCTCCTAGTCGGCTAGTCCTCATCTCCTTGAGGCTCGATCTCTCTATTCTTGCCGCTGCAGCCCTCTGCCGGACTACCGCCGCCGCCTCCATAGCCATGGCGTCACACACACACAGAGAGATACTCTTACAGTCTATTGGCTATCTTTTGCAATCTTTTGATATTGCTGTTATGGTATCTGTTTTGAACAGCAAGAACTAAGACAGATACGACATCGACCCTCGCTTTCCTCAGTTACGGCAATCTTTTGATATTATTGTTATGATATTACAGACTTTTAATGTTTTACTTGCTCTCTCATCTTTGTCTTTATTGCACTCTCTGACAAAACCTCTTGCTGGAGGAGAGAAGATATATCATATGTGTTGTTCAATTCATGCTCAAAATTATGGTTTGCTCGACCAAGATTTGCCACCACTAAACTTGTTCCTGCCTAAGCTATGTACTAGCAAAAGCTGCTGCAAAGAAATAGAGGTCATATGGTGTGCATAACTTTGAAATTCTAGTTTCTAACTTGTAACAATATGATGTCGCTCTGCAAGAAATTGAGATTTGAGAAAGAGCTGGTGTATATGTGTTATATAATTTTTATTACTTAATTTTGTGAGTTTTTTGAATTAAAAAAAAATTAGTTTGTTTTGGCCCATAGGCCCGAAGTACACATGGGCTGGGCTTGACTTTTGCTAGGCCCGCTCATGTTTAGGCCCAGCCCGGTCCAGCCCGTTGCCAAGTAAAGCCCGTCGGGCTCGGGCCGGCCCGGCCCATCTGACAGCTCTACTTATGGTGGTGGTGCAAAAGGTAAAGTTATTTTGAATTGTCAAGGTTTACCAAAATTAAACAATGTGTATCATGTTGAAGGTTTACCTGCCAATCTGATAAGTATTAGTGAGTTATGTGATAATGACATGCACGTTAGGTTCAACAAAGAAAAATGTGATGTTTTTGATAAAAAAAATAACTTATGTATTTTTATCGGGCATTAGATCTAATGATAATTGCTAACATACTTACTTGTCATTCATCTTCCATAAATGAAATTGACTTAAGACATCAAAAACTTGGTCATATGAGTACTAAGAAACTAGAAGAGATTATTAGGCGTGAAGCTGTTAGAAGTTTGCCAAAATTAATCACCAAAGAAATGAATATATATGGTGCATGTCAAAAGGGTAAACAAACCAAAGCTTCACATAACTGTATTCAAAATTGTGCTTCTTCTAGATGTTTTGAATTGGTGCATACTAACCTCATGGGACCAGTTGAAAGCTTAGGTGGTAAAAAGTATATATTTGTTTGTGTTGATGATTTTTCAAGATTTACATAGTATTCTTTCTTAGAGAAAAATCTGATGCTTTCAATGATTTTAAAATTTGGTACAAAAAGATGCTTAATGATTATAATCGTACTCTTGTCAAATTTAGATCTGACCATGGTACAGAATATATGAGAATTTATCATTCTCATCTTATTGTGATAAAAAAGGAATTACACATGAATTTTCTGCTCCTAAAACCCCTCAACAAAATGGAGTGGCGGAAAGGAAAAATAGAACCCTACAAGAAATGGCTCGTGTTATTCTTAACTATAAGAATTTGTTTAAAAGATCTTGGTAGAAGTTTTAAATACTGCTTGACATGTTATTAATCATGTGTATTTAAGACCTGGTAGTAATATGACTTCTTATGAAATTCTAAATGGAAATAAACCTAATTTAAAGTATTTTCATGTGTTTGAGAGTATTTGTTACTTGTTAAATGATAGAGAACATCTTGTGAAATTTGATTCTAAAAGTGATAAGTGTGTGTTCATGGGATATGCTACAAATAGTCGTGCCTATAGAGTTTTCAATCTTAGGACAAGAACTATTATGAAATCCATGAACATTGTATTTGATGATCTATCTGATTTGGGTAGAAAAAGTGCTAAAGATCAAGTTGATGATCTCCTAGAAAGACTGAGAATCTGAAGTTATTAATGGTGCAGAAACTATTTCAAAGAATGTTGAAACGAATGAAGGCCCCAATGTACCTTCATCGGGGACTTTATTGAAAAATGTTGAATCTGGTTTTGATTCTACTGAAGAGAAAAACATAACGAACAGATCCAATGACCTTCCCAGCAGAATTCAGAAGGATCACCCTTCTAGTTTAGTGATTGGTGAAGTCAATGCAGGTGTGCAAACAAGAAGAAGAGAAAAGGTTAGCACAAAGACATGGTTAAACTTGTTTGTTTGTCTCTTAAATGTTTGAAAGTGCATACTTGTTGCTATGTTTCTGAAATAGAACCTAAGAATGTGGTAGAAGCTTTACAATTAGATGAACCTCGGATAAATGCCATACACGATGAATTAGAACAATTTGTTAAAAAATGATATTTGGTATTTAGTTCCACGACCTAAATCTACTAATGTTATAAGAACCAAGTGGATATCTAAAAAAAAAGTCGAATGAACAAGGTAATGTGATTACAAATAAAGCTCGTTTAGTTGCTCAAAGCTACACTAAAGTGGAAGGAATTGACTTTGATGAAACCTTTGCTCCAAATGGTATAATTGAATCCATTAGATTGTAGTTAGCTATTGCATGCTATTTAGGTATTTCATTACAACAACTGGATGTTAAGAGTGCTTTCTTGAATGGTGTGTTAAATGAAGAAGTCTATGTAGAACAACCTAAAGGCTTTGAAGATCCTTTTAAACCAGATCATGTTTATAGACTTAAAAATGCTCTTTATGATTTGAAACAAGCTAGCTCCTAGAGCTTGGTATGGTAGGTTGACTGGTTATCTTATCTGCTTGAGAATGATTTTACAAGAGGAGAGGTTGATAAAACATTGTTTATATAAAAATTCAATAAAAAATTCTTATTGCTCAAATATATGTAGATGATATAGTGTTTGGTTCCATTTCTACTTTTGAGATGAGTATAGTTGGCAAATTAAATTTCTTTTTGGGTATGCAACTTAAACAATTTAGAGATGGTATATTTCTCTCTCAAACTAAGCATGCAAAAAAATATGGTGAAGAAATTTAAGATGGAAAATGCTACTTATAAAAGCACTCATATGTCTTCCAAAGTTAAGCTAAGTAGAGATGATAATAGTAAAGATGTTGATAATACTCTCTATTGAAGTATGATAGAAAGTTTACTTTATTTGACTGCTAGTCATCAAGATCTTATGCATTATGTATGTATTTGTGCTAGATATCAAGCAAACCCCAAGGAATCTCACCTTATGACCTTAAAAAGAATTATTAGATATGTTAAAGGAACTACTGAATTAGGGATTTGGTACTTTAAAGATACAAATACTAATTTAGTTGGTTTTAGTGACTCTGATTAGGCTGGTGATGTGTATGATAGAAAAAAGTACTTCTGGTGGTTGTTTTTACCTTGGAAATAATTTAGTGTCTTGGTATAGTAAGAAACAAATTTTTGTTTCCCTTTCTACTGTTGAATTTGAATATACGGCAGTTGGTAGCTGTTGTACTCAGTTGCATTGGATGAATAAAATGATTGAGGATTATGGTTTGCATAGTGACTCATTAGTTATATATTGTGATAATAAAAATGCTATTGATATATCAAAGAATCATTTGCAACATTCTCAAACTAAGCACATTGATATTAAACATCATTTCATTCGAGATCTATTAGAAAAAGATATCATGCGTATAGAATTCATAAGAATTGAAAATCAACTTGCAGATATATTTATCAAGTCATTAGATTATGAGAGATTTTCCACCCTACGGAAATCTCTCAGTGTTTGCATTTTATAATACTAGTAAGGTTCACGTGCGTTGCACGTGGTGTTAATGCTTTTTTTTAAAATGATTTGCTAGTTTCTTCATTTTTCTGTTTACTATTAATTATTGGATTTTTTTTTTTGTATTTTAATCATTACGATTTTTGAAACTTATAAATTATGCTGTTGTGCTTTTAGCTTTTTTGATACTTTGTTTTCCGGTCATTTATAATGTATACTTTTAGGGCTTGTTTGGTAGTCGAACAAGGATAAGCAGTATTATTAATCTCAGTACTATTAGTGCCCTCGCTATTAATCCTCACTTGTATATCGGGAGTAGTTTTGAGATTACAAATGTTAATCACAATTTTTTTTAATAAGGGCGCTAATAATACCACCCTCTCCCTTGGTATTAATAATGAGGGGATAATGACTTTATCCGGATAACTCGTGCTATTAGTCCCAACCACCTATTGCTTACCAAACATCAGACAACTCGGCTTATTAATCCTATCCAGCCTTAATCCTGACTACCAAACGGCACCTTAGTCATTGTATAGCAACTTATCCTACAAATTTGTTTTTTATTGGTTATTTTCATTCTCTTTTTTTATTACAAACATGAATTCATTCACTTTTATGTGTGTGTGAATTGAAAATAATTCAAATTTACTATCTTAGATAAACACATTATTGTTGGAGACTTTGTTTATGTCGTTTCTGAAATTTATGACTCCCTATAGAAGATAATATATTATGTTAGAGAAATCAAACTTTCAACCCCAAAGTATATATACTTATACTAAAAATACGAAATTCCCTCAAAATATATATAAAACTACTAGAAAATTGATTTTACGTGATGACTGAAAACAATCGTCAATACCAAAAAACCATCGCCTTAGAGATTATATGTGATGGTCAAAACAATTGTTAGTTCCATCGCATAAAGCCATGTCGCCTAAATGTTAAGTGATTGTACAAGCAATCACATTATCTCATACATTTTAGGTGATGGCGTAAACAATCGATAAACATAAAAAGTAAAATTTATTTTTTTAATTTATAAAAATACAAAGCTATCGCATAATCCATTAAAAGGCGAGTGTTAAACCATCACATTAGTACTAAATAAGTGAATGCTAAAGCAATCGCCTTATTCACAATACACGATTGTTTTGCCATCACCTAGTTTGGAATAGGTGATTATTTGTGCAATCACTTTAGATGATGTTAGGCGATTGTTTTTTCCATCACGTTATCTTGAAATACACGATTGTTTTAACTATCTCTTTAGAGAGCCATAAGTGATTGCTTTGACGATCACATTATCTAGGAACGTAATTGTTTTCGTCATCGTTTTATCTAAGAATACACGACTGCTTTGGTCATCGCTTTATTTTCGAATACACGATTACTTTTCTAATCGTTTTTATTTTGGAATACGTGATAGTTATTGCCATCACATTAGCTCTTATTAAGCGATGGCTTCTACAATCTAATATCCTATAAAATTAGATAGTATTCACTATCACTTTAACACAATTGATTTTTCCCTGGCTAGCCGGATATCAATCATTTTCTTTTAAAAATTTGTACCACACATTATACCAAAAACATACAAAATATTTCAAATCGAGCGACTCATAATGTTTCATATTAAAGAATTATGTCATATAACCTCATCTAGTAAAATATGTTGTTCAATAAGTCAACATCAATGTACTGGTAGCTACCTTTAATAATCTATGGAAAAAAGATACCTTAAAATCCAACTTTACGCATCAAGTAGTTCATAACTTAATCAAGATAACATAACTCAAAGAAAAATCAATCATTATCTGACTTGGATTCATCAATGTTATCACCATTTTCATCGGTGTCAAAATCATCACAACCATGATCAGATAAAGGACCATGTGGAACACAAGCACCATCATTTGTAGGGCAAGGCATATGAGGGGGGCGAAGAGTGAAAGGAGGAGGAGATGTTATGCCAAACTTCTCAGAAATGCCTTGCAAATATTGAGACATCTCTAAAACATAACTACTCTGACTATACATAAATTTGTACAATTTCACTTCTCGCTTTGCCTTCTTCTTATTGTCTTTCTCCAACCTTTTCAATTTCTTTGAAGACTCTTGAGATGCAATGTATGTGTCGTAGTCTTTTGAGACACCTTTCTTACTTCACCTTTCGTCGGGTCGTCCAATGAGCCTACCCACACACCCCAACACATTCACGGTCTCCAAACCGGGATCCTCAATTGCATTCACACATTCATCGGGGCTAATCCATGTTTTCGCGCAATTTATTTTCATATTCCTCCTAACAAAATAAAACATATGTATTTAATATATGTGTAAGCTCAAGAAAGAACAAAAGCATAGCAGGAACATAAACAACAAGAAAAGCAACATAAACAATAGGCTTAAATTTGTTTTCATCGCGATCAAATAATAAATAAACAAATCATTATGATCGGATACTTACTACGAGGTTTGCTGATTCTTCATTAGGAAAATATTGGGTACCATCTTCGCTTTGAACCAAATGAGTAAAAGTAAGCATCTCAAAATATTGGGTACCATATTCGCTTTGGGTATCATCTTCGCTGACATGACTCCTGGTTTAAAATGTACCAACCAAATGAAATCAATGAACACGCCTACTAAGAAAACTAAACTTTTGATGTGGAATATATAAATTAGTTCATGATTTTATACATAAAAAAAACATAACAAAAAAAGAATCAAAACATGACTACATCAATTTGATATATGAAGACAGGAGAGAGAATACAAAAAAAAATCTCAATCACAATATCAAATTTTATATCCAAACTGTTTTGAACGGGATACAAACCCCTCAAATCACAAAAATTATGAGCTCATAATTAACAGAAACCACGAGAAATTCAATTGTAGGAGTAATATCCTAGTTTTCCATCCAACCAAGGTAACCCAACTAAATGTTTTTCATCTTCTTCCCAGGCATGTCATTATGATTCACAGGAGCCAAAGTCGGCAACCTCAGCAGTTAATCTATCTAATAGGTGAAACTAAAAGTTTGCACATAAGTAACTTTAAAAGCTATATGGAAATCAAAACTAAATAAAAGCAGACTCATGAGAAAGACAATATTGATATGCAAGAACCTCCTAGAGGCAAACCCTGAACTTTATTCTTAGTGTGATGGCAACTTGGTACAACTTAAGAGAATGCTACATTAAGGGCCAGGACTATTTTTGGGGATGGAGGTTGTACAATATTATCGAACCAAAAACAAAAAATACAAGAAATGGAGTTATTCTTGTAAAGTTTCAGCATATCTTAGATGGGTTTGGTATACATCTTGTTAGGGATGGTATGGCCTGATTTGTTTCTATTTCCGGCAGTGTGTGTGTGCATAGAAAGTTAAGGATCCTCGAGACACTTAAGCTCTTTCCTTAAGACAAAAACTGGCACCGTAACGGAGAGGACCGGTGCCAGTGAGTCTCCCAGGGTTTAGGATACTTACGTGAATGAAGAGGCCAATCCTCCAAGCTTCAATCACGGCGGCGAATCACAAACACGCTGTTGTATCTCTGTAAGGGGCGTAGGTTGTGAAAGAGGAGAGTTTTCGGTGCCAAAATGTGGTTTGATGCAAGTTGGGAGGTTGGTGAAGAAATGGACACCATAGTAGCATGCGGTGTCAAACGGACACACTGTTTCTGCACATAAGCGTCTAAGCTGTCAAGGAAGGCTGATGAACCTGTTCTGTAGAAAAGGTTCACACTGAAAGGGTCACACACCAATTGAACTGGTAGCAAAAAGATAAGGTTCGGCCAGCAGCCAATCGCCCAGTAAGCCAGTCGGGAGTCGGGTTGGCGGCAGCGGCGACATGTTTGGACATGCACCTAGCTAGGTCTTCCCTCCTACACAAAGTGTAGTGGCCTAGGGCCGAAAGTAAAGCCTCAGCTCTACTTTATAAGGTAGAGCTTGTTTCATCTTGTTCCCAATGTGGGATTCCCACTTTTCCCTTTACATGACTAGCTTATTCAAGTTAGTTTGAAACCAAGTTTCCAACAATCCCCCATTGAATGAGATATCATGTAAGTTGATGACATATTGATATTTACTGGAGATACAACCAGAGTAATCAGGATTTTATAGGTGGCTTTTGGCTTTGAACCTTTCCTTATGATATACTATCGGGATGACTTACTAATTAGTGACTTGAGTGTCTTGAGCGATTAGTGTTTGATGTCAACCAAGACAATAGTAATCACACAGCTAACCTCAACGAGGGTGTGATTCTACGTTTGTGTTCATTGTGGCCATGAACGATACACAGTTACGTGAATGTTTGTTAGAGAATTTCGCCTCGTAATTCTCATAAGATCGGCTTGATCTTACATTCACATAGGTGATTGCCTATAAGGAGTTGTTCTCGAGAACTCCGCTTGACGAGTCAAGTCATAGGAACCATTAAAAGCAAAACTTATCCTTTCGTGACGGATAACACTAGTGTGTTTCACCATAGGAGCGGGTAGGACTTAAGTCCCGTAGTGTTGTCTTGGAGATTAATTTAGTTGGGTTGTCCTTTGAACCTAGACCATGGGATTCCAATCACTAGGTGGGGTTTGCCGCTAAATTATTCTTTATTTCAGAGGCTTTAGGCCCATTCCCTTCGATGAGTTGCATACTTGCTTCTCTGACGCACCTTTAGTTAGTGGATCCGCTAGGTTGTCTTTCGATCGAATGTAATCGATGGTGATCACTCCATTTGAGAGAACGGTGACGCCTCGTATGTGTCGTGATTTACCGTTATACATATTATTTTGTGCCCTTCCAACGGCAGCCGCAATGGATGCATATAGCTAACACTGTTGTGGCCATGCCGAAGATTTTCTAGGAAGTTACGTAGCCATTCGGCTTCTTCCGATGTTTTATCTAAAGCGATAAATTCTTATTCCATTGTAGATCGTGCTGCGAAAGTGCATTTGGAGAAGATTTCCATCTGATAACACACAGTGTAAATACAAATCACTTGTGGATTTAGTCGTTAGTACGATATCCGGTTGGCGTCCTTTAACCTTCTATTCTTCTTTGGATACTTGGAATAGTGCAACCCATAGTCTTTGGTGTATCGAAGATACAAAGGACTCTTCTGATAACCTTCCGGTGATCATGTCAGAGATTTCTATTAAATCTGCTCAAATGATTGATTGTTTGAGCAATATCTGGTCGAGTGCAATTCGTGAGATACATTAGACTTCCAATTACACGAGAGTATTCAATTTGAGATACACTTTCGTGTAGGTTCTTTTTGAGATGAAAGTTTGGGTCAATTGAAGTTTTGCTATACTATTATCACCATTGCTAAATTTCCCTAGTAATTTCTCAATGTAATGATTGTGATAATATGATATCCTCGGATGTTCTAGATATTTTAATACCTAAGATGACATCAGCTATCCCAAGGTTTTTCATGTCGAACCTGTTGGCCAACATTTTCTTGGTGTCCTTGATCATGTTGTCGTTATTGCCGATGATGAACATGTTATCTACGTAGGCGGATAATGACGTAACCATGTTGTGTATTTTGGCGTACACATATTTGTCATATTCAGTTGATCTTGAACCCATTTGCAAGTACTACTATCATCAAAATGCTTATGCCATTGTTTTGGTGCTTGCTTTAACCCGCACAACGATTTGACCAATCGGCATACTTTCGTTTCGTTGCCCGGAGCTATGAATCCTTCGGGTTGATTCATATATATTTCTTCTTCGAGTTCCCCATTTTGGAAATCAGTTTTAACATCCATTTTGATGTATGTTAAGACCGCAAGTGCAGTCGCAAAGCAATTATTAGTCGAATTGACGTAATTGGTTCTGAGGACATAAGTGTCAAAATAATCAACACCTTCCTTTTGATTAAACCCTTTTGCGACTAATCGTGCTTTATACTTATTAATGGAACCATCGGGTTTTAATTTTCTTTTGAAAATCCACTTACAGCCCAATGGTTTACACCCCTTGGGAAGATCAACTAATTCCCAAGTGTCGTTTTGCATAATGGAAGATATTTCGCCATTAATGACTTCTTTCCATTGAGGAGCTTCGGGAGTAGACATTGCTTATTTGAACGTGGGAGGTTCATTGTCCACTATAAATGTGGTCACAAAGTCGGGGCCGAAGGTTTTCGATTATTTTGCCCGTTTGGTTCATCATCCAGAGTGCGGTTGGATGGTCTTCTTGGACTATATATATGGGACCAATAATAAAGTCCGTGGCACCTCGTTCTCATATTCGCTTGTGTCCAAGGAAATGAGTGTTTTCCATTAGTATTTTGGTTATTTTTAATGGAAATATGTTTTCAAAAAATGTGACATTTCTTGATTCTAGTATTGTATTTACTTCAATATTTGGATTGTCAAACTTGTGCACTAAGAACCTATAGGCACTACTTCGAGCTGCATATCCTATGAAGATACAATCCACAGTTTTTTGACCGATTTTCATCTTTTTAGGTAATGGTGTGCCACTTTGGCGGGCAGGCACCCCCAAACTTTGATGAATTTGTAGGAAGGTTTTCGACCAGTCCATAATTCATAAGGAGTTTGCTCCAATTTCTTGTGTGGTAACTTGTTAAGCAAGTAGTTTGCTGTGAGCACTGCCTCCCCCCATATTTCGTCGGGTAGGCCTGATTGAATTAGTAATGAATTCATAATTTCTTTGAGTGTACGAATTTTCCATAAAGATGATGAAAGGTTGTGCATAAAAGAGGAGAGTTTTCAGTGCCAAAATTTGTGGTTTGATGCAAGTTGGGAGCGGAACTGGTAGCAAAAAGATAAAGTTCGGTCGGGGCCCGGTGGCAAGTGGCGGCGGCGTGGCGGCGGCGCGGCCTGTTTGGACCAACCTGCACCTAGCTAGATCTGCCTCCTACACAAAAGTGTAGTGGCCCAAGGGCCGAAAGTAAAGTCTCAAAGTTCTACTTTATAAGGTAGAGCTTGTTTCATCTTGTTCCCAATGTGGGATTCCCATTTTTCCCTTTACATGACTAGCTTATTCAAGTTAGTTTGAAACCAAGTTTCCAACACATCTAGTGCACATAGGCGGGTCACCTGTTTTGGCGTTGTTTATATAATATACTTACCTTATTAAAAAAGAATGGAGTTATTCAAAGAATCCTTGGTAATTCCGAGTTAGTGCAAGTCATAAGCACAAGCATATCTCCAATTCGATTGAGTCATATTTATTTACTAATATTAGTTGAGTATCAAACCATCTCTGATTCGACTTAAAAAACAACAATAGTGCGGTTGTTGGCTTTCACTGATTTCTAAGACTCCAACATGAAATGTAACAAAGTTACTGATTTGTAAACACTTAAAACACTCTATGGTAGAATCCACAAAATTATTCTTTCTACCATTGTACATAACATTTTCAGTAATCAACACAAGTGTACCTGAAAAGCTCCTTGCATTCTTTAGATGAATGCAGACATTCGTATCTTCTTTACTATAAAAGTATGAGTTGTCTCTTAAAAATTAATATATAGACAAAATTAATTTTTCATCTTATAAATCATCCACCATTTATTTAAGGACAAACAAGTAAATTTATCATCCACCATTTATTTAAGGACAAACAAGTAAATTTATCTTCTTTTCTATAAAAATGTGAGTTGTCTCTTAGAAATTAATGTATGGACAAAATTAACCTTTCATCTAATAAACCATCCACTATTTATTTAAGGACAAACAAGTAAATTTATCATGATAAAAAATAATATTTGTACAAAAGTAATGTTTAATAAATCACTCCCCATTAAATAAGGTCAAATAAATAATTTATTATTTGCTAATCAATTCCATGAATAATAACAAAAAAAATTATCATAATAAATGATAATGTCAAATTAGTAAATTATATCTCTATCTTTCTATCTATTTCTACTATAACATTGTGAGTTGTCTATTAGAAATTAATGTATGAACAAAATTAACATTTCATCTAATAAATCATCCATCATTTATTTAAAGACAAACAAGTAAATTTATCATAATAAATGATAATGTTTGTAAAAAAATAACCCTAAATTTAATAAATCTTTCACCATTGAATAAGATCAAATAAGTAAATTTTTTATGAGCTAATCAATTACATGTATAATTACAAAAAGAACCCTAAATTTAATAAATCACTCATCATTGAATAATGTCAAATAGGTAAATAATATCTCTATCTATCTATCATTCTGCTCTTTCTATAAAGTGTGGAGTTGTCTCTTAGAAATTAATGTTTGGAAAAATTAACATTTCATCTAATAAATCATCCACCATTTATTTAAGGACAAACAAGTAAATTTATCTTTTTTTCTATAAAAATGTGAGTTATCTCTTAGAAATTAATGTATGAAAAAAATTAACATTTAATCTAATAAACCATCCACCATTTATTTAAGGACAAACAAGTAAATTTATCATGATAAAATTATTTTTGTACAAAAATAATGTTTAATAAATCACTCCCCATTGAATAAGGTCAAATAAATAATTTATTATTTGCTAATTAATTACATGAATAATAACAAAAAAAATTATCATAATAAAAGATAATGCCAAATTAGTATCTTATATCTCTATCTATCTATTTATTTCTACTTATAAAAATGGAGTTATTTTAGAAATTAATAAATGGACAAAATTAACTCTTTCATGCATAATCATCCATCATTTATTTAAGGATCAAACAAGTAAATTTCTATCATAAATGATAATGTTTGTAAAAAATAATTCTAAATTTAATAAATCACTCACCATTGAATGTCAAATAAGTAAATTGGTTATGAGCTAATCAATTATATGAATAATTACAAAAAAAAACCCCTAAATTTAATAAATCACCACCATTGAATAAGGCCTAAATAAATGCTATCTCTATATATCTATCTTAATTGCCTATAGTAGAGTTTTCTCTTAAATTAATGTATGAATGAAATTAATCTTCATTCTAATAAATCATCCACCATTTATTTTTAAAAACAAGTAAATTTATCTTCTTTATTATAAAAAATGTGAGTTGACTCTTGAAATTAAATTTTGTATCGTAAAATTAATTATTTCATCTATCAAAGTCATTCCTCAATTTATTTTATTTTAAGATTTCAAATTAGTGTTAAATTATCATGATAAAAAATAATATTTACAAAAGTAATATTTAATATATCACCCTGGATTAATAATAACAAAAAATTATTATAATAAAAGATAATGTCAAATTAGTAAATTCTATTTTCTATCTTTCTATCTATTTCTTACTATAAAATTGTTAGTTGTCTTAGAAATTAATGTATGAACATAATTTAACTTTCATCTAATAAACATCCACTATTTATTTAAAGACAAACAAGTAAATTTATCATAATAAAATGATAATGTTTGTAAAAAATAACTTCTAAATTTAAT
>CM028384.1:4250191-4320649 GCA_013146195.2 Codonopsis lanceolata | reverse complement strand
GAAAGAAATTGTTCCCTAGCCGAGGACCATAACTGGTTATAGAATGTGTATCGATTTGCGTAAATTAAATGCGGCAACTAGGAAAGACCACTTTCCTTTGCCATTTATTGACCAAATTCTTGAAAGATTAGCCGGTCATGAATATTATTGCTTTCTTGATGGTTTTTCTGGGTATAATCAGATCCCTGTTGCACCTGAAGACCAAGAGAAAACAACTTTACATGTCCCTTTGGTACTTTTTGCTTTTAGGAGAATGCCTTTTTGATTGTGTAATGCACCAGCTACTTTTCAAAGATGCATGATTTCTATATTTTCAGATTTAGTTGAAAGATGCGTAGAAGTTTTCATGGACGATTTTTCGTTTTGGAAATTCTTTGATCATTGTTTAGAAAACCTTACATCGCCTTAAAAAGATGTTGCGAAACTAATTTAACTTTAAGTTGGGAGAAAAGTCACTTCATGGTAAAACATGGAATTGTCTTAGGGCATGTTGTTTCAAATAAAGGCATTGAAGTTGACAAAGCTAAAATCGAAGTTATTTCACAACTACCCCCTCCCACTTCAGTTAAAGGAGTTTCAGTTTTCTTGGCCATGCTGGTTTTTATCGAAGATTTATAAAAGATTTTTCCAAAATCTGTAAACCTCTATGTAATTTGTTAGCAAAAGATACATAATTTATTTTTGATAAAGAATGTTTAGAAGCTTTTAATTTATTAAAAGAAAAGTTAACTACTGCCCCAATTTTATCCGGCCCTGATTGGTCACTTCCTTTTGAAATCATGTGTGATGCATCAGATTTTGCGATTGGAGCCGTGTTAGGACAAAGGGTAGATAGAAAGCCTCATGTGATCCATTATGCTAGTAGAACTCTAAATGATGCTCAATTGAATTATATTACTACTTGAAAAGGAATTTTTAAAAAAAATTTAGATCATATCGCTAGGATCAAAGGTGATAATCTTTTCTGATCATTCTGCATTGAAATATCTGTTAAGTAAGAAGGATGCTAAACCAAGATTAATTAGATGGATGTTATTGTTACAAGAATTTGACATAACTATCAAGGATAAAAAGGGAACCGAGAATGTTGTAGCCGACCACTTGTCTAGGTTAGAATTTTCACCCTTGCTTGAACGTCAATTTCTTGATGATCATGTCCCCATAAATGATAATTTTCCTGATGAACAACTCCTAGCCATTAAAGATTCTGACCCTTGGTATGCTGATTTTGTCAACTACTATGTGTCTGATATCATTAATCCGATTTTGATCATTACGAAAAGAAGAAGTTTTTGGCGGAAACTAAAAATTATTTTTGGGAAGCTCCTCATTTATACAAAATTTGTTCTGATTCTTTAATAAGAAGATGTATTCCAGAAAAAGACCAACAAGGTATCATGGAATTCTGCCATGGATATTCTTGTGGAGGTCATTTTAGTGGTAACAAAACTGCTCGAAAAATTTTGCAATCAGGTCTGTATTGGCCTACTGTTTTTAGAGATTGTGAACTGTTTTATAGAACATGTGACAAATGTCAAAGAACAGGTGGTATAGGAAAGAGAAACGAGATGCCCTTACATGTTAATTTAGTAGTTGAAATTTTTGATGTTTGGGGTATTGATTTTATGGGTCCTTTCCGTGTCCAATAATTGTGAGTATATTTTAGTAGCAGCTGATTTATGTTTCTAAATGGATAGAAGCGTGAGCAACCAAGACTAATGATGGAAAACAAGAGTCAAGTTGGAAGATTTATTTGCTAGATATGGAGTCCCTAAGGCCATAATAAGTGACCAAGGAACTCATTTTACCAATAAGTTGTTAAATAATGTTCTTAGAAAGCATGGTGTAACTCACAAGTTAGCTACACCTTATCATCCACAAACATCCGGACAAGTAGAAGTAAGCAATAGGCAAATAAAAAGCAGATAGAAAAGACCGTTAGGCCTAATCGTAAAGATTGGGAATCTAAACTCAAGGATGCTTTATGGGCATACCGAACTGCTTTTAAGACACCCATAGGAATGAGTCCATATAAAATGGTATATGGCAAAGCTTGCCATTTACAAGTAGAGATTGAGCATAAAGCTTATTGGGTCGTTAAAGAATTAAATTTAGATTTAACATTGGCCGGAGAAGAAAGATTGTTTCGAGCTTAAATGAGTTAGAAGAACATAGACTAAATTGTATGAGAATGCGAAAAACTTATAAAGAAAAGACCAAAAAGTATCATGACATGGGATTAGCCAACAAAATGCTTCATCCGTATGAAAGTATTACTATTTAACTCTAGGTTAAGGTTATTCCCAGGAAAGTTGAAATCTAAATGGTTTGTTCCTTTTAGAATAGTACGAATTTACCCTCATGGGGCTGTTGATATACAAAATCCCAAAAATAATGAATTGTTTAAAGTGAATGGACACCAACTCAAGCCATATTTTGAACTAATGTCGGTTGAAAGAACGATTGAGTTAATCCGCTGGTTTGACAATGAACCACCAAGAGATTAGCTTGCAGCTATCGAGCCAAAGACTTAAACAAAGGCGCTAAGTGGGAGGCAACACTATTTTGAATATTATTTAGTTATGTAGTTAGTTTAAATATGCTTTTCTCCGTTAAATTTTGTGTTTGGACATTTAATTTTAAATTAAATATGCGAAAATTCAAGTTTGGGGGAGAAAAACATCTTAGTGTTGTATTTATATGTTACTAATAATTTTTAGTTTAGAATTTTTGTTTAGATTTTTATGAAATATCCAAGACATAACGGAAGTTAACGGAAGGACTAAACATTAATCGCAAAACCGTTGAAAGTTAGGAAAGAAAACAAGAAGGGAAGTCTCACACGCCCACCTTGCGGACGCAAGCGTGGAGAGACCTTGCACCGCAAGGTCCCCAAGAATGCATATCTCGTGCCACGATAGTCGGTCATGGGGAATCAGAATCGTGAATGAACGGCTTAATTCCGGACGCGCACTCTGCGTAAGGTCCCTTTATTTAAGAACACGCTGGGCCATTTGCATAAATCACACAAACTTCTTCCCTCCTTCAAGCAAGCAGCAGCACCACCACCACCACCACAGTTCTTCAAAATTCCGGCAGATCTTCCAAATTCCGGCACTAATCTCAAAGATCATCTCCCTCTCCTCAAACTCTTCATCTCCCTCATTCACTCATTCACCATTGCACTCCACAAGTTGAAGCTTTTGAAGAAAGAAGGAGAAGGAACCACCATTGTTGCCGTCGAAGATCAAGCTCCACTCCGGCTGCATTCACTCAATTAAGGCTGTAAACAAGTAACCCTAACACTCTCTTTAAATTCATACGTAAAATATTTGCATGCTAGTGTGTTAGATAATTTTTAATGTAGATATTATTTTTGCATACTTTAGAATAAATTTTAGTTTTAAATTTTTTTTAAAACATATTTTAATTGTTAAACTTTTTAGTTTTAAATTTTTATTTCAAACAAAATGTTCCGTAGGCGTAGAAATTCCGGTGCTTCATCCTCCGGCCCCGCTCAGGAGGAAGAGCACAATTTTGACATAACCCGATTGTGTCTCTAGGGCCGAGAGGTACAAACAAGCTCTCAAGTCCTGGTTGCCCGAAAGGGATTCAAGGTCAAGACTTTGGTATCCGTCCCAATCTGATAGCTCGTAGGTGGAGGCTTTTGCTAGATTCTCCGCCTAGGGACGTCGTAGTCCCTATTGTCCGAGAATTCTACGCCAATGACAACATTGGCATAGATGGTGGTGTGCTAGACACCGTTAATGTTAGGGACATCGCAGTAAATTTTTCGTCCGAAAACATTAACACCCATTTCGGCACCTCCAACTTTGCGGTTGGTGCCGATGACTATAGCACACACCGCAACCCCCGTATCCCTGTCAAGGTAGTCAATGCTGTCATTGCTCTCCCTGGTGTGGAGTGGTCCTATAGCCGTCAAGCACCTTATGGACCACGCACCATGAGAGAGTCCTTCCTCCAAGACACGGCCAAGCCTGGTATAAATTTGTTTCTGGGACGCCTCATGCCCTCAAGTCACCAAAACACGGTGAATTGGGAGAGGGCTGTCTTGACCTACACCATTATGATCGGTGGGTCTATTGATGTTGGCCGCTTGATCAACGGCCAAATCAAGACCCTTATTAGAGGTAGGACGAATGCGGGTTCGCTCCCCGCATTTGATTACCGACTTGTGTAGGGGGCAACGTGAGAATGCCCAAACACGCGGAGAGGCTGAAGGCTGGTCCGGTCATTACAAGGGCCATTTTGTTTGAACATCACCAGCAGCCGAGAGTGAGGGCTCCTCAAGAGGAGGAACCCGAAGAGGAAGAGGAGGACCCACTCGTGGATATCTCCAACAGGTTGGAGGAAACTGTCCTCCTAAGTGATATGATGAGTCAGCAGTTGGCCCAAATGCGTGCCGACCAGACTGAATTTTTCGGTTGGGCCAACACTGTGGGACAGAATCTGTCCAACTTGTATGGACTCCCTCCTGGCACGATCCCCGAGTTTCGTCCTCGTTCGTTATTTCCGCCCGACTCACCGTGAGTCGAGGCCCAAGTTCCATCCTCTTTCGTTAGGTGGACCCGCTATCTCCTTTTGATATTTGTCTTACCCCATCAATCCTCTCATATGTTCCTTTATTTTGAGGACAAAATAGAAATTATGTTTGGGGGGGGGGATTTAAAATTTTAAGTCTTAGCAGGTCCTAGCCTAACGAGGAATGGAGTTGGGCTATGTCGTAAGGGTGAAAGAAAATTTCTTTTCTTGATGACCATTTAACTCTTCACCCTATTTTTCCTGTTTTTATTTTTTCTTATTTTCGGAGTTGTTGGCATGACCAGAATACTATAATAGGAAGGACCTTTAGGGTCCTAACAATTGTGTCATCGTCATCATCTCTCAATTTCTTAAAAAAATATATATAAAAAAATTTATATTTAATTCAAAATATTCATCCTCGAGTTTAGGTGTGGTAATGCTAGTCGTAGTCAATGAGGAGATTAGTGCAATGAACTACATAGTTAGTCTGTAGATCCTTCTGGAATTTGCTTAATTTTGCGAAACTTTTACTTTTCTCCAAATTCTTCATGCACTCACACCAGTCATAACTATGGATTAATTAGAATAGTTTTATAAAGTTTATAACACCTAGTTCACTTCAACAAGATATGCACAAGAATATGATGCATAGCCATTTGAACACGATTGTTGCATTAAATTGTAACTTAGGGTCAATTGCATGTTAGTTAGATCCCTTGGATTTTTCTCATTTATATATCTCAAGCACACTTTCGAACCGTGTCTGCATGTTAGTCTCAATTGTCCCTACCATCCTGCCTTAGCTAATGCTTATGTGAAATCCAAGTGATGCTAAACACTTAACCCTCAATTCCCATAGTTGATATGATATTTTGTGTTGTCTTACTTGCTTTAAATACTATGTGAGCATTTGGCATTAAGAAATGACTTAGGCCATCTTTGGATTGTTAGAGCCTAAATATTCCCTGACCTACACTAAAATATATTCCTAGTGTCCCCTTTTGAGCCTAATGAAAAAGAATGGAGTGTGCTAAGCACACATCGACCCCCATTCGACATCGTTTCTATTACTCACATTAACTTAACCCTAAAGCCTATACACTTTTAGCCTACCCTTTGAGAGAATAGGATTGGGTGGGAATTGATTGTAGGAGGACCACTTCTTTTCGCTAGGCCTTTTTTTGAAGGCTTCTTCTTTCCGTCGTCGAAAAAAAAATAAAAAAAAATCATGTGTCGACGAAAAATGAAACGGAAGAAGAAGAGTGTAAACAAAGATTCAAATGGAAGCATAGCTTTCAAGAGAAAATATGTTAGAAAAATTCTGCTGATTAGAATGATGTGATATTTTTAGATGAATATATTGTCCAAAACAAGTTTGGGGGGGGGGGGGGAAAAGAAAACTTAAAAAGTTACAAAAAGCACCCCTCCACTTGTGGTCTTTGCAGGTCCTAGCCTAAATAGGGAAAACTTCCTTTTGTTGGGAAGTATGAGGGATAAAGGGTAGTCTTACTCTCTCACTTTGAATTCTAACTCCTTTCCTTCATATCCCCCAACACCTTGGCCTTACATTACAAGCTTATAAAGTCCTAATGATCTTCTTACCAATGCTTATGTTGTTTTTACTATCAAGTGCGTAACATGAAATGGATCACACACTTCGTATTCATTATTATTCACCCTAAAGCTCACTGTGTTAGCATAATCTTAGCTATTACAAGTCATTGGGATAGGAGAGCATTGTATGTCATACATAGAAGTGCATGGGATGGATGTATAAGTCTTTTAAATCCTTGGGACCTTTTTGTCTGTAACTGACCAGGTTTGGATGGTAGATCTCATACTTCTGAATGCATGATTTTTTATTAAACTTTGATTTTCATATGAATGTGGTGTTTAGCTCAATAAAACTGTTTTAGTTAAGATATTCTTTAAGACTGGTGATCACACACACACGGAGAAGTTAAAAGTAGTAGCAGTCTTAAGGGAAGACTAGTTGGTTTTATATGACTAAGCCTGCATACATGTGGTGAGCACCAAACTGAGATTACATGCATGCCATACACCTATAACTTGAGATGAAGCCAAAAAGATTTTATGTTTTATTTCATATGTAATTTTATTCGCTTTTATATTTATTCGTTTCTTTATTTATCTGCATAGTCGAGTCACTCGAAAGAGTCTCCTTGAGTTTGTGGGTTTATAGAGGAGTGTAAATAGTGTCACCCTCACAAAAAGATTTTAAATTTTGTTATTTATATGCTTTTGTATTTATAAGTTTATTTGTTTACTCGTGGACGAGCAAAGTTCAAGTTTGGGGGTATTTGATCGATGTATTTTATACGTCGATTTTATATACTTCTATGACTTAAATTATGCTATTTCACGAGTCTTTTGAGTATTAATATATGTTTTCGGTGAGTTTTGTAAGTTTTAGGATTGTTCGTGAAAATATGTTAAACTTCAGGGTTTTAAGTGCAAATTACAAGATAGGGCAAAAGAGGAAATTGTCGAATCTGGACACCTTGCGGACGCAAGGTGCCTCAGACCTTGCGACCGCAAGGTAGGCAGTGTTGACCATAAAAGAAGCAATCAAAGAAATCGAAGCCCGGATGTACTGGAGACCTTGCGGACGCAAGGTATCCAGCACCTTGTGCCGCAAGGTAGGCAGAATGCTTGATTTTCGGATTTTCACACAGTCATTCGATCCAATCACAACTCCCGAGTATATATAGAAGTCAGGTACCGAGCCAAAGCATAAGGAGGACGGCTGGAAGCTCTCTTTACATAGATTTTAGGTAATTTTAGATTGTATAACATAGTTAGGTTTTGTAATTTCAAGTATTGAAGATCAAATCATGTATCCAATCATCTCCATGTGCTTTTCATTGTCTATGATGAACTAAATCATCCATAATCTAGGAGGTGGGATGTGACGACCCGACCCAGACCCCAATGCGGGATCCCGAATCGCGCCGTCCAAATAATCAAGTTAAACACACAAGCATGCGCAAGTAGATTACGAAATTCATGCGGCGCAACATTGGATACGAATAACAACTCGGCTACACTTGGCCGGAAAAACAACTTAAATTAAACAAGTTATCGGCGACGTTACAGCCGGAACCCAACAACTACTCCTACAATTAACACATGCTTATAAAACCTCAACGGCCACAACATGCCGGAGACAACATCAACAATAATACTTTAAACAAGCTTTAGCGGAAGAAACTGTGATGAACCAACAACATATAAACAGGCTCGACATATAAGTCGGCATACCAAAAGATTACAAGTATCAAGTTTAATACAACCACAAAACCCAAAGTCAAGTCTAGATGACTTGCTTCCCATCGTCCTTACCAAAAACAAAAGACTAATTACTACACCCAAAAGAACAACCTCTAGCTCGCAAGTAACAAGCGTGAGAAGCGAGTCTAGCGGACGTCTCCTCGGCTTTGATCTAAGGAAAACAAAGCAAACAAATAGGGTAAGTCGAAAGACTTAGTAAGTTACTAAAATATGCATGTTCATGTTATAGCATGACATTTATCACAATTATGGCACATAATCATCATTTAACACTTAGCACCTTATTCACATAAGTGCGTAAAATAAATCATACAAGTAGGATATGATAGTCACGGCCGCCAGTAGCTCCTCGCAATAATACATTCTGCATCGGTTCGTGCCATCGATGTTATGTGAATTCATCGACTCATACCGAGAACCTACTCGATTTCATTAGCGGCCAATGCACGTATTGATACTGCAAAGGGCTACTTCCCCACCGCGCCCACGGGCGTGTGTGAAGTCCCAGTGCGGCGATCCATAGCGAGCACGAATCCCATAATTCGTGAAGGCGATGCATCGTCCACCGACTTAATAAACAAACCAAATAATGCCAGCTGGACTCAATGTGATGCACAAGTAGATGTTTACTTGACTTAAACCAATTAAGGACCGAATTCGACAAGAGCGAACTCGACCAACCAAGTAGGGTGTTAATCTCTACTATAGTCATGTGAAGGCAATTACTGCTCAAAACCAACGCTTCATAACGACTTTGCAAATAATTATATCAAGCTCATATTTGAGTAAACTTAATTAAACGGTAACCAAACTTCGTAGGGATTGAAATTAAAGTTTAACATGTTCAATTCTTCCCTAGAGTCGACTCCGTTGAGTCTTTTCTCTAAGTTCCCAATTTTGGGGAAATTGAAGCTATATGCTTCATAACCCAACTTAGTTCACTTCTAAGTTCAACAAGGATGTAAATTCACTTAAAACATTTCAATGTATTTCATGTCCCTTATATGATCCAATATGAAGGATACAACACATAACAACTTTCACACATATCTCATAGGCATAATTTAGGGCATTCCCAAATAATATCACTTTCATCAACAAACATAACACATATTTCTAACATGTTCAAGACCTCAATTAACATGATGAAAGAGTAATTTAAACTCCCAAAGGCAAGAAATCCACCTAGACATGCTCCTAGCAAAATCATACATTTAAAATTCAAATGGAAAGCATAGGAAGCAATTATGTGTCCTCATTGACCTCAATCACCATAAACTTTGTTTCCTTAGGGTCAATGAGAACTAAAAAGAAGAAGAGTAACTTACCTAGATTGAGTGAAAACTCAAGAGAATCAAAATCTAAACGGTGAAGTCGTTCCTTTCGTCGCACACGTCAAGAATCCAAGGTTTGGCGGCAATCGGACGGTTGAATCTTTGTAGATCGAACGAAGAAGATGAACTAGGGCTCAAAACTCAAGCCCCCAACTCACTCTCTCTCTAAAGTGTAAGAAGAGGATGAACAAATGAGAGATTTACTGAAAATTTGGCCAAGGCTTGGTATTTATACTTCCAACAAGAGAAGGGTACAAGAGGTATTTCTCAAGTGCAATTAGTGGAAATTAGGGAGTTAACAAGCACTAATCCAACCTAGATTAACTTCTAATTAGTGTTAGGACATGATTAGGACTAAGTGTGGGTGGTTAGGAAGGGTTTAGAGGGGGTTTAATGAGGGTAGGATAGGCATTTCACGTCACAACTCAAAACAGGGGAAAATCCCGTAATTGCATATCCAGGGGTTGAGGCGGGCGCCTCATGCAAGCCCAGGCGGGCGCCTCATGTACTGAGGCCTTCTCCAAGTTCAGCTCATTTGAAATTGCTCACTGCATTTGAGGCGGGCGCCTCGCAAGGTCCCAGGCGGGCGCCTCGGCTCCAGAACCTCTAAAACTTGGTCTAAACTTGTCCTAAATGATCCCAAGCTTATGGGCAATCATTCTAAGGTCTAACCCTACTCAAAACGAGTCGGAAACACACCCGAACAACGACCGGAACAAGGTAGAACAAGGCGCGAACCACGCGACGAATGATCAACGAATCAAACTACAATCAAACACCATTCAAACTAGGATAACTTGGACATGAAAGAGACTTGTTTCAACATGGTTAAGACCTGAATACAAAGCCAAGAACTCAACGAACACTTCGTACGACGAAATAGAAGCAAATACGAGCAACGAGGGGAATCGCTAAGGCTAAAATCAAAACGATCGAACCGGCGATTCAACAAACAAGTCTACGCGATTCTAAACATGTTAAGAACTTCAAGAATGATTTATGAATGATTCTAAAACATTTATAAACTAGGTAAACATGCTCACAATCAACAAGAAAACAAGGAGACAAGCATACAATGCACATGCAAGAATACGGGGCGTTACATGGGAGGTAACTTGTATCGAATTTATGTTTTGATTCTTTTATATATGTCTATTCAATGCTTGTTGATTGTGTTGTTTATCAACCCCTATATTATTTTGCTTTGAACAAATAAATGTAATCGCAAATAATAAAGGCTTAGAGGTGCGGATAAGCGCATGACCAAGTGCATATGTCGCATTAATCGCTCACCAACACAATAAATTGGACCTATCGATGCACGAGTGATAAGTTAGGACCAGGTTCTTACATGATCTAGGTGACAGATAGATTATAAATCTAGGTGACAAACTAGATTGACAGCCCGTGCTTAGGATATAGAATGGATGAATTTTATGGGATGGAGGTGAACGAATTGTTCAACGACTATATCTATTTTTAGTGAACGAACCCAAGCCATTGAATGACATTATTATGAATTAAACATAAAGGAGATATAAGTGAAACCCGTAATCCTAGATTTCCACTCACCATAAGATCTTCATATCTCGATATTCGCTCTAATTAGTTAAACATCTATAACTAGTAGTTTAGAGTAGAATTAAACAATAAAAACTCCCCTTATGTTAATAATTTGCTATCAATACTTGCACTGTTCGTGATCACTTGTCTCTGTGGGTTCGACCCTTGCTTCCAAGTCTATTCTATAATAGTCTTGTCCACTTGCAAGGAAAAAGATTAATTAAAACATCGATCAAGTTTTTGAACCACAGAGATTTGGATTTGATTATAGTAAATTTAGCTAATCTATTAAAATAAAGCAATTAATAACTAATGGGGTTTTTGGTTTTTATAAATTAAATTAACTTAAAAACAATAAAATAACCTAACTAACAAAACATATAAATATGAGATAAATCAAAGATTTGTAAATCGCCTAGGAATTAGGATTCACTTGCATCTATTATAAAATACAGTTATCAAATACCCCCAAACTTACATTTTTGCTCGTCCTCGAGTAAAATAAAACATATAAATACAAAACTGAAAATTAAACTAAATTAAATTAAAAACTACGCTACCAACAAACTAACTACGTGAACTAGCTTGTCCCCGGCAACGGCGCCAAAAACTTGATCGATGTTTTAATTAATCTTTTTCCTTGCAAGTGGACAAGACTATTATAGAATAGACTTGGAAGCAAGGGTCGAACTCACAGAGACAAGTGATCACGAACAGTGCGAGTATTGATAGCAAATTATTAACCTAAGGGGAGTTTTTATTGTTTAATTCTACTCTAAACTACTAGTTATAGATGTTTAACTAATTAGACAGTAATATCAGATATGAAGATCTTATGGTGAGTGGAAATCTAGGATTCTGGGTTTCACTTATATCTCCTTTATGTTTAATTCTTAATAATGTCATTCAATGTCTTGGGTTCGTTCACTAAAAATAGATATAGTCTGTTGAACAATTGGTTCAGCCTCCATCCCCGCAAAATTCATCCATTCTATATCCTAAGCACAAGAACATATAATCTATCTGTCACCTAGATTATGATCTATCTGTCACTTAGATCATGTATGAACCTGGTCCTAACTTATCACTCTCGTGCATCGATAGGTCCAATTTATTGTGATGGTGAGCCAGTGTACGACATATGCACATTGGTCATGCAGTTATCCGCACCTCTAGGCCTTTATTATTTGCGATTACATTCATTTGTTCAAAGCAAAATAATAGAGGGATTGATAAACACCATAATCAACAAGAATTAAATGAATAAGAATTAATATAAAACAATATATTCGATACAAGTTACCTCCAATTCCTAGATTATGAAGTTAGCTCTCCATAATTGAAAATACAAAACTTTGAACCATTCTTGGAGAATCTTTCTTCATAGACAAAGAAAAATAATACAAAACTTATCTCTTTTTTTCCTAACTAAAGGAATCTATTTATATCTAATTAATCCTACAACAAGGAGGAAACGGAGATACAATATAATTAAAACACTAAAAAGAATTAAACTAGGACTTTCACGTTTCCCAAGGTAATTAGAACACATAAAGTTGGCGGCTGAAATTTTGCTGGAAATTCTGAATTTTCAACTTTTATACTTCAAGCTTTCAGCTTTTGCAGTTTGGTCCCTGAAGTTCTTCAATTCAGCATAAAGTGCCTATATTTTGCACAATTGTTCCAAAAGTCCCTGAAACTATAAAATAACACTAAAACATATATTAGACAACAAAAACCTCGAGAAATAGCATAATTTAAGCCAGAATAATACCCAATAACTGCGTATAAAATACAGTTATCAAATACCCCCAAACTTAAACTTTTGCTCGTCCTCGAGTAAAATAAAACATATAAATACAAAACAAAACTAAACTAAATTAAAGCAAATAAATTTTTTTTTTCTTTCACAAGTCAAAGCATCGACATGGTACCACATAATGCCTCAAAGAATGATAAATAACAACACATAGCCACAAGTCTATGCTTTCACTCAATAATCATCAATATCACTTGTACATCTCCGTGTGTATGTGTGTGTGTGTGTGATAACGATTAATTGACTATCTCCAAACTTAGAAGGTTTTATCAAGCTAAGCACAACATTCATTCCCAAAATACTTAAAATAAAAACGTGTGCATCACAAAACAAATACATACCATCAATACCCAGTTAACAACACGAAGATAGATCATGATAGAATTCAAGTGCTTATACATCCATCCCATGCATTAACTATGTATGAAATACAATGCTCTCAAGTCCCAATTACTTATAATAGCTGAGATTAAGCAAATACGGTGAGCTATATGAAGATGTGTATATAATTCAAAACAAGGGTCAAATCAACTATGCTTCCAAACCATGTCAACTAACACAAACAAATGTGGCAACTAGATCAATAGGACTTTATTAAGCTTGTAATGTAAGGCCAAGGTGAGAGGTAACAATAAAAGGGATAAGAAATTACAAAGTGAGAGAGTAAGATTATTTCCCTTTTTCCCATACAAAGCACTCACTTTCCTTCAACAACCCCCAAACTTGAACTTTTGGGTTGAAGAAGGTATCATCATCATCATAAAGATTTTCTTCCCAATGATCCTTTTCTTTGCTTTCTTTCTTTTTTTTTTCTTTTTTTTTTCTATTTTTTTTGAATGACATGTGCAATTTTTGATTTTCGCACCCTTTTCATTTTTTTTTCATATATATATATATATATATATATATATATATATATATATATATATATATATATATATATATATATATATATTTTCTTTTCCAATACAAGAACTCATTGGTGCTATTTTTGAACTGCATCAATTACCATGTAGACAACATTCCCAACCCAATCCTACTCTCTCAAAGGGTAAGCAAAAGTGTATAGGCTTAAGGGTTAAGTTAATGTGGGTAATAGAAACGATGTCGAATGGGGGTCGATGTGTGCTTAGCACACGCCATTCTTTTTAATAAAGCTCAAAGGGGACACTATGGATTAATATAAAATAGGGATGGTGAGATAAAAAGGCTCAAACGTTCCAAAGATGACCTAAATCATATCCTAACTGCCACCATGCTCATGCTTCGTTTTCACATAAATTCAACAAAGTTTCAAATCATTCCCTAACTCATAGTTTTAAAAACGAGCTCCACAAGTATTTCACATAAGCTTTCGCTAGAAAAGAGGTAGGGAAAATCAAGACTTAAATGCACTCACGGTTCGAAAGTGTGCTAGAGATATATTAGCAAAAGAAGTCTAACAAATCTAACTTAGCATGCAATCAACCCTAAGTCGTAAATATAATGCAACAATCATGTAATGACGGCTGTTTAAAATGTTCATGATCACAAAAATAGCAAGGTCCAAAGGAATGCAATGTGCACTATAAACTCAATAAAAATATCCAAATTCTTTAATAAATCAAGTCATGGTATTTTTGTGCTAAAAAATTTTGGAGATATAAAGTTCCATCAACTAGACCAAGCTAAGGCTCGTAGACAAGTTTACATGCATCGCTATTAACAAACATGTTATCATTGGCGAAAGTAACCATACCAATATTAAAAGCTCAAAAAAATTGCAAAATTTTCTAATTTTTTTTATAAAATAAACTAACTACTAAAATTATCAAAAAAAAAATAAAAACTAAATTAACTAATACATGAAAAAATAAAAACTAAATTAACTAATACAGGTAAAACGGCTCTTCTCAAAAAAATTATCATTTAAGCACAAGACAATTCTCACCCCCAAACTTAAATTTCACATTGTCCTCAATGTTAATCAAATATAAACACGGGGTAAAGAATAAGTCAACAACATGGCAAATGACACAAGCATAACAGCCCAACTCGCAGCACATAACAATTCAAAACTTCCATTCTTGAATATCAAATTAAAGCACCCAACTAATTGGTCACTACTCTTAATCCGACCAACATCTCAAGCTTATCATAATAACAAGGATTATTGTCCATCATTTGTTTAAAATCAATATACTCAAATTACTAAAAGCATAAATTCCAATGAAATTTCACAAATCTCCAATAATTGAACTGGACAAGCTGGAATTGCAAATTGGTTTATAAATTTCAGCAATTAACCCAACATAATGCCTCCATAATTGAATTTTGACAAAGTCAACAGAGCATGCTTATGAACAAATTTTCCGTAAGACTTATCTCAACAAACAACCCAGCCTAAACTCAATTCACTAGTCATGAAAATTCTCAAGTTTCCCATATAGTTAAACTAGAAAAGACATGAATTGCATATGGGCAACAAATTTGAAGACAGTGATTTCAAAAATTTCAGTAAATAACTTAGCATAATACCACCACATTTGAATTCTAAAAAAATCGCCAATAAACCAGATCATAGTTATGAACAGATTTTCAGCAAAATTCCCATAACAAAATTTCCAATTTTAGCAATTAATAGAAAAAATTGAAGCAATCTTACTTGAAATTTTTTGCATGAGAATTCCGAAATTCAAGCCGTAACTGATGTACTTTGTGGAAAAATGGAGGATGTTGTCGACGCCCGGTGAAAGAGTTGCAGGTGATCAGGCTGGAAGCTGATTCGCTGGAGTCGGGATGAACAGAGGAAGGAGCCGGCTTTGATGAGTTTGCTGCTGGGTTTGGTGAAAGCTTTGGGATGAGCCGATTGATGGCTGGGGCAATGACAGATGTTTGGCTTGAACTGAGGATGGCAGCTGTGAGCGGTTGTTTCGCCGGAGATATCGATTGGGGCAGAGAGATGGAGAATGGTCCGGCTATGGGTGACATAAAGCTGGATGAAGAAGATGTAGGGTCCGATTGTGAAGTCATCGGCTGTAGGCTGTCGATTCGCCGGCGATTGAAGGAGGGATTCGCTGGATTCGTTTTTGGAAAGGAGCAGGAGTTGGAGGGGGTGGCGGCCATGGCGGATATAGGATGGGTTGTGGAGATTTTGGTGAACGGAAGATGGCGGCTGGGTGTTTTAACGGAGGGATAGATGGGTAATTGGGGCTGGTGGCATTGAAGATGGCGGGGCCGGTTGGAGATGAAGACTGGGTCGGGCTGTGGATTTGGCGAAGGGGGCGACTGGGACGGTTGGACGATGAAGAGAAACGGCTGGTTCACCGGGGAAGAAGGAGGTCCGGCTGGAGTGGAGATACGGGAGAGAAAGAGGAAGGAGATCGCTGATGGCGGCTGGGTTGATGGAGATGGTGGGTGAAGAAAGAAAGAGAGAGAGAGATGTGAGAGAGAAAGGTACTGCAGCCGCCTCTGATCCTTGTACTTTTCTTTTTCTTTTTTTTTTCTTTTTTATTTGTTACTTTTTTTAATTTACATAAACCATACCTCCTTCCTTCCAGCGGAACTTTCTGTGCACCTTGCGGTTGCAAGGTGAAAGGAGCCTTGCGACCGCAAGCTAATTTCACTTAAGTTACTGAACTTTTATTTTTTCTTGAATCAGCCGGAACTGTTTTATTAATTTCAATTGAACCCGTAAATCAAATCTTTTTGAGTAGCCTTCAACCTGTTTAAACTAAAACAAAAATTCTACAAAAACTAAAAATAAAATTAGTGCACATAAATACATAAAAATAAATTTTTTTTGTGAGGGTGACACTATTAACACTCCCTATAAACCCACAAACTCGGAGACTCAACAGTGACTCAAAAAGCAACAACATAAATACAAAGAGATAAGGGTTAGAAATTGTTCTAAGTTATAGTCGTTAGCTTGACTTAAATCCTTTCTTTTCACTAAGAAGGCATCGCCGGATCACTTAGGAATGCACACATTTTTGGTCCATAAAATCCACCATTCATGTAGTGTCTTAATTTTAGACCATTAAAACCAAACACTTCCTTGGTGAAATTTTTTTTTCTATATGGCCATTTAATTGATTTGGGGACGGGAGGTTTCACACCTAAATCTTCCAATGTAATCATATCCGGAATTTCCACTACTTTTTCATCACAACATTGCTCATGCATCTCTAAAATAGGTTCTTGATTCTCTTCAAGAAAATATGAAGAAGGCGTCCCTAACTCCACATAAGTGTCTAGCGGAGAATCAATTGGAGAATAAATTACAGTGAAAGTCTCCGAAATTGTTTCGGGTTCTTGAGAACAATGAGCTGGTACGTCATTTTGTGGAAAATCTTGGGATTCTAAAATCAACTCATCATTTTTTTCAATCGGCTCCTCTACTACTTTCAATTCTTTTTCCTCAATATTTATGTTTTCTTTACCCCTTTCTATATTATATTCCCACTTAGAGATTTCCATAGGTATCTCTTCATCTTTAGAAATCAACTCCTTCTCTCGCACTTCTAGTTCTACTTTTTCATCTTTTTCTTGATTATATTCACTTTTATCTTTTTCAACTTCTTTAGCAGAATTGTCTACTTTATCAGGCATATCAAAAGGTTGAATATGATTACTTACCTCTTCTCTTTCTTCGTTAACTTTTGCAAATCGATTCTTTAAATTTTCTATCTCTTCTAGCAAATATTTCATAAGGGCAGCTTGACCTTTGCTTGCTCCTTCTAACTTTGGAACTTCTTCATCTAAAGGTGTTGGGTCATTTACTTGATATTGTTTCTTTAGCTCATTTAAGCACCCCTTTTCGAATTTTGCCAAAAACTTAGAGTTTTGTTCTAGTTCTTGCTTTTTAAGGTAAGACGAATAAGAATAAGGTTCATTATCAATTGAAGCTTTCTGGATTGCATATTGGGTTTTGCAAGTTTTAATTAGTTCTTCCATATATGCAATATCTTCTGCCACACTGGGATCACTAGGAGAAGAAAAAGAGGGTTGATGACAATAAGAAGGTAGTTCATTATAATAATTATGCGAGGAGACAGATGATTGATGACAATAAGAAGGAGGCTCATTATAATAGGACGGATAAGGTGGAGGTTCATTATAAAGGGATGAATAAGGAGGAGGTTCATTATAAAAGGGCTGATTATAATATGATGGCTCATTATAGTTATTATGATATGGTGAAAAAGATGGTTGATTGTGATAATCACGTTCATAGCTATTAGGAAAAGATGGTTGATTTATTCTAGCATTTCGGTAGGCATATTCATTTGTGGCTCTCATAGGTGCGTAATTTTTCATACCCCAAGGATAATTATTGTACGCCATTTTTTAAAAGATTTTTTTAAATATTTTTTTATCTATTTTTTTGTAATTTTCGGAATTAATTAATATTTTTTTTATTTTCGGAATTAAATTTTTTTTTTAAATTTTCGGAATTAAATAATTTTTTTTAAAATTTTTTTATTTTATAAAAATGAAAATAATAAAAGAAAAGCTAAATTAACTAAATCAAAATAACAAATCCCCGGCAACGGCGCCAAAAACTTGATCGATGTTTTAATTAATCTTTTTCCTTGCAAGTGGACAAGACTATTATAGAATAGACTTGGAAGCAAGGGTCGAACCCACAGAGACAAGTGATCACGAACAGTGCGAGTATTGATAGCAAATTATTAACCTAAGGGGAGTTTTTATAGTTTAATTCTACTCTAAACTACTAGTTATAGATGTTTAACTAATTAGACAGTAATATCATATATGAAGATCTTATGGTGAGTGGAAATCTAGGATTCTGGGTTTCACTTATATCTCCTTTATGTTTAATTCTTAATAATGTCATTCAATGTCTTGGGTTCGTTCACTAAAAATAGATATAGTCTGTTGAACAATTGGTTCACCTCCATCCCATAAAATTCATCCATTCTATATCCTAAGCACGAGGAGCGTCAATCTATGTCACCTAGATTTATGATCTATCTGTCACCTAGATCATGTAAGAACCTGGTTCTAACTTATCACTCTCGTGCATCGATAGATCCAATTTATTGTGTTGGTGAGCCAGTGTACGACATATGCACTTGGTCATGCAGTTATCCGCACCTGTAAACCTTTATTATTTGCGATTACATTCATTTGTTCAAAGCGAAATAATAGAGGGATTGATAAACACCACAATCAACAAGAATTAAATGAATAAGAATTAATATAAAACAATAGATTCGATACGAGTTACCTCCAATTCCTAGATTATGGAATTAACTCTCCATATTTGAAAGTACAAAACCTTGAACCATTCTTGGATAATCTTTCTTCATTGACAAAGAAAAATAATACAGAACTTCTCTCCCTTTTCCTAACTAAATGAATCTATTTATATCTAATTAATCATACAACAAGGAGGAAAATGAGATACAATATAATTAAAACACTAAAAAGAATTAAACTAGGACTTTCACGTTTCCCAAGGTAATTAGAACACATAAAGTGGGCGGCTGAAATTTTGCTGGAAATTCTGAATTTTCAACTTTTATACTTCAAGTTTTTAGCTTTTGCAGTTTGGTCCCTGAAGTTCTTCAATTTAGCATAAAGTGCCTATATTTTGCACAATTGTTCCAAAAGTCCCTGAAACTATAAAATAACACTAAAACATATATTAGACAACAAAAACCTCGAGAAATAGCATAATTTAAGCCGGAATAATACCCAATAACTGCGTATAAAATACAGTTATCAATAATAATAGTAATAATAATTTTTAATGTAAGTAAACATATATCATTTACATACATGTACATAAATTCACATGTAAATAAACATTTATTTTCATTAAACATCATTCTTTTACGCAAATATATAAAAAAACAAATAAAAAAATATTTGGAAAGAAAAAAAATAATAATAAAACAAACAATTTTTTGTGTGTGTAATTTGCTTTGCATGAAAATAATTATTTTTGCATCCTAAACATCATAAAAGCGCATGTGAGACTGTATTTACTATGTACATAACAAAACATGAAAATATTCATGCATCATCTTATAATTGTTCTGCATTACATCTGCATCGTATAGAGTAATTCATACATCCATTATGTGCATTTCACTGTCCAATAAGCTGCCATAGGGGTACGCTAAAAAGAAGATAAAGTGCCACCAATCATCAAAATAAATATTTTTATGGCATTTACTATGTCCCTGCAGCAATTGCATGCTTGAAAAATGAATCTAAGGGTATGAAATATATTTGTTTTGTCCCATTTTTATCCAAAAATATGCCCAAAAATGTGTTTCGGAAAAATTTAAATTGTATTCCGAAAAGTCCGTCTCGTGATTCTATTGCATGCAAAAATATGTTTTAGTGTAAAACCTGTATCATATAGCCTCATTTGCATTTAGAGTATAAATCATGATGCATAGTAGGGTCAAATAGTGACAACTAGTTCAAATCATTCATCGCAAAAATAAATCATATAAATTTCATGTATCATCACTTAATTACATCACTTAGGCATAAATAGGACATACATATGCCTTACTAATAAAGTCAAGGAATGCTTCAAAAGTTCCAAACGGTGCAGAAATTTAGCATATCTGAAATATAGCCAGGAAAATCTCAAAAAAGAAAGAAACTTACAGTGGTGGGAGGAAGATTAGACACGTGAGTGTTCCGATCTCGCAAGATATTGCCCCAATCATCGTCAGAATACCGGTAGTTAAGCTTATTCCGGACCACGCGAGGAGGCTCTCTCCTCCTCTCGTTAGATTCTGGGTGCATGGGTGCCTTCCCCTTCCTGGATCGAGAAGAAGATGTCATCTGCTAAGCAAAACACTGAAATTGGCGGAAGAAAATTGAGAAAAGGAGGGAAAATAGAGAAAATAGAAAAAGAAAAACAAAAGGCAGCAGCAATGGCGACGAAGGAAAGAAAAGAAAGAAGGAAGAAGAAAGAAAGGAGCAGTAGGCTCCTCTCCCTTACTCCGTCCATGATAAAGGGAGGAAAAGGGAATTTTTCCGTTTCCCCTCCAAAGTTTGAAGCTGCGACACTTTAGTCCTCAAGTTTCAAAATTTCCAAAATGGTCCCTGAGCCTAACGAAGGGTTAACGAAGTTAATCTTGTTAACCAAAATTTGACGACCATCCATCAGAGGACAAAGAAAAATAATATCCCCAGCGGGTCCGCCACAAATTCAAGATAGAAAAATTTTCAGTGGTCAAAAAAAAAAGAAAAAAAAAAAAGAAAAGATAATAATAAATTCTCCAGCAAGAGTGGCAGAAATGCCAAGATTAGCCGAATCTGCGGCAGCCACCCGGGCGCGAAAAGGTAAGTCAGGTACAATTTATTAAAAGAAAAACTCTTTTTCAAAATAAAGAAAAACTATTTTTCAAAATGAGTTTTGATTTCAAAAAAAAAAAGAGGAATATTTAAAAAAACACAAACAAACAAAAAGATGAATATTTCAAAAACAAAAAAAAAGAGAGGAATATTTGAAAAAAAAAACAGAGAGAGCGAGAAAAAGGGAAAGGAAAAAGAATGTTTTCTTTACCAATTTTCGAAAATACTTGAAGAAAGTTTTCTTTGTCGTGCTCGACGACGGATTTTTATCGGTCGAGTGCAGTTTTCTGGAAATTTGAAAGTTTTCTGGTTATGTTTGGAAACAAGGTATTGACCAGCCAGACATGATTTTGAAAATTCTTCTTAACATGTTTCAATGACAAGGTTTTGACCGGTTGAAATGTGGTTCCCGAAAAACATTTAAATCTTCATACCGTATTTGATGGCCGTTCTCGGAATACGGCTCGCTAAAAAAACACAAAAATCTTTTTCCTGTTGTGTTCTCGATCGGGCTTGACCCGAAGAACATGACATTCTCATTTGGTTGTAGTTTAGGTTTTTGACCTGAACTACGTTTAGTCTGATTTACTTTAATAAGGAATACGTAGACACCCCAATTTCGTACCCCTGGTATGTGACTCTGACATGTGATATCAAGAACTGTCAAAACTTAACAAATGTCAAGTTACAGGAGTTCAAAATGCGAAAGGCAAAGCAGGATGCTCAAAACAGTAAATTGCGAGGGGTAAAAGTGTCAAAAACAAAGTTGAATAGTGGCTCTGGCGCGGCCTGAAGATGCTTTGGGCGCCGCGCCAAGACTTCAACTGTAGCAGGTCGACTTAACGCATTGTGCAACTGTTGAAGCTCGCGGTACAATCAGTTGAAGCGGCTGAAGGAAATCGAGAAATGACGGATGAATCCTCACCTCCAACTATAAATAAGAAGCCCCGGCTCCTCATTTCAATGGTTCAAGAGTGCGATAAAAAATCGCAATGAAGCTCTGTTACTCTACCGAGAAAATAGTTACGAGAGGTGTGTGATAGGTGAGTGAAGCCCACTAAAGTCTCCAAACCCCGTCCAAACTCCGCCAAAATAAATATCCACCGGTTATAAGTGATCCCTAGCCTAGTTGTTAGGTATCCACCTCACTTCCCCGGCCCAAAAATCCCAAAGTAAGCCGTTACTCTGCCCGAGTAACGAGCTAAAAAACCAAAAAACAAAGCCGTTATTCCACCTAGCCAAAAAGGCCGAAACCTACCAAAATAAGATGTCACTCTGCCCGAGTAGACAAGCCAAAAGTAACCAAAATAAGCAGTCATTCTGCCCAATCAAAACGACAACCACACAACAAACAACAAAAAAGACTCCCTCTCCCTGAAGGACATAGCGAGCACACTATCGCTCTAAAAGGTAAAGCCTTTAAGGGCGTTATTTATTTTATTCATTTACTCTTCCGTCTATTTATTATTTAAAGTTGTTATTTAAATCCACAATGTCAATAGTAAAGCCGTTGTTACCGGTAGAATAGGAAATAATATGTAAAAGAGCCGTTATAATGGCCAAATATTCTTAAATACATTTGTAATTATTGTAAGGAAATGACTGCAAGTCCGTAAATAATGTAGCCACGGATGTATTTGTTTTAATTTCCTATCTTTTAATACTTTATTTATCTGCTAAATAAATATAACAATAAGCATACTTCAGCCAAAAACCACTTTTGAGACCGAAAGGGCGAATTGGGTGCCTAGCACCTTCCAAACTCGTAACTTAGCCTACGAACCCGTTTCTTTTTCTCTGGTTTATTTTTCTTTTTCTTTTTTTTTGCTTTATTTTGCCTTAAAATAAAGATGGCGACTCTAAAACTTTCAGATCCTGTGAGGCCTCGCAACACTTCTTCTTTGCACTTTTCCTCTCTCCCTTAAAAAAGGGAGAATGAGAATGGAAGGGTGATGTATTCTCATATCCTGATATCCCCTAAAAAAGGGATAACTTGATCTGGGAAACCCAAAGCTCCCATAGTGATCTGAAACGGGCCATAAGGCTATTTTTTATAAAATCCATAGTGGGGGCGTCGCAATATCCTTTTTTGCACTATTCTGTTTTCCCCTAAAAAAGGGAAAATAGGAATGAAAGGGTAATGCATTCCCATATCCTGGTATCCCCTAAAAAAAGGGATAACTTGATGCGGGAAACCATAAGTTCCCATATTGGATACAAAATCCACTAAAGGCAACCGAGGCGCATTCGAACGCGCTAACATAGACAGCACTCCTCTCGCACTTTTGATTTCGTCTTCCCCTAAACAAGGGAGGGTGGAACGAGGCGTGGTGTCCCGCATGCACGTCGCACCCTATCCAAGGCGCGGGCGCGGAGTTGCACCAGGGAACCTCACACCATCACCTAAAAAAAATTGCATCGCTAATATGTTTAAACTCAAAAATCTTCCCCAACATTGCTTATCTCGAATTTGGGAGTCTATTTTATCAACGACGTTCGCTTACTTATAAACTATCGTTTACTCATAAACTCTGTCGTTAAGGGGCTCTGAAGACACCCCAGAATCGTACCCCTAATTTATATATGTTCTAAAAAGTATAATTTATAATTATACTAAATGGACAAACAAGTGTTAAGTTTTCGTTAACTTTCAGGGGGTTTTATGTGTCAAAGGAAAAAAACAAGAAAGAAAACAGACGAACAAGGAACAACAGGGGGCAAGGTGTAAATTCCCTAAGCCTAAAACACAAATAGGCGCTGCCTATTACAAAATGGGGCGCAAAGTCCATTATTGCAATAGGGGGCGCCCATTTCTGTTTTGTGTAGTCAACAACTTCTTCTTTGGTACAATATTTTCAGTGTAGGGTACAGTCACTTCAAGCACAAATGCAAAATATCTTTTCTTCTTTTGGGGTTAAGTTTGCTCCTTCGCCTATAAATAAAGGGCTAGCCTTCCTTCATTCGGACAGATAATTTTCTCCCTGTGGTTGCTCTACGCAGTTACTCTCTCTTTGGTTGTTAAGCTACTGAAATTAATCTTTCCCATTAGGTTGATTAATTCCTCCCTATACACTTATACCCATTGTCCAAATATAAACCTACTTACCCGATTACGTTCTCGCCCTAACCCCTTTTCCAAAAAAGCCAAAACAAGCAGTTGCGCTGCCCGATTTTAGACGCGATATCTAGCAAAAACAAGCGGTTGCGCTGCCCAATTTCAAACCCGACATCAACATACTTCAAACCCATACAAGTAGTTGTGCTGCCCAGATTCCGAGGTGAAAAACAACCAGGACAAGCTGTTACGCTGCCCGAATTCCGATAACACAAAAGAAGACTTGCTCTCCCTGAAGGATAGAGCGAGCACACCTAAAACCTTCCTAAAGTAAAGCTGGTCCGGGTGATAACCCTCACTCTTCAAGAGGTGTAGGTACTAAAGTTATTTTCATCTCCGTTTAAGCTATATAAAAATATAATAATGACATAAAATAATTAAGTCGTTATGATGGTAAAATTTCTATTATAAAAAGACTATAAAATAAGTCATTATTATAGTCTAAAATAAGTCATTAATTATATCTTTAAAATATAGTTGTTACAAGTTTTCATTTACTTTTCCTGTCTTTACTTTAATATAGTAATAATTACGATTTCTTTTTATTTAATTAGTTTCCTTTTCGTTCGTACTTTAATGTAATAATAGTTACATTTTCTTTATGTTTAAATTAGTTTCTTTGCTGTTCTTACTTTAAATGTAATAATAGTTTTATTTCCTTTCCGTTTAAATTAGTTTCTTTTTGTCTTTACCTTAATGTAAAGTAATTGTAATTTCATATAGTTTAATAAGTTTCTTTTCTGCATATACTTTAAATATAGAAATAATTATGTTTCTTATAATTTAAAATTTTTATTTCTTGCTTATGCATGTAAATATAAATAAAGTTTGTTACTTTTTTTTAAGAAGCAGGGCGGCACCTGCGCATACTTTATTAAAAGACAAAGGAGAACAAACACGGAGGGGGACAACCAGCCTTACCCAGAAAACGGGGGGACAAAGGAGCCTTACCACTAACCAAAATACAAGGGGAAACTATATAAAACAAACCCAAACGAACCTGACTAAAAGCAAGCCTATCCAAAACTCACAAAACTATCTACCTCTCCGAAATTTGTGAATACCCAAAAGGTCCTGGCGATAGGCACAGAGGGCCTGTCTAGGCAACTGCTCTGCAACACTGTATGAAGCACAAGACCTATGAATATACGCCGCCAATGCCAGACTGTCTGCTACCGAGTTTCTTTCCCTATGAACATGAGAAATACGATATCCAGTACTTAACTCTCTGCATCTCTCCAGCTCGTACATATATCTCCAAGGAAGCTGACAAGCTCCATTAATACCCATAGCAGCCGTTTTAGAGTCCGACTCCACCTCTACGTTATCCAAATCAAGCCCCCTGCACATCCAAAGACCATAAGCGAGGGCTGCAATCTCAGCATACATATTTGTTGATTCTTATGTTAAATTTATATCTGATCAGTACATTACATTAGTTTTATACTTCAGTGGCTAATCGGGCTGCGTATCGATTAGCGTGGCAACTGTGTATAGAACTTTGCCTTGTATAGTTTTTGTAGGACCTTTTCAGGATCATCGGAAGACCCCTTTCTCAGCTTCACCGGAAGACCTGCTCAAAGCTTAAGATCGGTAGACCTCGTGTCCAGCTGATCTGCTTCTACGTGTCCTCTCCAGAACAAAGCTAGCTGGATTAATTCAAACTTATTCTCATTTGAAGGAAACTTCGTAAAACCTTTGAAGACCAGCTACCAGCAGTCCCGCCAACCTCTACCGATGAAGCGGCTGAGTCTCCTATTCAGCCGCTGAGGAAGAAAAGGAGAGCTACCAGAACTGACCCTCTACCGCCACCAACCCACTATACCCTCTACCGACGCACAACCAACTACCGACGCCCAAACCCTACTCAACCCTTCATCTATACTGTGCCAACCCTTCATCTATACCTGCCAACCCTTCAACTACCCCTTCACCACCTCCCAGAGATCTATCCCTCGGAGGAGCCTCAAATGAGGAGGAGCGGCTGTAACCCCAACTCCTCCTCCCCCTTCACCCTTTAACTACTCACCTGACCCATCCACACCTTCCTCACCACCCCAATCCCAACCAACTTCTTCAACCACACCACAACCCTTAGACCCTGCTGCTGCCAAGTTCCTCTTCGACCTTGCATCAGTAGCAGATCTATTCACCTCTTCTCATCAACCTCCTCAACCTTCTCAACCTCCTCAACCTTCCCTTCAAAAACCAAAATTCCTATTCTACCCTGCCCCTTCTTTCTGGTTCTCTACCGAACCCATTCCCCAATCCTCCCATATCAGTGAAAATTCTGACACTGATATGGAACTGGATTCCCACCAACTCCCCCTCCTCCCTCCCCTATAACCCTATCATCTTCCACCAAAACCATCCCCACCCAAGACTCATCTTCTTCTGTCTCGGGAACTCCCCCTCCCCAAACGCCTCGGGCTGCGCAGACTCGCCTCTGAGACACCATTCACATTGGCCAAGCATCTATTTCCAATCACCACCAATGTTGAAATTTTTTCCTGCTAGACGCCATCTACCGGTTAGGCGAACTCACAAGCATATCTACCGCTACTACTAAGTAGCCAAGGCCAACGACGATCGCCACTACTCTTCGACAATTTCAAGAGGATGTGCGGACTCGTTTTGGGAGATGCGGACGACTTCACCGATGTCAAGATCAGCGTAGAAGCTCAACGAGATGAAGGCTGCCGTATCATAGGTTCCATTTTCTACGAGCTCTTCCACGCCATCACTCTCCATCTTAGCCACTGGCCGTATTCTATTATGGAACTCAACAACCTCGCCGAAACTCGCTCATGACATTATGAATGCCAACCGATCGTGATCCGCCATCACGAGGAGAAACAAATGAGATCTATCAACGTATCGCCGATGGAAGAGAACGTACCGTCTTCGTGAAGAAGCTGGACTACCGTTCTCGTTCCACCAGACCTCCAACTGATGCAGATGCCGAATACCAAAGAAGAATGGAAGAGCTAGAGCGAGAAAGAAGAGAAAAGGAGGCTGCAGACAAAGGCAAAGGGAAAAGACCATGGTAGCTTTTGTATCTTTTCTTCCCTTTCCTTTGTATTTATCTTATTTTTGAAAACTTTGTCAAATGTAAACATCTTGTTTATGAATACAGATGATTACTTGCTTTTTCAAAAATTATGTTGTTTAAATTCTTCGCTTTATTGTTTATTTATATGAGAATTTAAACATTTAGTTTAAATTGATTTAAAGCTGGCCGTGTGTGCTATTCTTTGACTCTCTTATTCTTGTATGCACTTAGATTAGTCCCTTGCATCTCGAGGTGTTATTCGTTTAATAGAGGCATGTCTACCGACACGTAATATATAAACTTTCTCAGACATGCTATTATCTATTAAATAGCTTGTTTTAAAACCCTCATTTGTAGTAATGATGACCAGATATAAATAGGAGGAGATTGTTGATTCTTATGTTAAATTTATATCTCGACAAGACATTACATTAGTTTTATACTTGCTGGCTAATCGGGGCGTATCGATTAGCGTGGCAACCGTGTATAGAACTTTGCCTTGTATAGTTTTTGTAGGACCTTTTCGGGATCATCGGAAGACCCCTTTCTCGCCTTCACCGAAGACCGCCAAAGCTTAAGATCGGTAGACCTCGTGTCCACCGGTGATCTCGCTTCTACGTGTCCTCTCCGATCAAAGCTAGTGGATTAATTCAAACTTATTCTCATTTGATATTTGAATTAATCCAAGTCTTTTTTCGACATGTCAAGCCGAAAGCAACTTTCCGAAAAGCAGAATACTTTTCGTCTGAGCGATGTAAAGCAAAGCTGTCCCCTACTCGCTTCATCTCTCGAATCGACACCAAATCGCCCACCTTTTGAAGATCTCGTAAATGATTATCTGCTCTAGTTATCTGTGAAGACGAAATTACTTGATTGACCCCATGCATTTAATGCATTTATAAAAAGAGTTTGTTGAAGTCTTCGCCTTGTCCAACGGATCTTTGAAGTGCACCCGCTTTAAATACGCCATTGAAGACTGGATCAAGAAGAGACAACCATGCGTAATCAATCGAACACTTAAAGAATTGCTCGAATCTACACAACTCCAAGTCTTTCACCACAGCATTCAATAGATCCTCAACGGATCTAGAAGTCCTCGTCAAACAACAAGAAGTCGCTCTTCAACATTTATTGTTTTATTCTTCTTGTTGTTTACTTCCTTTAACTATATAGCATCTAATTAAATATCTTGTATTTACAGATATTTAATTCCCTAGACCCAAACACAAGTCAATATTTTGTACACGATCCATTAGGGATATTCTTTGTAATTGATCTAAGTGGAAAACATAGTGCACAATTTAAATCCAAGGTTGACTGCCTTGGTGGTGGACGTAGCACTCATTATAGTGTGAACCATCCCAAAATACTTGTGTTATTTCCTTCTGTCTGTTTAATTATTGAACTGCTCAGTTTCATAGTTTACTTCATCCATTTCAGCAAAACTTAAGTAATCTGTAAAAGGTCTACCGGTAGTCCTTATCGGTAGACCTGGAACAATTTTCTTGAAGGTCTTCCACTACTTGATTCTTTTCATAGATTGCAAGTAACTTTCAAGGAACTTACTTTAAAAGTTTTAAAGTGTTAATAAGCTATTCAACCCCCCCTTCTAGCTTATTATTGTGCTCATTGGGACCCACAATATTCGTGCCATTACCAAAAAAGACTGAGAAAGCTGTGACTAAACACCCATCCTTGTCACGAATTATACCTCCACCGGTGCTCTTCCCATTTGCTGAAGAACCATCCGTATTTAGCTTGAAACCCCCTTGAGGATTTTCCCAACGCATCCACATCCTACGGCGCACCGAAACATTGATAATAGGGATATGTAAAGCTAACAAACTAATCCGCCCATGACGCCCCACAGTAACTAACGGGCTGTATATACTGCCCATATCAATAATACTCTGGCGAATGCGGTGAAAAATACTATCAACCATCATGGGATTGCCTTCAAAAACAACTTGACATCTACTCTTCCATATTTCCCAGCAACCGAAGACAAACACCCCCACTAGACTCGTACCAATCTGAGTTTTGGATGAGCAGCGGCATGCCAGGGATTCAAATAAATGTAATAGAGAGCCACGCGATATCAGCGTACGAAAAACCACCGCAAACCTCTCCCAAACTGATCGAGCGGTCTCCGATCTCAAAAAGAGATGAGAACTAGATTCCCTAACATGCGAAGACGTATAGCATACACACTTAGAGACAATTGGCACCCCTTTTCTTTGTAACTGAACATCCACCGGGATTGCACCATGAAACAGATGCCAAATGAAGCCACTAACCATTATAGGAATCCAAGGCTTCCAGATTTTCGAAGCCCACCGCACATGATGCCCATGAACACGAATCAAATTATAGAAAGCTGAATTATCAAACTTGCCCGAACCTGAAACAGTGAAGATCAATTTATTTTTATATGAGGACGTATAGATACCCGCTTAATTTTGGAATGAAGACTGCTATCAATAAGAAGCAAAAAGAGTCGATGTCATGGAAGGCTTCTTTAACAGAGAGTTTCGCATCCGAAGGCAACGGCCCGGTTAAGATAGACCCACACCAGTTCTCCTGCCAGAAGGAAATATCACCCGCTCCTACAATCCATTGAGAATTATGATGGAGAATCTCCATCTGAGTAATGATCACCTTCCAGCCCTTAGAGGCACCCCACAAAGGAGAACCAAGCCGATTACCCATATATTTAGACTGCAAAAAATCAAGCCCATAAACTATCTCCCTGTAACGCTGACCAAGCAAGCTTAGCATGAAGGCCAACCATGACATGCTGAAGAGACCGAAGACCCATGCCACCTTCATTTATAGGCCGGCAAATAGTTTCCCAAGCCACCCAATGAGTCCGTCTATCCCCATTCAAACTCCAAAGAAACGAGGCCATAACACTTTCAATGCGGCGGATAATTGATATAGGGACTTTAATGGCCGCCAACGTATAGACAGGAATGTTGCACAACACAACCTTTAACAACGTCAAACGACCACCAAAAGACAATAAACAAGATTTCCAGCCTTGAATTTTATTCAGATTATGCTCCACCATATTTTCAAAATAGCTATTTTTGGACCGACCATGAAAGAGAGGGATACCCAAATATTGCAACGGAAACTGACGACCCAAACAGCCTGCCCACATTTCCATTTGTCGTTGTTTCCTGCGAGAACAATGGTTAGAAACATAAAATCCACTCTTCGCCAAGCTAATCAATTGACCCGAAGCTTGCTCATATTTCCGGAGAACCAAACCAAGCCCCAAAATAGAGGATTTCCCCGCATTACGAACACTAACATGTCATCTGCATATAAAAGATGAGACACAACCACTCCCTTGCGACCATAAGCATACGGCTGAATACAACCCAACAGAATGGCCTTTTGAATATTACGAGATAAAATCTCCTGAGAAAGGACGAACAGAAGCGGGGATAACAGATCTCCTTGTCTAACCCCACGAGTTGATTTAAAATAACCATGGCTCGTCCCATTCAAGCGCATCGAATACCAAATATTACTAATCAGCCGAAAAATGAGTGAACAACACCTATTATCAAAACCAAAGGATTGAAGAGCCCTCAAAAGGAAATCCCATTCCACCCGGTCATATGCCTTGGACATATCAAACTTGAACACAATATTACCACCTCTGATTTTATGATTAATCTTATGAACCAGCTCATACGCTAAAACCACATTCTCTTGAATACTTCTCCCACGAACAAAGCCCGCATGTTCTATAGAAATCAAACTCGGGAGCAGCCTCGCCATTCTGCCAGCCATTATCTTAGAGAGAATTTTACTCGAGAAGTTACATAAACTAATTGGCCTATAATCTCCAAAGTCAACCGGGTCCTTTACTTTAGGCAATAAAACCAGAGTAGTAGTAGACAAACCGCGATGAATATCTGCCTCCCTAAAGAAATCCTGAATAGCAGCCATAACATCAGCTCTAATAATGTCCCAGCAGCCAAAGAAGAACCACCCTGTAAACCCATCATTGCCAGGAGCACTATCAGGATTTAAAGAATTGATTGCCTCCACAATTTCAGTCTCCCTAGGGATAGAAATTAACACATTATTATCCTCTATAGAAATACCATCATTTCGTTACGAAAATAAATCCTCATTAAGCTCATGGTTGGACTGGGTAAAAATAGAAGAGAAAAACTCCACCGCTTTCAAACCAATGACCGCATCATCTTCACACCATGACCCATCCGAATTTTTTAACCTTACAATATTATATTTTTGCCGGTCTCGAATACACGCATGAAAGAAGGCTGTGTTTCGTTCCCCGTCCCTCAACCAACTTTGACACGCCTTTTGCTGAAGCATCTCATTCCCCTACCTGATACATTGAGCCAACTGCACCTTAACACTTTGTAACTCTTGCACAGTCACATCTGACCCATGCTGCTGCAACTCCACTTCCAGCCGCAGAATATTGTCCTAGTGAGCCGAAATCATACGTTGAACGTTACCAAATACACTCCAGTTCCATTGGTTTAATTCCTTCCGGATAAAATGTAACTTTCTGTGCAGGACCTCCATAGGATTGCCAATCACATTACGCTACCATTGAGCCTCTACAAAACTTAGGAAATCAGGGTGGTCCAGCCACATACGCTGAAACCGAAAAGCCCCTCTACCCCTTTTGATATCAGGAAACTCCAACAATAAAGGGGCATGATCAGAGATAGATCGAGCCAAATGAGAGACCCGAATATTAGGAAATGTCACCTTATAAGCCCCATTAACCAATAAACGGTCCAACCGTTGCCAAATCCTAGAACCATTATGGTGATCATTACACCATGTAAAAATACTACTTTCATAACCCGCATCCTTCAAACCCGCGCATGACTAAAATCTAGAAAGTCAGTCATACTGTAATAATCCCATCCTCTCCCTCCCAGTTTCTCAACCGAATGCATGATGGTATTAAAATCCCCGTCCACCAACCAAGGCTCAGCAAAACTGGAAGCTGTAGTAGTTAGATTCCTCCATAACTCCTGGCGACCAGCACAGCTACATTGATCATACACAAAGGAAGCCAACATGCTCTTATCTCCTTGCCCAACACGAACCGTAATATGTTGGGACGTAGCCTCAATAAACGAAACCGAAACATAATCCTCCCAGAAAAGCCAAATATGCGAATTAACTGGATTATTCTGAAGACAATGTGCAAATCTCAACTGCTTAGCAACCTTGCTAATCCTATCCCCCCCAAGTTTCGGCTCCAAGATAGCAAGCACAAAAGGTTTATGTTGAGCTTTAAGAACCTTTAAATAATCCATAGTATCTTTATTTCCAACCCCACGGGCATTCCAAATAATTATCGACATAAAAACTACTGAGTTGACGCACACACCTTGGACTTTGCCCTAGTTTTCCTAGCATTCCGCTTAATAAATTTGTCTTGAGTAACTTTCTTCATACACCGCTTGCAATACTCCATAAACTCAAGTTTAATAGGTAAGCCACCTCCTGTATCCCATGATAAAGTTCGGCTCAACTCTATACCTTCCTCCTTGAAGTCGACACCCGTAGAATGCGCCTTGCCCATATTATGAGGCCATGTGCAACAAATCTCCGCCCAGACTGAATCTAAATCAATAACTGCCTTTGGCTTCCCACTCACCTTCATAGAATCTGTTTGATGTTGGACCTCAATCTCACCTTCCTCATTAGTATTTGATAAAATATCAAAAGGATTACAACTGGTAACCCCCTCCTTCTGCCCACTCCGTTGAACCGAAGCCTCACCTATTGGATTCTTGTGCATCCTTTTACTTTCAGATGCTATGTGGACACCCCGCTTAGAAGAGCCCTCATTAACCATTTTAGAATTGTTAGCCCCAACTTTCCTGATCACAGTATCTATAGGAGTCGTATTAAACCTTTCGCCGTTATTGAGACCATCAATGGACGTAACATCAATTACCTCTTTCTCCTTAGATTTCCCATTGTCATCCTTTGCTCTAGATGTAGATCCCAAATTCTCACCCCTTTTTAAAATGGTAGGAGCCCAACGTTGTCCGGAGCTATTAGGAATAATATTAACCCCAGTCGCCATTCCCTTTGTAGGAATCTCAGAATTCTTCCCAGCTAAATCCTCCGGCTGAACCTTATCTCCATTATTGTTAATATCTTTATTAAAGGTCGGCTCATAAATACGTTTCCCTTTCCGACAATGTATTTTTTGATGGCCGAGCAAGCCACAACCATCACAAAACACAATGTTGCCCTCAAACTCAAGGGCCTGCCAAAAACCTTCCTCCTTGGATGTGCCAATCTAAAGGCGTGATGGCAACGTCTTAGATGCATCCACCTCCCCACATATACAGGCATACATAGGTCTCGAGAGCGCCAAAGTCTTCTCATCGGCCCTGAGAAAGTGTCCCAAAGAATTACCAATACGCTGCAAGTATGAAGGCGTGAAAAGATGAAGAGGTAAATAATGCCTAATCCATACAACAACCTTTGTACTATCCTTTTTAAAAGCAAAATCCGCCGACCATCGGAAAGATCAGTACATACATGTATTGATCATATGTGACTCCTTAGATAAAGCCCTAACCATGTCTTCCGCCGAGGATAAATGAACCATGACGAGCCTGGGATCTAATAACCCAACCACAAAGGGTCCTATCAGTTTCCATGATGCAGCAATATGTTCCTGTATAACAACAATGGATGGCCTGCCCATCAAAAATTTGAGGATGATGGTGTTGGCCATTTGTTTCTCAGGCGTTTCCAGTTCCAAAGGGGTAAACAACACACCCGGTTCATTCAAGATTGAGATCGCCGGTCTCGGAGCTAGCAGTATGTCACGTAGAACCGGAGGGTGGTTAGGGTTGGCTCCTACGATAGGAGTTGGTTGCCCAGCCATTGATGCATACGTTCGGGGGACAGGTACAGACTTTGAAGGAGGGACTGCTGGCTGAGCCGGTATAGGAAGAGGCTCCTCCATAGAGGCAGATTCCGGCGGCATGCGCCAAACCAAAGAGGAAACCCTAAAAACCCTACAACGCAGAGATAATTCTAGAGAGAAAATTCTAGAGAGAGAAAGTTTTTGTTACTAGTATAACTATTTTATTCTTAAAATTGCTTATAAAAATGTTGTAATTATTCTATAAGTTGAATTATTTCAGTTGTAATTTTGCTTTTTCTTTAGTAAATATAAAGTAACTTCTCTTTATTTCTTTTTGTCGCATATAAATCTATCTTTTCTACAAGCCAAAGCATATAAAATAAAACAAGCATATTGACAAACCCATTGTGAGACCGAAATGACGAGTTGGGTGCCTAACCCCTTCCTAACTCGTAGCTTAGCCCCCGAACCCATATATTCTGGTAATTTTGGTTTTTTCTCTGTTTAACCATAAAATAGAGGTGGCGACTCTTTGAATCCACAAATAAGGCCGAACGTATTCTACGTGCTCGAAGTTTTGAAACTCGCCCGCTTTTCAGTAGCAGAAAAAGTTCGAAACGAGCCACTCACGCTTGGTCTCCCTTTCCCCCCAAAGACATTGGGAAAATTGTTGACCCGATAACACACATGTCTAAGGACTGTTTTGTGCTACGATTTTAGTACGTGTACGTACCAATGCACGGTAGAAAATCTAAGGTTTGATAAGTTGGGTTCAACTTTTCGAGTTCGGATCCTCTATTCCAAAATTGTATTTCATCTCCTATTCGACCGTTGGATTTTTGCCACGTGTCAATCAGAATTTTTTACAAAAGAAAACATTGAGCTAGATTTTACGGAATCTTATTATTATGGAAACACAATCAACTTAGTAATTGATTTTGCTTATTTACGATTGACACGTGACAAGAATCTGACGGTGGAATAGGAGATGAAATACAATTATGGAATAGAGGATCCGGACTCCAACTTTTTAACTTTTGAGAAGTTATGAATTCTAATTTTAATTTTAAAATAAAGGCCAAAATACAAAAAAGACCCTGAAGTTTCCACCAAATTCCAAAGTGGTACCCAACCTAAGGTTTGTGCCATACGTGTACCTGACATTACAAATTGTCCCATAGTGCACCCTAGCCCTAACGGGCATTAGAAAACTAACAGAAAGTTAGTATGTGCATCTCACATGCAGGGGTAATTTCGTCATTTTCATCAAAAAAATTATGGGGTGCTGGTAATGCCGCGGGATAAAATTATGGGGCACATGTTAGAACAAGTCAGTCGTTCCATTTCCGTCCCCTAATTGATAAAACCTTATTCCAAAGAAATCCATGACAACAACCACCGTCACTGCCTCTATACCTCCTCCTCCTTCTCCGTCGTGGTCCGATAATCCAACCCCAAACCCTAATTCCAACTCCTTCATGGCCCAAGATGACGAAGACAACTCCTCTCCCTCCGGTGCCCTCGACTCCCCTACTAATTTTACCGATTCCCCCTCTCGATTGCACCCCTCTTTCGGCGACCCCCTCACCGATCTCTCCTTGACGAAACCTCCTCTACCGCTCAATACTTAATTCCGCGAGCCCCCGACCCTACCACTCACTCTCATTTCCTCTCTGTCCTCCCTACCCTCCTCCACCTCTCTTTCAATCGGGATTTCGGTTGCTTAGCCGCCGGCGCGGTTTCCGTATCTTCAACTGCGACCCCTTCCGCGAGATTTTCCGTCGTGACTTCGATTCTGGCGGCAGTATTGGAGTCGTCCAGATGCTTTTTCGCTGCAACATTCTAGCCGTAGTTGGTGGCGGTCCTGAGCCTCAATACCCATTAAATAAGGTTATGATTTGGGACGACCACCAGAATCGATGCATCGGTGAGCTCTCCTTCCGGTCTGAAGTCAAATCCGTCCGCCTCAGACGAGACCAAATTGTCTTCATTCTGTTGCAAAAGATATTCATATATAATTTCGCTGACTTGAAATTGTTGCATCAAATTGAGACGATTGCAAATCCAAAGGGGCTCTATAAGGTATCTCATGTTTCGGGGTCCATGGTGTTGGTGTGTCCGGGGTTGCAGAAGGGGTAGATTAGGGTGGAGCATTATGCAACAAAGAGGACCAAGTTTATAACGGCTCATGATTCAAGGATTACATGTTTTACTCTTACTAATGATGGGCAGTTGCTAGCTACTGCATGTGAGATGACGAAATTACCCCTGCATGTGAGATGCACATGCTAACTTTTTGTTAGTTTTCTAACGCCCGTTAGGGCTAGGGTGCACTATGGGACAATTTGTAATGTCAGGTATGTGTATGGCACAAACCTTAGGTTGGGTACCACTTTGGAATTTGATGGAAACTTCAGGGTCTTTTTCGTATTTTGGCCTAAAATAAAAAAAGAAACATTTGTGCTCTGATTTTGGTTATCGATCGACGTTACTGAATCAAAATTAATACTCCATCCGTTTCGGGTAAAGAGTTCCCGATTAAATGTCAATTTTTTTAAAAAAAAAATAACACTTGTAGCTCATTAATAATAAAATAATATTTTTATACCTTAATTTTTAAAAGTGGACTCTTTAAATGAAAGATCCTAAAATGGAATAGTGGACTCTTTTTTCAAGAAAGGAGGGAATAGCATTTCAATGAGGTGACAACTTAGTGCTTGTTTGGTAAAGCATTTTGACAAAAACGTTGATAAAAAATGTAGTGTTTTCTCTTTAAAAGTGTTCCAATGTAGCGTTTTAAAAATGTGTAGCATTTTAAAACACTTCAATTTGGAGTGTTTTAAAAATATGTTGCGTTTACAACAACTCTGTTTATGAAAATAGCGTTTTGAAATAGTTTCTCAAACGTGTTTACAAGAAAGAAAAATTGTGTTTTGAAAAAAAAGTACGTTTTCAAAACGATGCACCAAACGAAGCCTAAAACGCTCCATAAAACCACCAAACGTTGAGCTCAAAAAACTCGAACGAAGGAACTTGTAACAAATTGGGTGACCATTCGTGTTGGATCCTAAACCAAGTCCAATTAGATAAATGATTTATTTATGTATTAGTTTTTAACCTAGCCCAAATCCGATTAGATAAAGGATTTATTTATGTATTATAAATATGTGTGTTATTGAGATTTTCTAATAAGTGTGAGATAATAATTTTCAGCCAAGAAATAAAAATGTACCGCCTCGTTTCTTTCCCTCATCAATTCTTCATTAGTTTGGTGTCCTGCTGTTTTTTTCTTCTTCAAAACAGTAGCCACAAATTGATTCTTCTCCCTCAAGTGACAAAGCAATGGGTTTGTCTTTTATGATACAAATTATTATTAGTATCAATATTGTTTAACTCTACATTTGGTATCAGAGCTAGTTCGTGGTCAAGATGGTTTGTAACAAGGTTTATATAGGTCCCAAGTTTGATGGAAAAATTAATTTTCCTAATTGGAGATGTCAGATGTACAATTTTTTGGTGGTCTATGATTTAGAAAAATACGTTGATAAAAAACTTACGGAGAATGCGGCTAAAGGGGAGAAAATCAAGTCTGCTGAAGCACTTGATTATATTTTTAATGGAGTTGAAGATGGTGTTCAGAAGAAGATTATTAGTTCTAAATCAGCATATGAAGCATTCGATGTTTTGACAAAGACGTACGGAGGTTATGATAAAGTTAAGAGAAATTATTTACAAGATTTGACGAAGAAATTTGAAAATATAAATATGGAGAAATCGGAGAAAGTTTCAGACTATATCTCTCGTGTGAGCGATCTGGCTTCATATATGAAGGCAAACGGAGATGATGTTTCAGATGAAAGAATTTGTTCGAAAATTCTTCGTTCGATGACGAAAGCTTTTCAAGGTGCTGCAGAAATAAATATGGCGACTAAAGATTTGAAGACGATGACAGTAGCAGAATTAGAATCCGCCCTTATTAGTCATGAGTTACTATTTGGTGAAAGATCGGAGAAAACAGAAGAAGTTGCATTGCAAAGTCAAGTGAATTATAAAAACATGAATGATGGATCAAATGATAATAATGGATCAACTCAAGGAAACCAAAACCATGGTGGTAGTGGTCATGGGTATAACAACCGAGGTCATGGTTACAACAATAAAGGTGGTCGCAGTAACAATAATGGAGGTGGTCGTGGCTACAATAATGGCGATGGACAAAGTTACAACAATGGTGGTGGCCGTGGTTACAACAATCGAGGTAGAGGCAACTTCAATTCTGGTGGCAAACAAGGAGGAAATAATTATTTGCATGACAGATCAGGTGGAGGTAATAATTACGGAGGTAACAATATTAATTGTTGTTATAATTGTGGAAAATCGGGTCATAAAATCGCTGATTGCAAATATAGAAGGGAAAGTAATGGAAATTATCATGTCAATAATTATGCTGAAAATAATGTTGAAAATTCGGAAACTTTGTTGTTGGTTAGTAGTAGTAAGAACTCAAGTGATAAAAATACATGGTATTTGGATTCGGGGTGTAGCAATCATATGTGTGGGAGCAAAGAATTATTTTCAGATTTGGATGTGTCTGTTAGATCTGAGGTAAAATTTGGTAATAATATGAAAGTACCGGTGATGGGAAAAGGAAGGATCTCAATTTCATTGAAAGATGGTTCTAAAATTTTATCTCCGATGTTTACTATGTTCCAAGTCTTTAGAAAAATTTATTGAGTATGGGGCAACTTTCAGAAAAGGGCTATGATATGAGAATTTTTAATGGAGTTTGTAGTATTGATGATGGACAGAGAGGACTAATAGCAAAGGTAATATGTCTCCAAATTGCTTACTCCGTTTGATGTTAGATTGTGGAAATTTATCCTGCTTTAGTTCTGTAATTCATGATGATAATTGGTTGTGGCACATGCGTTTTGGGCACATTAATTTTGGAAGTCTTAATTATCTTGTTCGTAAACGAATGGTTAATGCATTGCATGCGATTGATGTTCCTAATGAAGTTTGTGAAACATGTCTTTTGGGTAAAAACCATATAGATGTTTTTACTACAGGAAAATCTTGGAGGGCAAAAAGAATGTTGGTGTTGATTCATTTAGATTTATGCTTGGTTGAAGTTGCTTCTAATGGAGGTTGCAGGTATTTTGTCACGATTATTGATGATTTTAGTAGAAAAGCATGAGTGTATTTTTTGAAATAAAAATCTTATGCTTGTGATATGTTTAAGAAGTTTAATTATTTTGTGGAGAAACAAAGTGAGAATAAAATTAAAGCTTTGAGAACCGATAGGGGCATCGAGTATCTTGTTTGTGATGACTTTCTTGAGAAGCATGTTATTGAATATCAGTTGACTAGCTAGATATACTCCGCAACAAAATGGGGTAGCAGAAAAAAAAATAGAACAATTATGGATATGGTTAGGTGCATGTTGAGTTTCAAGAAATTGCCCTACAGTTTTTGGGCCGAAGCAGTTGCGTGTGCAATTTATGTTTTGAACAGGTGCTCAATAAGAAGTGTGTGTGATAGAATTCCAGAGGAGGCCTGGAGTGGTCGAAAACCTTTTATTGGACATCTTAGGGTGTTTGGTTGTATTGCTTATTCTCATGTGTCTGATCATTTGAGAAAGAAACTTGATGACAAAAGTGAAAAGTATATTTTTATTGGATATAGTGATGTGTCAAAAGCTTATAAATTGTTCAACCCAGTGACAAATAAGGTTATTGTTAGTAGAGATGTGACTTTCGATGAGGTTGCTGTTTGGGATTGGTCTTCTAAAGAAAAGGAAAATTCAAGTTTTGATCCTCCAAATGTTTTTGCTCAAGATGAAGATGTTAATATTCAAGGTGATATTCCAACTCCTACAGCTGCACAGGGAGAAAGTTATGGGCGTCCACAGAGACAGCGTAACTTACCAGCTAGGTTGCAAGATTATATTGTGGGTAATGATAATGAGATATCCGATGAAGATATGGTGAATTTCACTTTATTTGCAGATTGTGATCCTGTTAATTTTGATGAGGCATCTTGTGAAGATCATTGGATTCAAGTAATGGATGATGAGATTCATGCGATTGAGAAGAATAATACATGGGAGCTTACTACTTTGCCAAGTAGTAAGAATGTGATTGGTGTGAAGTGGATTTACAAGACTAAGTACAAACCAAGTGGTGAAGTTGATCGTTACAAGGCAAGGTTAGTTGCAAAAGGTTACAAGTAAAAGCTATGTATTGATTATTTTGAAGTATTTGCACCAGTTGCTAGACTTGATACTGTCAGTATGATTATTTCTCTAGCTGCTCAAAATAGTTGGAAAATTTATCAAATTGATGTTAAATCGACTTTCTTGAATGGCGTTGTGAGAACCCAAACCCTACTTGTGTAACATGCCTTCTATACTTGATTAATATGTTCATTATGTGCCTTAACATGTTTTAGAGTCCATATTGTTCATACCATGCTCGCATTAGGTCAACCATGATCGTAGTTGCTTGTATGCCTTCTATACGTTGCATGCTTTGTTATAACCGCTTCGTGTATATATCATCTTAGTACTTAACTAAGTCCTACTAGAGCCTTAGTACCTTTATAACATGCTTAATGTATGTCTTAACATGTTAGAGAGTTCATGTTGTTCATATCATGCTTGCATTAGAGTTGTTACATTCATAGTCGCTTGAATGTCTTCTATGCGTTGCATACCTTACCGTTTGTGCTTTGAGTATTCGCCTTATCATGTTAGCACTTAACCAAGTCTTGTTGGAGTCTTGGTACCTTTCATATATGTCCTTATAACACTCATCTTGATCATAGTATGCTTGGTTGGAAGTTTAGAAGCTTTATTGTTTCGTTTGAGTCTTAGTGATTTCCCTTGTTGCTCGTATTGCTTGTATTTCATCTTGCGAGATGTTCATTGAGTTCGAGGCCATGTATTCAGGTCATAACCATGTTTAAACAAGCCTTGTTCATGCCCAAGTTTTTCTAGTTTGATTTGTGTTTGATTCGTGTTTGATTTGTTGGCCATTCGTCGCATGATTCGAGCCTAGTTTTAACTTGTTTCGGATGTTGTTCGGGTGTGTTTCCGACTTGTTTTGAGTTGGGTTAGACCTTAGAATGGTTTCCCATGAGTTTGGGACCATTTAGGACATGTTTAGACCATGTTTGAGACCTGAACCACGCGCTCGCATCGTTTTTGTTACCATGGCTCGCGGGACAGTGCTGAGAGCAATCAAAAAAACGAAATTGTGTTGTGAACAGTGGAAGCGATCGTATGCCCCTTGCGTGAAGCGACCGCACTGTCCAGATTTTCACCTATGGGATTTTTTGTCTTGCAATCTAATTTGTGACCAATTAACCCCTTGAACCCCCATCCTAATTGACCCTAATCCATCCTAATAAACCCGAAGTAAGTTGGATTAAGCCTAACCTCATTCAACCTCCACTTGACAAGTGGATTTCCATGCATTCTCCTTGTGACATGTGGAGTTCCACCCACATTTGCATGTCACATATAAACCTCCCACTTTGTGATCAACCATTAAACCCACCATATCTGAAAATTCTCTCTCTCTCTTCCCAAGCTTTTGTGTGTGATTGGTGAGGGGAGATTAGTGTATGTTTCCTCCATAACTTGAGCTCCTGAACTCCGAATGCCAAACCGAGACCACCAAAGAGAAGCTATCGACGAGGAGCACGATTCCATCCGATTAGTTTGTGTTCATTTCATCTTTTTCTTTGGTGTAAGGTAAGCTATTGATTCCCCTTAGGATGTATGCTAGAAATGTCATATCCCCCTCTTCTTATTATTCTCATGCTCCTACCATGTCTATGCCATGTTAGATAATGATTTGAGTTTATGAGATTTTTGAATGATGTGTTCATCTTGTTGATTTAGTCCTAAGCCTAGAATTAAAAGTGTTATATGCCTCATTTAGAATAACTATTGTTCTTGGACTAATGACTTTTGACAACTCTTAGAGATTGTGATTTTAGGGTTCCATAAACTATGAATTGTTCATCCTATTGATATGGTCCTAAGCCTAGAATTAAGAGTGTTCTATGCTCCCTTTGGAATAACTATTGTTCTTAGACCATTGACTTTTAATAACTTTTAGAAATTGTGATTCTAAGGTTCCATAAATTATGAATTGATGATAATTCTTGACTATGGTTATTATTTGGATTAATGGCCTAGTCTATCCTATACGAGAACTTAGAAAAGGGTTTAGAATGCATTTAGTATTTAAACTCTATTGGATGAATTTATAGAGACGACTCAACGGAGTCCATTTTAGTGAGCCATTGAACAATACCGGCTCAATGATCAATCCCTACGACATTCTAAACACGTTTCACTAAGAATAATAATTCTAGACTCTTGAATTTGGATTGATTACCATGCTTGATTTTAGATGTCATATAATAGAAGGCCTATTTGACATGTTGAGTTCGCTCTTGTCGAACTCAATCCTACTTGTTTATTGATGATAATAATTTACTTGTCATGAATGAGATCGCTCTTGTCGACCTCGTTCACTACTTGAGAATTTGTTAAGTATACACTACTTGGCATTTGCATGAGTTCAGCTGGCATCTCTGTCCTTGTACACACACATCTCCACTGTGGCCATAGTGGGGAAGTAGCCCCTTTGCTGTAACCATTGGAGCATCATTGGTGTGTCTATCCCGGGCATCTCCTCAGAAGGTCGATGTACTCACAATCATCCGACACCTCACATTCCAGATAACGCATGTATGTAGGAACTACGTAGCGGCCCGACTCTCCATATATCCTTATCCTATGTGATTTAATTATAAGCACCTATGTGAAACAATGTGCATCTTGGATATATGTTCTATATGCTTATGTGACGATATCTTGCCTTGTATGTTGCATATTGTCATGACATGCATGATTGATAGCTTACAAGTCTTTATGACTTACCCATTCCCCTTTACTGCTTTAGATCTTAGCAAAGCAGGTCTTTCTCGTTGAGGCTTGCGGTGTTCGTGTTCCCTTGTTCCTCTTTTGGTCCGCCGTTGCAGTTGAAGAGGTGGTTTAGATGTCCTCTTCCTTTCTTTTGTAATTTGCAAGGACGACGGTTTTTTAAGCAAGTCATTTAGACTATGCTTGGGAATGTGCTAGAACTTGTACATGTTTATTTTAGTTAACTACTTGTAGTATTATCACTTGTAGTACTTGTAATTCCTTTGATGTCGGCAATGTGTAAGCCGAGCTTTGGTTATCATGTTAATTAGTTCACTACGTATAAGTCTTCCACTGAGCATCCTATTAGCTCTTATTTAATTCTTGTCCATGAACTGCTAGCTTGGGTTCCGGCATGTAGTGTCGCCGATGGCTTGGTTGAATTGCTTAACTGTTATATCAGGTTTGAAAAGTTTTAAAATTCTGGCATTTTGGTGCCGAGGCGTGTTACGTCTCAAATGTTGCGTCACGTCGTTTTCTTAAATTAAGTCCTTGCATGTTTATGTGCTTACTTGTTTCCCTCCTATTTGGGCGGTCCGACCCGCGGTTCCACCTCGGGTCCGGGTTGGGTCGCCACAGGCGTCCTTGAAGAGGAGGTATATGTTGAACAACCTGCAGGGTATATTCAAAGAGGCAATGAAGATAAAGTTTACAAGTTAAAAAAGGCTTTGTATGGTTTGAAGCAAGCTCCTAGAGCTTGGTACACTCGCATTGATTCTAATTTTGTGGAGAATGGTTTTCAAAGATGTCCGTATGAGCATACTTTATATGCTAAATCGTTGCATGGTGATATTCTTATTGTTTGCTTGTACGTTGATGATTTGATTTTCACTGGCAATAATTCGAGGTTGGTGGCACAATTTAGGGAGACTATGATAAATCAATTTGAGATGAAAAAGTTGGGGCTTATGTCTTACTTTCTTGTAATTGAAGTTGCTCAAGTGGATGGTGAAATTTTTATTTCACAGAAAAAAGTATGCTAGTGATATTTTGAAGAAGTTTAAAATGGATAAGGCTAAACCAATTTTGACTCCACTTGAAGCGAAGTTGAAGTTAGTGAGTGATGGTAATGGTGGTTTCGTTGATCCTACTTATTTTAGAAGATTGGTTGGGAGTTTGAGATATTTAACTTCAACTAGGTCATATATTGTTTATGGTATTGGATTGATTAGCAGGTTTATGGAATCTCTACGTCAATCTCATTTGCAAGCTGCAAAACAAATTTTGCGCTATATTCGAGGTACGTGTAGTGATGACATTTTTTATTCGAGTTCTAGTGATGGGAAGCTAGTTGGTTATACAGATAGCGATTGGGCTGGTGATAATGAAAATATGAAAAGTACTTCGGATTATGTATTTTATCTTGGTTCAGACGTATTTTTGTAATCTTCACAGAAACAACAATTCGTTTTGATGGATACGATGATTTAGAATAACTAAATATTTTATCGTCTTACTTTGTACCGACACATATAGGTCTGTCTAATTTCTAATAGTGGACTTCATTAAATCACTTGTGAACTCTCTATCTAACAAAATAAATCTCAATAACATTACCAATGGAGCAGTAGGCTTCAAAAATCACTACATTCAGATCCACAAGGCTGATAGCAAGGCCAGGCACACAAAACTGGCTCAGACCAGCACACCTCAGGCTCAAGCAACAGCTAGTCAGTCATGCCACCAGTTTCCTAATAATAATCCCTACTTTAATTAATCCCCGTAACAAAGGGGTTATACTTATCTATAAAAAAAATAGATACTAATTTTCTTGTTTCTAAATCTATTAGGGAACCATATGAGTAATTTACTTAGTTAAACAGCTTGCAGGTTCAACTTGGCCCGTACTTGTTCCAACGGCGTTAACACATGATGCCAAGGCCACCCCGTTGTTGTAAGTGAGATTTATGTCATCCAATGTTATCTGAGTGCACAGATTGTTCTTACTACAATCAAACTTTACTGCCACTTGTGTCCCCGATGTTCCATGTATATCATAATATGTAACGTCGCTAATTTTCACACCCGAGTCCTGTCAAAGAACAAAAAGGGAAAATAATCAATATTTGGAGCCTCCTAAAGACGAGAATGATTGGGATGTCTACAGAAGTAATAAATCTTAGTTACCTGAGTAGGGCAGCCATTATTTGATGGACAATAGTGTTGGTCAATCAAAACAGGATTATCAACGTTGACCATGAGGGCATTCTGGAAAAGGATATTTCTGACAAATCCATTGCTGGGTCTCCCCCAAGTCTTTATTCTTAAACCATTCTGTGTTCCCTTGAACGTCACAGATTTAACCGTCACATTCTGCACCCCTGCCTCTTCTAAACCCCAGCCTAAACTCCCAATGCTGCACCAGAAACACACACACACACACTCGTTACATATGCTTACACTTATGTATGATTGAATAAATTTGATATATTGTAAACGTGACACACACACACATATATATATATGTACAATGTATGTATTAGTTACCTAATACCGTGGCCGGGGCCACACGTGACTTGCTCGATCCATACATTGGTCGTGCCCGGGCCCATCGAGATGCAATCGTCACCGGTGCTAATCACCGAGTTTAAGACGATGACTCCCGACGATTGTTGTATGTGAATTCCATCGGTGTTGGGACTGTTGCCAGGGGCAAATACCTTCACTCCTTGTAGCTTCACGTTTTGGCACCCGTTTATAACGATGTGGAATTTTTGGCTATTCAATGATGTCAGCCCGAAAATCCCAATGTTGTTGGAATTGGAAAATATCAACGACTACAAGAATTAAACAAGTAAATATTTTAATATACAGTCAGCTTACGTAAAAAAAGATTTTATACTAGTTAAAAATCTTATTCATAATTTTGGACATACCCTGGCGCCAGTAGGGCAATTCTGGCTGGAAGATTTACAAGCCCACAATCCGGTACCTTGGCCGTCAAGGATCCCACCACGAATGGTGACTCCATCGACGCCGTTAAATAGTAGCCAATTTCCATCGTTTCCAATGACACGGTAATCGGAAGGGGCGACGAGGGTACCATCAATATGAAATGTAACATCGTTATTATTACATTTGCCCTCGAAACGTGCCGCCCCAACCAAGTACCGTCCGAGTGGCACAAAGATTACCGCTGGGCCAGCCGAGCTACATGCAGAGGACCATGCACTCAGGAAGGACTTGGTCGAGTCGGTCTTGCCATCAGGTTTGGCTCCTAAGGTTTGAACATTGTACGTAGCTATACCCGCCATTGATTCATTGAGAAAAATGAAGAAAAATGAGAGAACTAGAAGAAAAGCAATTTGGTTGGCCATTTTCGAGGGTGTGAGAGAAAGACTGAGTTTAGTGTGTGTAATAGACAGTGTGTGAAGAGATGAAGTGGTGTTAGGAGTATATACAGGGGAATTAAGTCAAAGATTGTGAGTATGAATTGGAAAAAAAGGAATGAGAAATCAAAAGCAATCTGGAGTCAAAAATCCAATAAAAAGACAGATTCTAATTTTATATCCAAAAGATTCATTTTTAAGATGTGATTCTGATTGGGTCTGATTGAACTTGCATTTGATACTCTACGTATATCCGACTTTTAAAAGTTTAATTAAAAGATGATTAAATATGAGATGATATTTAGCTTTTGTCGATTGCCTAATACGTAACGAGCTATACCGTAATATGTGTTGACAAAAACTTTAAAAAAACTATCTTATGGAAATTTTTCTCTAAGTTATATTTTCTTGATCCGACCAACCTTACATCGATAGGCTATACCTACTCATATACCTTTTTTACTCCTTCGGTCTTATAAAAAAAAGTAGCAACCACCAAGTGCGTCGATCTCCTCGTAGGGGCTATGCAAGCTTAACTATGAAGACAATGCAGTTGCATAAAACTTAGTAAGAGTAGGTTTCCTGTAAGATTATCTTACGGATCTTAATTCAAGATGGAGTTTCACTTCTCATAAATCAATTCATCAATTATACACAGTGGGTTGAGTAAATAAAATTCGTCTTATAAAAAATATCAGTAAAATCGTCTTACACAAATTTTTATCTTTTCTGTGTACTTCAATCGTACCTAATTGTAGTATTACTAATTTCTGAAACCAAGGTTTGATATGTTTATCCAAAAGATACAATAAACATTTTTTGGAGGATTAGGAAGAGTATCCTTGTATTACCTAAACTAGTTTCTACACGTGTGATGCACAATTTGAATAATATTCCCTCCGTCCTTAAATTATTGTCCTGGTTGACCCGGCGCACAGATTAAGAAAAAACAATTAATTTGATTATTTATATTGGTTTAATGTGTAGTTTCCTTTAAAGCCATGTGTATGTGGCCCATAATTAAAGTAGGGTGAAAAAGTACGGGTAAAGTGGTAAAAGTGATGTTCTAAAAAGGTAAGTTTCAAAGTGGACAATTATTTTGGGACGGACGAAAAAGGAAAGAAGGACGATAATTTAGGGACGGAGGGAGTATTTTTATTTGTAAAAGCTATATATTACTCCCTCCATTCATAAATTATCGTCCACTTTTCTTTTTTCGTCTGTTCTAAAATAATTGTTCTGTTTGAAACTTACCTTTTTAGAACATCACTTTTACCACTTTATCCTTACTTTTTCACTTTACTTTAATTATGGGCCACATACACATGGACTTTAAATGAAATTATGCATTAAATCATTATAAATAATCAAGTCAATTATTTTTTCTTAAACTGTGAGCCGGGTCAATTAGGACGATTATTTAGGGACAGAGGGAGTATAAGATAATTTTCTAAACTTATTATAAGTTAAAATTTTAAATTGCAATACTTTGAACAAAACTGATGTGCATATTTTGGATCCGCCTCAATGACGTGTGAGCCTCATCTAATGGCCCATTATATTTTACATAATGTCGGAAGGCTTGGGCCGTGCAGATAGTCCACGAGCTAGACTCATTTCATCAAGGTATAAATAACCCCACTTGTTCATAGTGAAGAGGCTCTCTCTCTTTTTCTGATTTAGAATCACACACGCACTTGGGGGCTACGTGTCCTCTCTTTTGTACTCAGTGTATTGATAAACACACCGGAGGGGTTTTTGGCAGGGGCCCTCTCCGCTGACTCACGATGTTTATTTTACAGATAATATAGCCAGATATCCACCACCGACGGCAACATGGCCGCCGGACGGCAACTCCGATGACCCACGTCCACCAATACCTTCGGCACCCCCGGTATGACGCTTTTTAGATACATCAGTTGGTTCCATTACCAGGAATCTCGAATTATTGATACGTTTGATGGGTGCCGGGAATCGTGTTATTGATACGTTTAATGCGAACCAACACCAAACGTAAAGAAAACGATACATGTGGATTCGCCTTGGCCAGACGAGCAAGTGGCACAAGAAACAATGCCATCGGAGCTCTAACGCCCTACAACAGTCACCAAATATGTTGTAGGCGGTACCTTCCAATCACGCGTCGGTTGCTGATGACTCCATTGTCTCTTTACAAGCCGGTTATACGTTGGTGACCCAAAGTGACGTGATGTGCATATTTACAATCATCCTCTCTACTGATATCACCTATGATGCCCACAATCAGGTGTTCTTTTCAAGTTATACCCTCAGTTTTGTGTTGATTTACACAAATGATCAAAAGTTTTGTTTTGCAATATTTTATATCTAAACTCCTAGATGCATGCTATTTGTTTGGCTTTGAAACCGTCAGCATTGAAAGGTACAAACATCAATGTTTATAATGATGCCCATCATATCGTCATCAATACGCTAATTAAATATTTTTTTTAATGCAAAAGGATGCTAAGTATGAATTAAATGCAAAGTAAATACAATATTTAGATTGTTATATTATATTTAATTGTAAATTAAAATGTTATAATTACGTTGAAGTACCCGCTATAATGATGCATGCTACGGTGTACTACACCGATGTATGTAATAAAATATGTTTTGCGTTTGCGACCATAAGTGCCTTATGGTTTTTAATGATCTCTGGTCGGTATGAAAAAAGAAAAAATGTTCGTCCATTTATGAAAATGTGATATAACATGGCGCATTCATATGCACAGTTTGTTAATGTTTGATTCTAGCCATGTGAGTTTTATATTTACTCATCGCACTCACACTTATTGTTGTGAATGATTCTTTTTCGTTATTTCGACTGAGCAACAACTCGTTTACTTGAAACTAACTTATGCTTCAGTTAAATTCTTTTGCTTACTTTCTTATGCCTTTTGATCGCTAAACTCCATGTGGTTTATTAACGATTATTATGCTTGCGTCTGCAGTCTAAAGTAATCAATAATAATAATAATAATAAATAATATATATATATATACGCGCACACACACACACAATTGATTATTATCATTATAGGGTGAGAGGTACATAATGGTTATTTAATTTTGGGATAATTACTCATAAAACATAAAGTAAATTGAATGTATTTAAATCACCCATTATGACAAACAATAAATGATATTATGTCAAATATTCATGTTATATAAAATTGCATTAAATATGTTCATTATACCTTGAATTATTTACTCAATTGATATTGGGCACAGACAACATGATTTATTTTCTTATAAATCAAAGTAATTATATAACATATTTTTTGGTCGTGAAGCGTGGAAATGTAATTACTTTCTTGCTCGAATAAATTAAATGTATAAAACTTGTTACAATTATATTTCGTGGGAGAATACATTTGATTCATTAATGATGCTCCTAAGGTGTCAGGAATAAAGTACATGTCAACAGACCTTAGGCTTTCCCCAATAGCTCCACTATGCTCGACAAACTACGAGACCAAATAGTATTTACCAATGAAACTTCTCGACTTCAAGATGAACTCTTGCATTCGAGAAGTAAGGGGCTACACCAAGGAAGGGAAAGCATGATATGTTCCTTCCCGAGAGCCAAACTATTTTTGTGCCAAAGCACGTTATTATTGTGCCCGAGCCACATTTTTCTCGGATTTTGTTCTACGCATACATGCACTTTCTGCTCGCAGAACTCATGACCAGATGAACACCGCCTGCCTACGCATATACTCCCCGCTCGAGTTTACTCACAGCTAAGCTTCATATTGTCCTCCCGCTCGAGTTTACTCGTGGCTGAACTACATATTGTCCTCCCACTCGAGTTTACTCGCGGTAGAGTTGTACACAGCGCCTGCCTGCGCTTATGCTCCCCGCTCGAGTTTACTCGCGACTGAGCTTCATATTGTCCTCATGCTCGAGTTTACTCGCGGTAGAGTTGTACACAACGCTTGTCTGGGCTTATGCTCCTCGCTCGAGTTTACTCACGGCTGAACTACATATTGTCCTCCCGCTCGAGTTTACTCATGGTAGAGTTATACACAGCGTCTGCCTGCGCTTATACTCCCTGCTAGAGTTTACTCACGGCTGAGCTTCATATTGTCCTCCCGCTCGAGTTTACTCGCGGTAGAGTTATACACAGCGCCTACATGTGCTTATGCTCCCCGCTCAAGTTTACTTGTGGTTGAGCTTCATATTGTCCTCCCGCTCGAGTTTACTCGCGGTAGAGTTGTACACAGCGCCTGTGCACGCTTATGCTCCCCGCTCGAATTTACTCGCAATTGAGCTTCATATTGTCCTCACGCACGAGTTTACTCGTGGTCGAGTTGTACCCAGTGCCTGCCTGCGCTTATGCTCCCCGCTCGAGTTTACTCGCGGTTGAGCTTCATATTATCCTCCCGCTCTAATTTACTCGCGATTGAGTTGTACACAGCGCCTACCTGTGCTCATGCTTCCCGCTCGAGTTTACTCGTGGTTGAGCTCTACATTGTCCTCCCGCTCGAGTTTATTCATGGTAAAGTTGTACATTGCACCTACCTACGCTCATGCTCCCCGCTCGAGCTTACTCGCGGCTGAGCTCTACATTGTTCTCCCGCTCGAGTTTACTCACGGTAGAGTCTTACACAGTGCCTGCCCGCGTTTATGCTCCCGCTCGAGTTTGGTCGCGGTTGAGCTTCATATTGTCCTCCCGCTCGAGTTTACTCGCGGTTGAGTTGTACATAACGCCTGCCTGCGCTCGTGCTCCGTGCTCAAGTTTACTCGTGATTGAGCTCTACATTGTCCTTCCGCTCGAGTTTACTAACGGTTGAATTGTACACAGCGCCTACCTACGCTCATGCTCCTCGCTCGAGTTTGTTCATGGCTGAGCTTCATATTGTCCTCCCGTTCGAGTTTACTCGCGGTAGAGTTGTAAGCAGCACCTACCCGCGCTTATGTTCGCCAACTTATCAAAGGTAGTCATGCTCGCATAGTCGAGTACTTGGACTTGACCTTGGCCCAAGTGGCGTTCTGCTCTCTAGCTTAACAAAGGTAGTCTTGCTCGTATAGTTGAGTACTGGGACTTGACCTTAGCCCAAGTGGCGTTCTGCTCGCTAGCTTATCAAAGGTAGTCCTGCTCGCATAGTCGAGTATTGGAACTTGACCTTGGCCCAAGTGGCGTTCTGCTCTCTAGCTTTTCAAAGGTAGTCCTACTCGCAAATTCGAGTACTGGGACTTGACCTTGGCCCAAGTGGCATTCTGCTCGCTAGCTTATCAAAGGTAGTCCTGCTCACAAAGTCAAGTACTGGGACTTGACCTTGGCCAGAGTGGCGTTATGCTCGCTAGCTTTTAATGGTAGTCCTGCTCATAAAGTCGAGTACTGGGACTTAACCTTAGCCCAAGTGGCATTATGCTCGCTAGCTTTTAAAGGTAGTCCCGCTCGCAATGTCGAGTAGTAGGACTTGGCCTTGGCCCAAGTAGCCTATGCTCGTAATAAAAAGACTTATACAATCAAGTTCTAAGGCGTAATGGTTAATTAAAATATACAATGGCGGTCAAAAGCGACTAAATCTCTGACTCATCCTAACACTTCTGTTATCTTATCTGCCAAAATGAAAGTGATTAAGTCTTGGCCATCCCGAAAATTAAAGAAGATTATGAGCGAATAGTACTCCTTACTATTGATATGAATTTCGAAGAATAATGAGTAGGTGGCTACTGATGTGCATAATTTTGGATCCACCTCAATGACGTGTGGGCCTCCTCTAATGGCCCATTATATTTCACATAATGGCTTGGGCCGTGCAGATAGTCCACGAGCTAGACCCATTCCATCCAGATATAAATAACCTCACTTGTCCATAGTGAAGAGGCTTCTCTTTTTTTCTGATTTAGAATCACATACGCATTTGGGGGCTACGCGCCCTTTCTTTCATACATAGTGTATTGATAAACGCACCAGAGGGTTTTTGGCGAGGGCCCTCCTCGCCAACTCATGGTGTTTATTATACAGATAATATAGTCAGATATCCACCACCAACGTCAACATGGCCGCCAGAGGGCAACTCCGACAACCCACATCCACCGCTACCTTGGCACCCCCGGTATGATGCTTTTTTGGATACATCAAAAACTAAAATAATGTAAATATTGAAATTAATTAATGAATGGGTAATTAAAATATTTGCATAGGAATTTTCTGTAGAAAAAGAACTTAAGAAATAAAGTAATTAATAATTAGTAGAAATAGATTAATTAGTAATTTTTCTGGTGAAATTAATCATTTTAACAAAAAGTGGTCATGTAGCAACGGTAGCATCTGTTAGTAGTAATTAATAAGAATTAAACTTTCGTCCATCAGCAGTGTAAAATCTTTTTTAGACAAACAACTTTTTGAACATGACACGTGGGCCACCAAAATCTAAGTAAATCGAGACAAATATTTTAATTGACGCGTGTTATGATCTTAGGGTCGATTGTGTAAAACAATTTTACACAGCCGGTGGATAAATTTTTTATCAATTGTTAGTTAGTAGATATATATTAATAGAAGAAACAATTAACATAAAATTTTCTTCTAAATATATATATATATATATATATATATATATATATATATATATATATATAATTGGTGAGGAGAATAGTTGTGCCACCTCACCACCTTTTGATAAATCTTCATTGTAAACCATACATGTGGAAGATTTAAAAAATTTGGTTTTCTAATCATTACCTAATAATAATACATAATAATAATAATCAATATGATAAGGGGTATTAGTATTAGTATATATAGCTTTTAAACTTTTAGAACTAACATTATTTCTAAGTTCTAACCAATGTGGGATAAAAAAATTTATGGTGATACATTACTTCTAATGACTCATTTCTAACACCATAATTTAAGCCTTGATATATACATCTTATTCATCCAAAACTTGATTTGAACAAATAAATATATCATTTCGATACTCTTACCGATTAGAACACATTTGCACAATTACTTTTGCCAACAAACAAATGATACGTAAAGAAATCCGTGCCTTAAGTTGCACAATTTCTTTCACTAAAAACACTACTTTTTTTTAACAAGTATTATAGTTTAAGTCTTGATATCTTATTAATCTAAAACTCGATTTGGATAGAACACATTTGCGCAATTACCTTCGCCAATTAACAAATGGCACATAAAGAAATTAGTGTCTCAAGTTGCATAATTTATTTCACTAAAAACACTAATTTTTCAACAATATAAGAGATCTATCCCTCATTGGCTACATTTTTTTTTTAGAGAAACAAGGGCGGTACCCTGCTAGATTGTATTGATAAAAGAAAATAATACAAACTTGAGGGGGAGAACCAGCCTTACCCTTATAAATGAGAGGATAAATGAGTCTAACCTCGGAAAAAGAAATACAATATAAGAAGAAAAACAAATTAGGAAACTCTAATTCTAGCCACACCATTAGCATCAAGAGCCACATTGCCTTTGATAGGAGCAGGAGAAGGTCCAAAATAGAGAAAAAATTAGAGTCAGATCCAGAGTCAAGAGCAAGATTAGCCAGACCATCAGCAACAAAATTAGCCTCCCGGAAACAGTGACGGAACGTGAAGCTAGAGCTACACTGCATCTCACGAATAGCTCGAAAATAGAAAGTAAGGTGCCAAGGAGGATGATGACCAAGGTTGAACCAGTTACAAATGCTCTTAGAGTCTAGCTCAACAATTGCATGATGATGATTGTTAGAGTGCAGCCACTTAACTCCACGATAAAGAGCGTGAATTTCAGCTTCAACACTGGATGAGATACCAAAGCCAACCGAAAAAGCATAGATCAATGATCCTTGAGCATTACGGATAATACCACCACCACTACTAGGACCCGGATTAATCCTACATGCCCCATTCGTATTATGTTTTAGAATCCACACATCAGGTTTAGCCCATTTAATAGCACTAATGGTAACTTTTTAAAAAAACCATAAGAAAACATAGGGTTGTTGGATTTTTGGATGCTTAAGTAGTTACCAGCAGTCATAATAGAATAGAGATCTTGCTCAATCTTGTACTTGATGACATAAATATTATGGACAGCGCCATCATGGACCGCAGAATTCTTGAATTTCCAAATATTCCAAAGAATAAGGGAAGGAAGGATGCGATGGGAGATAGATTTAGAAGAAAGCCAACCCACCATGCAACGCTGCTGAATAGAGTTCCATGTGATAGGAAGAGCATGGGACAAGTGGAAAGCTTCCCAAACAGAAGAGGCAGCTTCACCTTAAAGGAATAAGTGTTGAAAGGTTTCAATGCAAGGATGCCTGCAACAGGAACATCTGGAAACAATATGGAAGCCTTTCCTGCGCAAAGCCTCATCACACTACTAGAAAAATGACCTTTAGTGACGGAATTTTTCGTCGCTAAAGGCAAAATTCCGTCACTAATGGCCCCCAGTGACGAATTTTTTAAAATCGTCGCTAGTATCCCGATGTCCGGACCGATTTCCGTCGCTAAAGGCTTTTAAAATTAATTAAAATTGAATTTCGGCAAATTTTCTAAAGGCTTTTAAAATTAAATAAAATTGAATTTCAGCGACGGAAAATTTCGTCGCTAATAATGTAAAAAAAATTAAAAAAACCCCAAAAATACTATTATTACAAATTTTTGTACCTGATAATATAACAATTAATACAAAACTGAAGATACAAAATAAACAATAATATAAAACCAATTTAAAAACATCAAACTGTAAATGCTATTACAACAATCCATGTAAATTATACATAACAATTAATACCAAAAACTTGTTTCTAGAGTTAACTTGTAATTTTAAACTTGTACAAATCCATGTAAACTATATCTAATAAAAAAAACTAAAAATAAAATTAAAAAAATCCTATGACATGAGTATTAAAAAAAACTTCATCTTCACGGCAATCAGCTAGAAAACATGTCCAAGTAAAATTACTATTTTGATTAAAAATCAACAAGAAAAAGTAAGTCATTGTTTTTATATGATCAAACAAGAAGCTTTAGAAGCTTACCATAGGAATACATTTATGGCATAATCATCATTTCTTTGCTTTTTTTGCTGGATGAACCTAAACATGTACAAGTTATTCAAAATCAATTAGTTAATAATAATAACAAAAATGGTCCAACCCTATTTCCCCCACCCCCAATATGAGTATTAAACCAGAGGAATGGAAAGAGACAAAATGGAATAAATTTACACTAACACCCCCTAAACGTACATATAGTTATGTTGTTCAGTTTCAAAGTCAAGTAAACTAAAACCATGGATTTCATAGCATCAACGTGACTACCCAACTAACAAACGTACATAAACCGATGTTTAAGCATTAATACACTAAATTTATACTAACACCCCTTTAATTCTTACCATTTACACTAACACCCCTCAACATACATACAAATCTTTTTGGTTTCAAACAATTAAACTACAAATGGATTAACATCAACATGGCTACCCACTAACACCCCGATATAAATCGATGTTAAACATTTACATTTACTAAATTTAACACACCTTTTATTTCTTACTATTTACACTAACACCCCTCAAACTTACATACAAGTTATCTTTTTTGGTTTCAAAGTCAATTAAACTAAAACCATGGATTTCATAACATCAACATGGCTACCCACTAACAAACGATATAAATAGTTAAACATTAATACACTAAATTTACATAACACCCTTTTATTTCTTACATACACTAACACCCCCAAACTTACATAAAGTTATTTTTTGTTTCAAAGTCAATTAAACTAAAACCATGGATTTCATAGAATCAAATGGCTACCAAATTAACAAACGTACATAAATCGATGTTTAAACATTAATACACTAAATTTACACTAGCATACGTACCATATAAACTAACATGTATATTTCATGTATATTTCATCTACAATATAAAAATAGAATTATAACATTTTAATTACAAACTAACATTTAATAAAAAATAAAAAATATTAAGACCTTTAGGTTTAGGGGTGGGGTTGGGGTAGGGGTGGGGGTGGGGTAAGGGTGGGGTTGCGGGATGGGGCGGGCGCGGGTCGGGGCGCTGGGTAGGTGGGGTTGGGGTTGGGTCAGTTGGGTCAAGTTAAGGTTAAGTTTAGGGTTAGTGTTAGTGTTATGATTTAGGTTTAAGGTTAGTGTTACGTAATTAGGTTTATGGTTTAGGTTCAGGTTCAGTTCAATTAGTTTAGGTTTATGGTTTAAGTATAGGTTTAGGTTTTAGGTTTAAGATTCACGTTTTAGGGTTGGGGTTGGGTTTGGGGGTGGGGGTGGGGTGGGGTCAGTGTGATTGGGGTTAGGTTTAGGTTTAGGGATAGTGTTATGGTTTAGGTTTAGGTTTTAGGTTAGGTTTAAGGTTTACGGTTAGTGGTTGTCAAAGGGGTCAGCGGGTGGGGTGGTTGGGGTTAGGTTTAGGTTTAGGGATAGTGTTATGGTTTAGGTTTAAGGTTTACGTTTAGGGTTGGGGTTTAGGGTGGGGTGGGGTGGGGGTGGGGTTAGGTTTAGGTTTAGGGATAGTGTTATGGTTTAGGTTTAGGTTTAGGTTTTAGGTTTAGGTTTAAGGTTACGTTTGTTGGCAGGTTGGGTTAGTTGGGGTGTTAGGGGCTGGGTCAGTGGGGGTGGGGTTGGGGTGTGGTGGAGATGGAGGATAGCAAACAGAGTTAATCGACTAAATAGCAAACCAATACATAAAATCACAAATAATTACAAAAAGGCAAGGGAGCTCACCTCGATGGTAGTATGGTATGGCGCGCCAGATGGCTACCGTAGGGAAGACGAGTGGGGGAGAGTGAGAGAGACGCATCACTTGCAGTAGTGGGTGCATGTGATGGCGAGGGGCGTGCAGCGCGGGGAGAGGCGCGATGAAAAGATTCAAATCGGTGAATTTGTGTGTGAGAGAGAGAGAGAGAGGCAAGGTCATGCTTGTTTAGATTTAGTAATTTTAGGTTGAAGATCGTATTATGTCAAGAAAGAGGAGGGAAAATTGCTTTTGGCTGTAATATGATTTTTGGGGAATTTTGGGGTCAAGGTGGAGGAGTTTTAATTTTCTGAACATGATTATAAATTGATTTGAAATTATATTTTTATAATTTTAAATACTTTCTTTGTTTTGGCTAAATAGTTCGCTTTGAAAGTCATTTTAAAAGAAAATGATAACTTTAGTAGATTATTAGTAATAAAATGATACTTTTATATCTTAATTTTTTAATTGGACTCTTTAAATAACAAATCTCAAATATTTCAAAACATTATTTAATAATATAATATCATTCATTAAAATGATTAACATCAATATAATTACAAAAATTAAAATATTCACATTAATTTTAAACGATTTGATGCATTGCCGTGAACAAATTGAGGTGTTTTCCAATTAGAAAGAGTGTTTGAGATTAGGGTTTAGAGTTGTATTTATACCTAGGTTTTTGTGTGTTTTTAGTCAGGTTTATAAATACAATACAATTTACATTGTCTTTGTTTATCTTGAATTTAATTTATTAAATAGATAAAACGGTTTTATTTGATTTTTTTTCTTAATTTATATTTTCAATTTATAGCTTTTATCTTTAATTTAATTTAATAAAAAAAAGTGTGTGTGCGTAATGCATAATATAATTTTATTAAATTATCAAATCCAATTTAATTTAGTTAATTTAGTGAAATAATATTATTTAGTCTTTCACAATCTTGTTGTCTTTGTTTATCTTGAATTTAATTTATTAAATAGATAAAACGGTTTATTTGATTTTTTTCTTAATTTATATTTTCAATTTATAATTTTTATCTTTAATTTAATTTAATAAAAAAAGTGTGTGTGTGTAATACATAATATAATATTATTGTCACGTTACGCTAAGTCGTTGTTACGCCACGTTAAGTTGCCACGTTGCCAAGCTTAGTTGCTAAGCCGCTAAGTTGCTTAAGCCACGCACATCCGGGCTGCTGTTACGCCACGCTAAGTTGCCATGTTACGCGTTGCCACGTTGCTGGGTTGCTGCTGCTAAGTTGCTGCTGCCACGCTTACTTGCTAAGCCACGTTGCTATAAAGTTAACTTAAGTTAAGCCACGCTAGTTGCCACGCTGCTGCTGCTGGTTGCTGTTGTTGCTGTTAAATTGCTGCTGCTGCTGGGCGTTGCTGTTGCTGACGCCACGCCACGCCACGCTAAGTTGCTGGGTTACTTGCCACGCTACGCTAAGTTAAGCACACGCTAAGTTAACCAAAGTTACAAAGCAGCACGTTGCCACGCCACGTTAAGTTGCTGGGTTACGCCACGCCACGCTAAGTTGCCAATGCTAGTTGCTGCCACGCGTTGCTATGACGCTAAGTTGCTGTTGCCACGCTATTGCTGCTGCTTTCGCTGCCGCTGCTGTTGCTGTTGCCACGCCACGCCACGCTACGCGTTGCTAAGTTAAGTTAAATCACGCAGTTACGCTGTTGCTATGAAGTTGCTGTTGTTAAGCGGTAAGGTAAGTAAAGTTGCTACTAAGTAACGCCACGCTAAGTTGTTGCCACGCCACGCTAAGTTGCTAAGCAGTTAGTTGCTAGGTTAAGTTTAGTTGTTGCCACGCTACGCCACGCTACGCTGCTGCTGTTGGTTGCTGCCACGCCACGCTTAAGTTATATTAAGTTAAGCCACGCTACGCTAAGCTGGGTTGCTACAAGCGCTAAGTTGCTTCGCTTGCTGGGTTAAGCGTTGGGGTTAAGTTGCTAACGCCACGCCACGCTTAAGTTTAGTTGCCACTTTATGTTAAACCAAGCTGCTGCTGCTGGCGCTGTTGCTGCTGTTGCCACGCCACGCTACGCCAAGTTGCTGCTATGTTGCTTGCTGCTGTGCTGCTGTTGCTGCTGCTGCTGGGTTGCTTGCTGGGCTGCTGCTTGCTAAGTTGCTGCTTGCTGCTGCCACGCCACGCTAAGTTGCTGCTGTTAAGCTAAGTTAAGTTACGCTACATTTAAGTTAAGTTGTTACGCACGTTAAGCTGCTTAAGTTATGGGTTAACTTAAGTTGTTACGCACGTTAAGTTATAACATTTTCCAATAGGCATAATGTTTTCATGTTATAATGGTTCATTGTACTCCATTATAATATTTTTGCAATAGCGTAGTATGTTTTCATGTTATAAAGGTCAATTTACTCCATTATACCATTTCACCAATAAGCGTGAAGAGTTTTCATGTTATAATGGTCCATGTACTCCATTATAACATTTCGCCAATAGGCTTTATCGTGTTTCATGTTATATGGTCCCTCGTGACTATTATACCATTTCGCTTCAATAGATGCATCGTGGTTTTCATGTTATAATGGTCCATCAGTCCATTATAACATTTCGCCATTAATAGGCGTAACTTGTTTTCATGTTATAATGGTCCATCGACTCCATTATACCATTTTCGCCAATAGTCGTCACAGTTTTCATGTTATAATGGTCCATCGTAGTCCATTATACCATTTTCGCTAACAAAGGTAGCTGGCTTTTTATGTTAAGTTAGGTTGTTGTTGGGTTAAGTTACATTTGCTAAGCTAAGTTAAGTTACGCATTAAGCCATGTTAAGTTATGTTACGTTAACTTGCTATGTTAAGCTGCTAAGTTACGCTACACGCTTGCTAAGTTACCCACGCTAAGCTAAGTTAATTTGCTGTTATACTTAAGTTGCTAAGCCACGCTATTGCGCACGTTAAGCCAAGTTATGTTACACGCTATTGCTGTTATGTTACGCTAGTTGCTGTTGCTTGCCAAGTTGCTGTTGCCACGCACGCTAGTTGCTGCTTGCCACGCCACGCTAAGCCAAGTTGCTGCTGCTGCTGCTGAGTTGCTGCTGTTAAGCCACGCTACGCTTTAAGGCGTTGGGTTGCCAAATTGCTGCTGTTGCTGCTGCCACGCTGTTGCTAAGCCACGCTTGCTAAGTTGCTGCCACGCTACGTTAAGCCAAGTTAATTTATGTTACGCTAACTTGTGCTGCTGGGCTTGCTAAGTTGCCACGGACGCTTAAGTTAAGCCACGCACGCTAAGCCAAGCTAAGCTGCTGTTATGCCAAGTTGCTGGGTTGCTGCCACGCTAAGTTACATTATGTTGCTTGCCGGCTTATGTTACGCTAGTTGCTGCTGCTGCTGCTGCCGTTGCTTTGCTGTTGCCACGCTACGCTTAAAGTTAAGTTGCTGCTGCTGCTGCTGACGCTACATTTAAGTTGCTTAAGCCACGCCACGCTGTCGCTAAGCTGCTTGCTATGCTAAGTTAACTATGTTAAGTTAATGCTACATTAAGTTATTATAACATTTGCCAATAGCATAGCTGTTTTCATGTTATAATGGTTCATTGCATCCATTATAATGTTTTTTGCAATAAGCGTAGCATGTTTCATGTTATAAAGGTCAATTCTACCCATTATACCATTTCACCAATAGGCTAGCGTGTTTTCATGTTATAATGTCCATTGTAATCCATTATAACATTTCGCCAATAGGCTTTATCGTGTTTCATGTTATAAGGGTCCATCGCATTTATTATACCATTTCGTCAATAGGCGTATTGTTTTCATGTTATAATGGTCCATCGTAGTCCATTATAACATTTCGCCATTAATAGGCGTAACGTTTTCATGTTATAATGGTCCATCGTACTCCATTATACCATTTCGCCAATAGCTCGTTGTTTTCATGTTATAATGGTCCATCTAGTCCATTATACCATTTCGCCAATAGGCGAAGCGCCTTTTATGTTGCCAGGTTGCTGTTGGGTTGCTGCTAAGTTACGCTTAAGTTGCTGTTGCTACGCTACATTGCTATGTTGTTATGTTACGTTAACTTGCCATGTTAAGCCAAGCTAAGTTACATTACGCTTAAGTTGCTATGTTACGCTAAGGTTAATTTAAGGTTATGCTAAGTTGGGTTGTTACGTTAAGTTGCCACGTTGCTTCGTTAAGTTATACGCTAAGTTAAGTTGCTATGTTACGTTAAGTTGCTAAGTTGCTGCTTGCTGTTGGTTAAGTTGACGCCACGCTTGCTGTTGCTTCGCCACGCCACGCTAAGCTGCCACGCCACGCTAAGCCAAGTTGCTGCTGCTGCTAAGTTGAAGGCTGCTGCTGCCACGCCACGCTTTAAGTCATGTTGCTGCTGCTAAGTTGCCACGCTTAGTTGCTAAGTTGCCACGCCACGTTGCTGTTAATTTATGCCACGTTAACCCAAGTTGCTGCTTGCTGGGTTGCCACGTTACACGGTTGGGTTGCCACGCACGCTAAGCTGGTTGCTGCTGCTATGCTGTTGGGTTAAGCAAGTTAAGTTACGCTAAGCATTATGTTAAGCCAGTTGGGTTATGTTACGCTATTATGTTAATGCTGCTGCTGCTGCTTCGCTGTTGCTAAGTTAATGCGCGTTTGCTGCTGCTTGCCACGCCACGCGTTTCGTTGCTGTTGCTGCTGCTTAATTGCTGCTGCTGGGTTACGCCACGCTGTTGCCATGTTGCTGCTGTTGCCATGTTGTTGCTGCTGCTACGCTACGCCACGCTTAAGTTAAGTTGCCACGCTACATTGCCAAGTTATGCTGCTGTTGTTAAGCCACGTTTCTGCGCACGCTAAACCAAGTTATGTTACGCTGTTGCTGTTATGTTATGTTACGTTGCTAAGTTGCTGTTGCTGCTTCGCCAAGTTGTTGCTGCCACGCCACGCTTAAGTTGCTGCTTGCCACGCCACGCTAGTTTCGCTAAGTTAAATTGCTGTTGAGTTGCTGCTGAGTTGCTAAGTTGCTCGCTACGCTAAGTTGCTATTTTGCCAAGTTGCTGTTGCTGTTGCGCTTAAGTTGTTGCCACGCACGTTGCCATGTTAAGTTACGCCACGTTGCTGCTGTTATGCTAAGTTATGTTGTTGCTAAGTTTAGTTATGTTAAGTTGCTAGTTGTTAAGTTAAATTGCTACATTTATAAGTTGTTAACTTATTTATGTTTAAGTTGTTAAGTTAAGTTAAATTGCTGCTAAGTTGTTAATTTGCCGCTAAAGGCTGCCACGCTGTTACATTGCCACGCTATTAACACGCCGCTATTGCCACGACACGCCACGCTGGTTACGCCACGCTAAGTTAATACCATTCGTTGCTGGCGCCATTTACGCTGCCGTTGCCGCCAAGTTGCCACGCTAAGTTGTTGTAATGTGAATGTTTTAATTTTTGTAATTATATTGATGCTAATCATTTTAATTATTTATATTATATTATTAAATTAACGCTTCAAATATTATTTTAATTTAATTTCAATTTAAGTTAAGCCACGTTATTGCCAGTTGTTACGCGTTGTTGTAATGTGAATGTTTAATTTTTGCAATTTTATTGATGCTAATCATTTTAATTATTGATATTATATTATTAAATTAACATTTCAAATATTATTTTAATTTAATTTCTTTTTAATTTAATGTTACGTTACGTTAAGTTACATTAAGTTAAGTTGTAATGTGAATGTTTTAATTTTTGTAATTATATTGATGCTAATCATTTTAATTATTGATATTATATTATTAAATTAACATTTCAAATATTATTTTAATTTAATTTCAATTTAATTTCAAATATTATTGATATTTTTTTATTATAATTTATTTTTAGTTTATTTTAGATGACAATTAGAATTTTCCGTAAGCTAAAGGTGATTTTAGCGACTGGAATATCTGTCATTAAAAATAAACCGAAAATTAAATTTAATTATTCAAAGACGAGCGACGGAAAATTCTTCTAGTTCATAGTTCAATGAGTACAGGTTTATTTTCAAATCGTGAAGAAAATTACATCACATGAAATTCGCCGTTGATGTTCACTTCCGTCAGCTTGATGCTCAATTCCATCGCCGATTTGATTAAAATTAAGCTAAGTTGGTTGCCTCGGGCCGATCGGCGACGGAATTTTCCGTCCGCCGATAAATTCATTAAGCTAACGCTAAATTTCGTATTTGAGGAATTCCGTCGTGAAGGCACTGTTTCTAGTAGTGTCAATAGGAATTCTGAATTGAAGTAATTTCCAAACAAATATGCCAATGTGAAATTGGAGAAGCTTATGCCAAATGAATTTGGAAGAGATGGGAGTACGACCTTTTTCAGTAATAAAATCCATGGCCAAAGCAAGAGAGAAAGAGCCAGAAGAGGTACCGATCCAACAAGGTTTATCGCAAGTGGCATTAGGCTTGATAATCTTATCCTCAATTAGATTGATAGCAGCAGTATGCGAAAGAGCGCGGAAGGGCGATAAGAAATTACCCAGAAGATCGAAAAGATTCGATTGACCTGATTAATAGGAGCCTTGAGGCGACTGATCGGCATCTGGGCATGGTTATGGAGCACCATATAGAACATTCATCGGACCCAATAATCCAGTTTATGTGAGGATCTGCTATTGTTTTAATCTGCTGCAAACGTGTAACACCCCGTATTCTTGCATGTGCATTATATGCTTGCCTTCATGTTTTCTTGTTGATTGTGAGCATGTTCATTTAGTCTATTTATGATTTAGAAACATTCATAAGTCATTCATGTAGCTCTTGACATGTTTAGAATCATGTTTACATGTTTGTTTAATCGCCGGTTGAATTGCTTGTTTAGTTCTCCTTCTTTCTCTCCTTCGTTTGGGTTGTTCGGGTGTTGTTTGAGGGTGCTTGTGATGAGTTTTAAACTCATTTTGTCAGTGGGGTTTGAAACCCCCTTGATTTGGCTAAGTGTTTCGGGGGTCTTTTAGGTTGAGTTTTGAGCCATTTTTGTTCTCGCTGCCGGGCTGGCGGTCGCAAGGTAGAATGACCTTGCCCCCGCAAGGTAACAAACTTGAGGTTGAGCATCCTCGAGAGGATGCGGTCGCAGGCTAGGGGACCAGTGCAAGGCTAAAGGGACATGCGAGGCAAGGTCCCCGAGGCCGGGTTGCTCTGCTTCGTTGTTTCTTGAAATCTACCCTTAAACCCCTATCCAAAACCCTTTCTAAACCCCACCTAAACCTCCCTAACCCTTATTACTTGTGTCCTAACATTAGTAACATGTTTTATGGATGGATTAAGAGAGCATTAGTGATCATTAAACCCACAAAAATCAGATTTTAAGAGACCACATTGTCATGACACTTGTCCCACTCAGTTTTTGAACCAATATACACCATACTTGCAGATTTTGACTCTCATTTCTCTCCTCACTCTCCCAAAACGGGATTTCTCTTCTCCAAGACTCTCCCATGGCTTCTTGAAGCTCTCATCTCCATCTTCCTTGATCCTTCACTCATTTGCCCAAGCTACCTTCATCAAAGTGTAGTAGAGCTCAAGAGAGGATCGCTTTCAAACCGATTGGTTTCTTTCTTTGTTTTCTTTGGTGTAGAACAAGTAAGTTACTCTTCTTCTTCTTCTTCTTTTAGTTCTCATTGACCCTAAGGAAACAAAGCCTATGGTGATTGAGGTCAATGAGGACACTTATATGCTTCCTATGCTATCTTCTTGTATTTTGAAAATATGGACTTGCTAGGAGCATGTATAGGATGATTTTTGCTTGCTATGGAAGTATATTAAACTCTTTCATCTTGCCTATTTATGGTTTTGAACATGTTAGAAACATGTATTGTATTTGTTGATGGAATTATTGTTATGTGAGAATGGCCTAAATTGAGCCTACATTATATGTTGTTATGTTATATGTGTTCTATCCTCAATTTTGGACTCTATGATGAACATGAATCTCATTGCTATGCCTTGGTGAATTTATGACCTTGTAGAACTTAGAAATGACCTAGGTTGAATTATGAAGCACATAGCTTCAATTACCCGGAAATTGGGAATTTAGAGAAAAGACTCAACTGAGTCGACTCTAGGGAAGAATTGAACACGTTGAACTCTAATTTCAATCCCTGAACGGTTTAGACACCGCTTGGTCAAGTTTACTCAATTTTAAGTTGAGTTATTTATGTGCATTTGAACCCGTTATGATTATTTGGTTATGAGCAATTAATTGCCTTGACTTGATTTATTGTAGAGATTTATACCCTACTTGGTCTGGCCGAGTTCGCTCTTGTCGAATTCGATCATTATTTGGTCTTTACAAGTAAACATCTACTTGTGCATTGCATTAAGTCCACCGGCACTATTTGGTTTGATTTTTATGTCGTGGTAGACGATGTATAGCCTTCACAATTGACCGAGATTCGTGCTCGCTATGGATCGCCGCACTGGGACCTCACACACCCTCCATTGTAGGCCGCAATGGGGAAGTAGCCCCTTTGCCGTAACAATACGTGCCACCGGTCGCTATTATTAGCCGGCGGAGTTCGGTATATCGATGCAAAGTCACGAGCATCGTAGTCACGATATTGGGTTAACAAACTATTTTGCAGAGCTACTGGCCGCGTGCCTATATCATATCCTACTTGTATGATTTATTTCCTTGCACTTACGTGAATAATGTGCTAAGTGCTATATGATGAACGTGAACTATAATTGTGATAAATGCCATGTTATAACATGATCATGCATTATAGTAACTTACTAAGTCTTTCGACTTACCCTATTTGTTTGTTTTGTTTCCTTAGATCCGAGCCGAGGAGACGGTCCACGTTAGACTCGCTTATCCCGCTTGGTTGATTGTATTCTCAAGGTTGCTCTTTTGGACTTTTGTGATTAGCCTTTTATTTTGGAAAGGATCGTTGGGAAGCAAGTCATAGACTTGGCTTGGGTTTTTGTTGTTGTAGTTAACTTAATGGTTTAACACTTGTAATTTTGTATGCCGACTTATATGTCGAGCCCTTTGTTTATATGTTAATGGTTCACTACGCTTTCTTCCGCTAAAGCTCGCTTAATTATTATTGTTGTTGTTGTCTCCCAGGCATGTTGTGGCCGCTGAGGTTATTATAAGCATGTGTTATTATTGTAGGAGTAGTTGTTGTTCCTACCGTAACGCCGCCGAAGACTTGTTTATTTTAAGTTGTTTTTCCAGCCAAGTGTAGCCGAAGTTGTTATTCATATGCGATGTTGCGCCACATGAATTTTATAATCCTACGTGCATGCTTGTGTTATTGATTATTTGACGGCGCGACTCGGGATCTCGCATGGAGATTAAATGGGTCCGGGTTGTCCTGTCATTAATATCGAGCTATAGGTTAGCCGCCGGCCAGATAGGTTCCATGGCCTAGTTGGGTTGGTTATTTGTGTGTTGATTTTAACGCCGAGTGAATTCTTGTAGGAATCCGATGGATAATCCTGTGAGAGGTAGACCCGTAAGAGGTCCGATTGAGCCCGAGGTAGGTACCGCCGCCGAGAATCCTGTAGTTCCGATATGGCCGAATTACATCGCAGACATTGCTTTTCCGGGGCCGGGAGGCGAGCCGGGAGGTCGAGGAGCAAGACCACCACCACCTCCACCACCGAGACCAAGGACCGATACCACTCTCTTAGAGAGATTTCTTAAGTTAAAGCCTAGTTCGGTTCTTGGGGAACCAAACCGAGGGAGGCCGAGTTATGGATGGAGGAAATGATCAAAGTATTGTCCATGTTGGGGTGTACCGACGAAGAAAGAGTTATGCTAGCAACGTTCAAGTTTAAGGAGGCCGAACATTGGTGGACGTTGTTGAAGAGAGTTGGGAGATGCAACAAGTTCCCATTACTGGGCTAATTTCCAAAGAGAATTTAAGAATGAATATATGCAGGATGTGGTTCGCAACCAAAGGGAGAAGGAGTTCTATGATCTTGAGCAAGGTAGCATGACCGTGGCGGAGTATTCCGCGAAATTCACGCACTGAGCCGATATTGTGCGTGATCCGATTCCCATGAGGCACGGAGAACACACAAGTTTGTAAAGGGGTTAAGAGCGAGTTTAGAAAGCATTCTAGCGCTTAAGCTCACCACCGAAGTGATTATCGGCGCTTGATCGAACAAGCATATGAGGTGGAGCAAGATATTGAGGAACACCGGTCAAGAATAATGCTAGTAGTGCACGGCGGTCTACTTTCGAAATAATAATCGTGGAAATATTCGGTAGAAGGGGATATCAAGGAAACCGTGATAGAGAGGTGGAGGCCAAGGTAGCCACAATGCAGAAGCAAGGTAACAATACTTCTTCATCTAGGAGGGGCAACAAGGACACGAGTGGGAGTATGACTTGCGGCTATTGTCGAAGCTAGGACACACGGTTGATTGGTGTGGGCGGCTTGGAAAGTGTACTCTTTGTGGAGATGGTACTCATTTTAGAAGGAGTGCCCAAAGCCGGGCAACTCAACCTGAAATGTGGCTCACTGAGCGGGCAGAGAAGTGTAGATGGGAAACCCAAGGTGCAAGGTCGTGTGTTTGCGCTTGATCATCATGAGGTTCGTGGGGTCTACGGCCGTGATAGGAGGTACTTTTTCTATATTCGATCATAAGGCTCGAAGTTCTCATAGATCCGTGGTCTTCACATTCTTATGTTGCTTCGCACTTTGTTGAGAATCTATGCGTATTGCCTCAACCTTTGCCATATTTGCTTGAAGTGTCTACCCCGCTCGGGGAATATATGCTCGCATCTGAAGTGTTTAAATCTTGTGATGTTTTGGTGGGTGACCACACTTTGCATGCGGACTTGGTAGTTCTACCTATACGTGATTTTGATGTGATTCTTGGCATGGACTGGTTATGTGCTTATCATGCTATAGTTGACTGCCATAAAAGCGGGTTACTTTTTATATCTTAGGGCCTGTACTGAGTTTACTTTTGTGGGTGATCATGCATCGAGTGACTTGCATTTTATTTCTGCTCTAAGGGCTAGAAAATTATTGTCTCAAGGGTGTACGGGTTATCTTGCATGCGTTGTTGATAAGAAGAAGTCTTCGCCGAATTTAGAAGAGGTTCCGGTAGTATGTGAGTTTCCCGATGTGTTTTCTACCGACCATGCTATGCCACCCGATAGAGAACTAGAATTTTGTATTGAGCTTATTCCGGGGACTTCACCGATTTCTAAGGCAATCAGATAGGATGGCGCCTCAGCTTAGGGAGTTGAAAACTCGCTGCAAGAACTCCTAGAGATTGGCTTTATTAAACCGAGTGTGTCGCCTTGGGGCGCACCGGTCTTATTTGTGAGGAAGAAAGATGGGAGTTTGCGGTTATGCATAGATTATCGTGAATTGAATAAGGTGACCATTAAGAATAAATACCCACTACCCCACATTGATGATCTTTTTGACCAATTGCAAGGGTCTATCGTCTACTCTAAGCTTGATTTGAGATGGGGTTACTACCAATTGAAGGTTAGAGAGGAAGACATTCGAGAAAGACTTTTCGCCGACTAGATATGGGCATTTTGAATTTGAATTGGTGATGCCGCTTTGTTGACAAATGCACCAGCGGTGTTTATGGACTTGATGAACCGTGTCTTTCATGCCTATCTTGATTGTTTTGTTGTAGTCTTTATTGATGACATCTAGTGTATTCGAAATCTCTGGAGGAGCATGAGAAACACTTGAGGATTGTCTTATCCATTCTTCTCGAGAAACAACTTTACGCAAAGTTTAGCAAATGTGCCTTTTGGCTCGAGGAAGTATCTTTTGGGGCATATAGTTTCTAGCAGCCGGATAGCCGTTGATCCTTCTAAGATTGAAGCGGTGATGAATTGGAAGAGGCCTAGTTCGCCATCGAGGTTCGGAGTTTCTTGGGTTTAGCGGGTTATTACCGGAGATTTATTGAAGGTTTTTCTCGGATTGTGACTCCTATGACGAGATTGACGCAAAAGAATGTGCCTTTTGTTTGGAGCGAGAAATGTGAGTCTAGTTTTCAAGAGCTTAAGAAGCAGTTGACGACGGCACCTATTTTGGCTTTGCCTAGTGGAGGAGATAATTTTGTGATCTATAGCGATGCTTCTAAGGAAGGTTTGGGTTGTGTTTTGATGCAAAATGGAAGAGTGATCGCCTATGCATCGAGGAAGTTGTCTATTCATGAACAGAATTACCCGACACACGATTTGGAGTTGGCTGCGATTATTTCGCGTTGCATAAATGGAAACACTACTTGTATGGGGCTAAGTTTGAGATTTTCACCGATCATAAAAGTTTGAAATATTTATTTTCTCAAAAGAATTAAACATGAGGCAAAGAAGATGGATGGAGAAATTAAAGGATCATGATTGCACTATTTTATATCATCCGGGGAAGGCAAATGTAGTAGCGGATGCCTTGAGTAGGAAAGTTCACATGTCTTGTATGATGGTTAGAGAATGGAAGATGTTGAAGATTTGAGATTCGATTGGGGTCCTAGTGTTTATGATAGAGGTGTGATTTTCGCAAATGTTCTGCTACGCCGCTTTATTTGGGAAAATTAGAGAAGCGCAAGGAATGATCAGGAGTTGAAGAAAATTATTGATGGGTTGGCCGAAAATGTATCGCCTCGATTTTGTGATTAATAGTGAGGGTACTTTGACATTTCGAGGTAGAATTTGTGTTCCTTCTAATGTGAATTGAAGAGGTTGGTTCTTGATGAGGCTCATAAAACGAAGTATACCATTCACCCGGGAGCACGAAAATGTACTTGGATTTGAAAAGACAATTTGGTGGAAAGGCATGAAGAGGGAAATTGCGGAGTATGTGTCAAAGTGTTTGACTTGTCGGCAGTTAAGGCTGAACATCGGAGGCTGCTTGAGGATTTCTCAACCACTTGAGATTCTGAATGGAAGTGGGAGTTTATTACTATGGATTTTGTGACGGGGTTACCAGCGCTTGATTTAATGCGGTTTGGGTTATAGTTGACAGATTGACTAAATGCGCACACTTTATTCAGATAGCTATCACTTATTCATTGACTCGGTGGCGGCCTTGTATATTCGAGGAGATCGTGAGACTTCATGGCGTACACAATGAGTATTGTGTCGATAGAGATCCGAGGTTCACATCTAGATTTTGGAAGTCGTTAGAGGCTTTGGGGACGGATTGGACTTCGATCGACTTTTCATCATAAGCGGATGGCCGGTCCGGCGATTAATTGATTTTGGAGGATATGCTTGCGAAGCCATGTGCCGTGGATTTCAAGGCAGGATTCTCACTTACCTTTAGCCGAGTTTGCGTATAATAACAACTTCTGGAGTATCAAGATGGCGCCGTATGAAGCTTTGTATGGGCGTAAGTGTAGATCGCTTGATTTGTTGGGATGAAGTTGGAGAGGCGAAACTTTGGGGTTT
>CM028384.1:4124944-4250091 GCA_013146195.2 Codonopsis lanceolata | reverse complement strand
AGCTGCTTTCGGCCAGGCTTGATATGTCGGAAATGTCTTAGTTTGAATTCAAACAGTAATGAAATAAATTTAAACTGATCCATTAAATCGTTCAAGGATAGGACACGTCATGATAGACCAAGTGGACACCAAGTCTGCCGATCGTAAGCTATAAGCAGGTCTTCCGGTGAAGCTAGTGAAGAGGTCTTCCGCTGAACCTGTGCAATTCTATAAAAACTATACTAGGCAAAGTTCTATACACAGTTGCCACGCTAATCGATACGCAGCTCGACTAGCCACTGAAGTATAAAACTAATGTAATGTCTTGAACAGATATAAATCCAACATAAGAATCAACAATCTCCTCCTATTTATATCTGGGTCATCATTACTACAAATGAGGGCTATAACCATTGTGTAGATAATAGCATGTCTAAGAGATTTAAATATATAGTAGCGGGAGACATGCCTCTATCAAACAGAAGAGCACAAGTGTAAGGACTAATCTAAGTGCATACAAAGATATGGAAATCATAGAACAACGCACAGATTAGTATCAAGAACAGTTCAAATATAAATTAAAACTAAGTGTTTAAATTCTGAGCAGATATAAAAAGTAAAGTAACAAGAATTTAAACAAGACAATTTTGAAAAACAGATAATCTTCTGTATTATAAACAAGATGTTTACATATTACAGAGTTTTCAAAATGTAAGATAAATACAAAGGTAAAGGGAAGAAAAGATACAATTTACCAAGGTCTTTTCCTTTGCCTTTGTAAACTTTCCTTTTCCCTTCGTTCTTTCTCTAGCTCTTCCATTCTTCGTCGTGCTACTCCATCGGCATCGGTAGGAGTCGGTGGAACAAGAGCGGTAGTCGAGTTCTTCACGAAGATGATTGTTCTCTTCCATCAACATTCGGTTGATTGATCTCATTTGTTTCTCCTCTGATGGCAGAGATCACGATCACGATGGGCATTCATAATATTGTGAGCAGAGTCTCGAGCTAGGTTGTTGAGCTCTAGAATGGGAGGGCGGCCATTGCCGAGATGGAAAGTGATGGCATGGAAAAGCTCGTAGAAGAGGGAGGAGCAGATAAGTACACATTCGTCTCTTTGAGCTTCGATGTTGATCTTGACGTCTGTGAAGTCGTATCGTATCTATCCAAAACGAGTCCAGACATCCTCTTGAAATTGTCGTAGAAGAGCTGCAGTACGGTCATTGGCTTTGGAAGAGGCGTGTGGCTATTTCGGCGATAGTGGTAGTGATCTTTGGTAAGAGCGCCTAGTTCGTATATGGCGTCCTAGCCTTGACAAAATTTCATCATTGGCCGGTGAGAAAGTTGATGCACGGCCAATGTGAATAGGAGATACATCTAGGAAGGGTTGTTGGGGTCGAGGAGGATAGAGTGGAAGGAAGAGTCGGATGAGGAAGAGATGATTTGAGGTGGAGAGGAGGAGGGGTTGGTGGGGAATCCAGCTCCATATCAGTGTCAGTATTTTCACTGATATGGAAGGATTCGGGTAGGGGGTCGGTAGTGAACCAGAAAGAGGGGGCAGGGTAGAAGAGGGATTTTGGTTTGCGTAGGGAAGGTTGAGGAGGTTGTTGGTTTGGGATGAAGAACTGCGCTCTCGAAGAGTTCAAAAGGAATTTGGCAAGACGAGTTTATTGGCTTTGTGGGAGGGATTAGTTGTGGTGTGGTTGATGAAGTTGGTTGGGATTGATTGTGAGGTGAGGAAGGGGTAGAAGGGTCGGTGAGTAGTTGAAGGGTGAAGGAGGAGGAGGAGTGGGGGGTTTTGGTTGGCTCCTCACGGTTTGAGGCTCTCTGAGGGATAGGCTCTCCTCCGGAGGTCGTGAATTCCTCTAAGTAGATGACTCAGGAGGAATAGGTTCTTGGTTGGGTGTGGCGGTAGAGGCTTGGCTAGAGGTAATGGGTTGGGCGTCGGTAGTTGGTTGGCGGTGGGGGCTTCAGTGCGGCGGATCTCCTTTTTCTTCATGGCGGTGAATAGGAGACTCATTTGCTTCCATTAGGTGTGAGGAGAGTTCTCGGTGGTTGGTCCTCGAAGGTTTTAAAGTCGCCTTCGTTTTGGTTTTTTAGGAAGGGTGGATGCGAGGAGAGGGTGAGGGTGGTTGATTGGTTTGGGTAGATGTAAGTTTGGGAAGAAGAGGTTTGTTGGTTGGAAGGTTGGAGGTCTTCTTCCTAATAATCCATTTGGCTGCTCTCTTCGGTAAAACCTTGTATCTTAGGCTTGTTTTCTTCTTGCCCTTGGCTTTAAGCTAAATGGCAGTATGCGCCTCATCGCCCCAAGTCTTTGGCTTTTGATGGAGGGGCGTGGCCACTTGTTCATCAAACTTTGCAAAGGCCTTTTTGAGGGTCCTGCTGGCCGCGTCATGTGCTTCCATGTTGAAGCGAGTTACTAAGATCGGTACAGGCTTAGCCACTTTGTCAATGGAGACGAGCGGAAGACCCTTTTGCAGCCTTTGCTTGTTCTCATACTCAGAGTATTTGCTGAAGAACGAAGCGGTTTGTAAGACCCCGATTCCCGGTTAGCTTGAATTGCGTGCAATGCTCGCACTTCTTCCCTTGTTGATCGCTTATTTGATTTCTGAGAGAGTCTAGATGTGTATGAGAGATCACATTAAGATCAAAATACTATTAAGGGATGTCATTTAGTTGTTGACTTGCTAAAGTCACAAGTTAAATAACCCGACGATAGTCGAAATGTGGCGATTGAGAGTTTACTCGGGTTTTATGTTCACGACCTCGATTTGGTCCTAGATCTTTACATGATGATTGATTAAAATGTTTAGATGTATTAAGACTTCTAGTTGGATGTATTTATTAAGTCTTGCGATGTTTTGACGCTTCGAGAATAGCAATTCTCCTTATCGCGTAGTTTGAGATTGAGCCGTGTGAGCATCTCGTCTTTCGGGTGTTCTTTTCTCCTATCTGTTGTTCATCATCTGAGTGACATTCAATCCTATTCTATAGCCCTTTGAAGTGTTTATAATCATTTTTATAAAGTTTACATGTGGTCACGACGTTCAAAGTATAGTCGTCGTCATATGTTTAATTTCGCGATTCGCGTTTTGTTAACGTATCGCTTTTCGTATTTTCCTTACACTTAGTTTTGTTGTAACATTGGGTATGTGTTTGGGACCTTTCATTAGTCTTTTAACATGCTTTAAAACAAGTAATTATGCTTGTTCATTCGTTGTTTCGATCGTTAGTTTGTTACGTGTAATTTCATCCGTTATACAACGATTCTGGACGATTTTTGATGCAGCGGCTGATTTGTTTGATCGAAAACCTTCAAGAAAATTTTTTTTGGTTTGGGGTTTTTGAGGCTTCTACTTAGGACATTTACAGTGGCAGGAGAAGAAATCGCGTCGTTTAGATCGAGCGGTGTTCAAACTGGAGCCATCGCAGTTGGACTGGCCTTGGCGAAATCTTGTAGCTACAGCACTGTGCTTCGAGCAGCCAAGGTCCCTGTTTTGGGTTTTTGATGTGTAATTCCTATCCTACCCTCATTAAACCCCCTCTAAACCCTTCCTAACCCTCAAACTAAGTCCTAATCATGTCCTAACATGTTTGGGTAGTTAATTAGAGTTTGATTAGTGGCTAATTACATCTAACACTCCCTAATTGTACCAAGGAAATCTCATTTGTGCCCTTACTAAATGGGAGGTATAAATAGCCTATCTCTTCACAAATTCAGCCACTTCTCTCATTTCTCCTCCTTCATCTAAACCGTATAGTGAGAGAGAGTTGGGAGACCATGGAGTTTCAAGCCCTAGCCTCCTTCCTCCTCCAATCCCCGAAGATCCGACCGTTAGATCGCCTTCAAACTTGATTCTTGGCGTATTCGACGAGAGGAACAACTTCACCGATCGGATTTCCGTTCCTTCAAGTTTTTATTCGGGTCAAGTAAGCTACTAGACCCTCTCTTCTCTTGATTTTGTGCTCATTGACCCTAAGGAAAACAAAGAGGATTGCTATTTGAGGTCAATGAGTACACAAGCATGATGTGTGTGATTTTATTTTGATTTTTTGGATTTTGATGGGTGAACTTGCTAGAAGCATGATTAGGTTGATTTCTATGTTTAATGGAGTATGTTGTTAAGTTGCAATTGATAATTTAGACTTGGATATGATGAGTATCTGATTCCCTAAAAATTTAGGGTTGATTATATGTTGATGAATTAAATGGGTTAATGGTTATATGTATGATTTTTGGAGTTTATATGGATATTATGAATTGTTAGAATCATACATAGTTATATGTTTGGGAGTTTGGAATTAAACTTGATAAATCTTGAATTTTGATTGTAAGTATGAAAGGTGAATCTTGACAATGGGTTACATGTTATAATGCTTCGTTTGACTTTTGAAAATAAAGTTGACCTTCATGTATATAAGAGTATGAAGGATGAATTTTTACAATGAGTTACATGTTGGAATACTTGATGAATCTCTATTGTTAATTGTAAGCGTGAGGGATGAATTTGTCACAATGGATTACATGTGAATGTTTCGTTTGACCTTGAGAATAAGAGTTGGCTTTCATGAAAATAAGAGTATGTTAATATCTAATTCATGAATTTTTGGTTGTGAGCATGTAAAATGAATTATCTTTATGGTTCACATGAATAAAATGTAAGGTTTGACTTCATTGGGTTTAGTTGACTTTTATGCAATAAGAGTATGTTGGTCAACTATAATTCATGAATTGTTGGTTATGAACATACTAGATGAAACTACATCTTGTTTAGATTAATGGTTATTTTGGATGAAAGCATGCTTGATTAAATGCTATATTGAGATGCATGCTTAAATTCTAATGGTTGAATTTAATTGTTAAGTGTTGACCTATGAACTATGTCTTGGGTTTTTGTTGGGAAAGTATGGAATGTTGGGTTGCACAATGTTGCTAACCTTAAGAACTTAGCCAAGAATAATAGCTAATGAATAATAGGAGGGCTATGATGCAAATAGCTTCTATGCCTTCAAATTTGAAAAGAATAGAAATGACTCAGCAGTCGATTATTGGACTAATATGAATATAGTGAATCACATATTAAGATCCTACGAAATTTGGGGTAGTTTTGATGGAGGTCAAGCCTCCGAGCGTTTTCAAGTGTATGAAGAACACTTGGGTATTAGAGACTTGATATTATCGCTCTAAGATGTTTATGTGTTAGTTAGCATAGAAATGCATAACTATGTGATTTTTAAGTAAATATCTACTTGCATGGATTAGTACGGTGTGTTGTACTTTTCCCTTTATTTGAGCATGTGAGTATATATTACCTGTGCTTGAGTTTGAGTCCAGCTGGCGGTTTTGTTTTGAGTTTTTGGCGGGACGATGCATTGTCTTCACGAATTGTGGGATTCGTGATCGCAATGGATCGCCGCCGGGTTTACACACCCTCCACCGATGGCCACGGTGGGGAAGTAGCTCATCTTAGTTAGAGTAATACACATGACTTTGATAGCTATGGAACCCGAGCGGAGACTGTTTCGGGGACGTCGATACCACGAAAGGGATATCGAGGGCACGTTTGTTTCCGCAGGAGTTGCACGCTGGAAACAGGAAAAAGAAAATCATCTTCTCTCGGTTATGTGGTTTATTTTATGAGCATGTATGAATTGATGTGATACATGGTTAATGGGATTATTTTCATGAGATGATGATTTCTTGTTAAGATGTTATAGTAAAAATATAACATACTAATGAAATGATGATTTTTATGATTTATGTTATACTAAAAATATAACATGCTATTTATGATTAAAATGGGAACAATAGTCTCTCATTCATGAATTTTTATATGAGTTGTGATAAATGAAGAATTATGAAACTCATGGTGCAATTGGTTTATATGGTTTGATGGGAGTTTAAATGTAGAAATAAAATACTACATATTACGGAATTTAGAATCATAGTCTATTGATATGATTTATTTCATGATAATTTATGAAGAATTATATTCCATGTGACTATGGTTGGATTTGGTTTGTGTGGGAAATTATACCATGAAATGTTACATCATGAGTATGACATAAGATGTACATGTTTTATTTGAGCATTATGCCATGCCATGACATTGCATCTTTAGTAGCTTACTAAGTCATTATGACTTACTCGTTTGCTTTGTTTTCCTTAGATTCGAGCCGAGCTAGTACTCGAAGGAACCACCGAGCCTACGATAGAAGTGTAATTTTTATAAAGGTTGCTACTTTAATTTATTTTTGTAGCCTTAGTTATTTGGAAAGGACGTTTGGGAAGTGAAGTTATATAGACTTCACTTTGGGTAGTAAGATTGTGTTATTGATTTGGTTCTTGTAATTGTAAATTATTAATAATTGGTTTTTGTGAGCCGACAAATGTTAGTCGAGCCAAGTTGTTTAAATACATATTTATTCTAAATCAAGTTATTTATATTGTTGGTTATGTTGTACTCCAGCATGTTTAGCCGTTGAGCGTGTAGACTAGAGTCTTAGACTTAGTGTAATGTTGGGTCCCGGCTGTAATGTTGCCGATGACTTGGTTTATTTGTGATATATATATTTGTATTTCATGACAGGGAGTTTTATTCTACGTGTCCAATGTTGCGGCACGTGCGTCGAATTTTTGGATCGAGAGATTAATTATCTCTTTGGTTGTTTTTAGTTTGAGCTTGTTAGCTCGGGCGCCACTGTGATTTTATGTTTCGCTTCCGCATGTGTTTTAAGTTGTTGGTGTATTGCCGTTATGGCCTTACCCATTATTTGTCATTGCTTGATGTTTTGTGTGTTTTGACGTCACGACCTTGGGGTCTCGTATTGGGATCCGAGTCGGGTCGTCACACGGTTAGCTACTTCTCCTTGGCCACCACTATCAGTTCGTCTTCCTTCAAGGAAGAGTTGACATTTACGTCGTCTTTGAGAAGGGCATTGATCAGCCTTACGAACGGGCGCTTGCAAGTGGGGTTGTTCTTCGCTTTCTCTACCCACTGCTTTAATTCATTGAAGATGATGGCCCCCTAGTTGAGACGGAGCTGAAGGAATACGACACTGGTTAAGTTGATCTGTTGTGCCGTAAACATGTCATGTGCTCCACTCTTGAATAGAATCCCCTTGTCAATAAGGTGGCTTGAGCAGTAGACGTCCAGAGGGAAGAGATTTCTGAGCATTTTCCCTTGTGGTTCTCTGTAGGTATCTACGCCCCTTTGCTTCCCAGGCATGTACAGCCTCAGCAATGGTTGCTTCGAGTGCGCCACCGAAGTGCACACCGTTGATTGTGGAGATGGTCTTGGCAATGATAGAAATGGGACGACCTCTAATCCATCCTCGAAGAACGTTCTGGCTCATGATTTCCATTCTTTGGTAGAATTCTTCTGCCACAAAGATACTGTAATTCTTGTCGTTGAGGCAGAAGAGGGGGAGTATACCAGAGGTGTTCATATCCTCGCATGCCTTGACGCCGACGGCTATTGTGCAGACTGACTGAAGGTCAATGCACATCCCTGGAATATACAGTTTTGGGTCTAGTGCCACTATGACGTCATGAGAGGCGGGAAAAGTTGGATATCCCGGAAGGTTGACATCCAAACTTGGAGGAATGTCGGTATCTGGGTTCAGTTTCTTCCCGCTGTCACGCTTCGATTTTGAAGTTTTTGCCTGAAAGAAATGCAAATAAAAATTAGGGTTTTTCACCTTAAGAACTAAACAACTAGAAATTTCAATGTTTTCTAAAATTATTTGAAATTTTTGAAATGAAAACTTGAAACCCTAGAATGTTTAGAGTATCCACACCAGAGAAATGTATAACAGAAGTTTTTCAAGATAATAAACATTGAAAGCATATAAACGACTGTTAGTTTTCTAGGTTTTTAAGAACAATAATGGCGAATACTGTAGAAACTCGAAAATGACCGTTTGAATTCCAATACGATTTTAGGTTATGAAGTGAAATGCAAAACAGTAAACAATAAGTTTCAAGTAGTAGAGAAGAACATACCATTGCTGTTGATGAGAAGAAGAAACAAGAAGATTTGGGAATAATGAAAACAGTTGCACGGAAAGAGTATGAATAGAGAGAGAAATATTTTATCAAAGGGGTTCCGTAAAGATTTGCAAAAGGCGGTTCAAGGTCTATTTAAAGGCGAGAAAATTTTAGCGCAAAAAGCGGGAACTTTGGATAGTTTCTTAGTACCAAATTTTATCCTTGACCCTCTTTATTGCTTTAGAAACCTCTTTAATAAAAATGACTAAGTGAAGAAACTAACCTTTAAGTCTTCCGCTCAAGGGAAACTTACGTCTTCCGGTCAGTCTAAAACTAAGTCTACCGGTTTGAAAGAAAATGAAATAAAACTTTGAAATTAAGCAGTAGGATCAATCATACCAAGATTTCTCCTTAAATAAGCAAACCTGGTGGCATCCAGTGGTTTTGTGAGAATGTCAGCCAATTGATGCTCAGTTGGAACATATTCCAAACTGATGTTACATTTCTCCACATGATCTTTGAGGAAGTGATAACGAATATCAATGTACTTTGTCTTGGAGTGCATCACTGGATTTTTGGAGACTGAAATTGCTGATGTGTTGTCACACATAATTGGACAATTTGCAGTCTTGATGTTGTAGTCCACTAGTTGTTGCTTCATCCATATAAGTTGAGAGCAACGGTACGCTTGCAGCAATGTATTCAACTTCGTGGTTGAGTTTGCAATTGATCCTTGTTTCTTGCAAGACCATGAGACAAGTCTATTTCCAAGGAATTGACAAGTCCCACCTGCTTCTCGCTCACTTTGCGGTTGTCGCATAATCTGCATCTGAGTATCCAACTAGATCGAAATTGTTGTTTTTGGAGTACTAGATGCCTAGATTTGTTGTTCTTGAAACATATCTGATGATACGTTTGGCAGCAAGCAAATGTGATTCCTTTAGATCTGCCTAAAATCTTGCACAAACACAAACAGCAAACATAATGTCAGGTCTACTAGCAGTAAGGTAAAGAAGTGAACCTATGATTCCTCGGTACTTGGTCATGTTCTCTTGCTTTCCCTTTTCATCTTTGTCAAGATGGCAGTCGGTAGACATTGGGGTCTCGAATCCTTTAGCTGAATCAAGACCAAATTTCTTGATTAGTTCATTTGTATATTTGGTTTGGCTGATAAAGATTTCGTCGAAAGTCTGTTGAATCTGCAGTCCTAGAAAGTAGGTAAGTTCACCCATCATGCTCATCTCGAACTTTCTTTGCATCAGCTTCTCAAATCTTTTACATAGGTTTTGGTTAGTTGATCCAAAGATGATGTCGTCCACATAGATTTGTACCAGAAGAGAATGGCCTTTGTGCTTGAGGATGAATTAAGTAGTGTTTATCCTTCCTTTCACGAATCCTTGTTCTATTAAGAACTTGGATAGAGTTTCATACCAAGCTCTGGGAGCTTGCTTCAGGCCGTAGAGAGCTTTCTTGAGTCGGTAGGCGTGATCCAGTTTGTCTGAAATGACAAATCCTGGAGGCTGTTCAACATATACCGTTTCTTGAAGATCACCATTCAGAAAGGCACTCTTTACATCCATCTGATACACTTTGAAGTCCATGAACGATGCATAAGCTAGAAAGAGTCTGATTGCCTCTAGTCTAGCAACAGGAGCAAAAGTTTCATCGAAGTCAATTCCTTCTTCCTGTCGGTAGCCTTGAGCAACCAGTCTAGCTTTGTTTCTGGTGACATTTCCATCTTCATCTCTTTTGTTTCTGAAAACCCATTTGGTGCCGATAAGCTGGATGATCGATCGACCTTTGAACTAAGCTCCACACCTTGCATCTGTCAAACTGGTTCAGCTCTTCTTGCATAGCTTCAATCCAGTTATGATCTTCGATAGCTTCATCAATCTTCTTTGGCTCGAGTTCAGATACGAATGCATATGCGAACATAGTCTCTTCTCGAACTTTATTTCTCGTATGAACTCCTGTGTTGAGATCACCAATGATTTGAGAAATAGGATGATCTCTTGTTTCAATAATGGTTGGAGGAAGATCACTTCTGGTGGGTTCTTCCCTTAAGAATTCCGGAGTAGGTTGAGAAGGAGATTCACCAAAATCTGGTTCAGAAGAGATAGGATCTTCAAAACCTTCATTTTCTGGTGAACAAGAAGGATGAGTGATCTGTAAAGGTGCTTGGGGTAAAACAGAAGAGATGGGTTATGGGTCAACAGAAGAGTTGGAATCGGTACCGGAAGAGTTTACGTCTACCGGTGGAGGGTTAGCGGTACTGGAAGGGTCTGCAGTTGCTGTTTTCTGATGAGGAGTGGAAGTAGATGCTGTATTTGTGACGACCCAACCCGGATCTCAAGACGAGATACCAAGGTCGTGCCATCAGGACAAACTAAGAGACAGACGAGCACCTGCTAAACATAATAGTGCGAGTCAAAAGATGAGCCAACAAGCTCACGACAGGAAGACAAAGAAATAACGGCGATACAGGATAATAAAAACTAAAACCTGCGAAAGCAAAACCACAATGGGACCCGAGCTAACAAGCTCCTAAATATAAACGACCAAATAGATAGTAAATCTCTCGGCCCAAAAATTCAATGCACGTGACGCAACATTAGACACGCGCAACAAACCATCGGCAACCAAGGCCGGCAACTAACAAAATCCCAACCTGATAAACACCACTCAACGGCTACAACATGCCAGAGGAACAATTCAACCATAACAATATAATCAATACTAAACCACCAACCAAATCTCACGACTAATACTGTCGGAGGTAGGAACAACAATAATACCAAAACTAGAATAAGCGAGCCACAAATGCTCGAAAGACAACGGGAATAAATTCTAAGGATACAAAGGCTCGGCTATACAACCGGCTCCCAAACCACAACCATAACATAAAACTACAATCTACCCAAGTAAAGTCTACATAACTTTACATCCGAGTCTCACTGATAAATAACAACAATAATATAAAGAACTCTAAGCTTATGGCTTGGAAGACCACCTGCCAGAAGTCGTTATCCGAAGCCGCCGCGCGTACTAACGGAATCACTGCACACACTAGGGAAAACAATCACACGGAGTGAGTCATAATGACCCTGTAAGTTTCTAAATGCAATGTATGGCATATTATGACATGGCATGGCATAATGTGCAATCATATAAAATCATGGTATCATGCTAGTATACCATCATGAAACATGTACTTAATTTTTAAAGCACATAAACTCACATAAATCAAGTAGCATATTATCTTTCATATAAATGCTCATAAATAAACATGTGTAACAGTAAACGTAAATCGAACCGTTACAATTAAATCCGGGTTCAAAACCCAACCAACTTACCATGACATCCAATCTCAAACCATGATCTGGGCTCAATACCCAATCAATCATACCCTGGGGTCTCGTCCCCAATAATCACAACTCATCAGTTTCCCTTAATGAGTACTCGTTACATTCATCCAGTCTCCGGATGAGAAATGGGAGCTCGAAAGTAGGCTAGATGGCTCTCTCTCGAGACCACATCCCACTATTGGCCAAATAGTGAGGAGAAAAAGGACCCAATGCAACGATTCATAGCGATTGTTCCCAAAGACTATGAATCGTCTCATTGCCGACAGAACAACCAAACCCGCCAGCTGGACTTTAAACCAAACGATCAAGTAGATATTTACTTACATAACCAATGAGACCAAATTCATTATTATCGGACTCATTAACCCATGTAGGACATAATGCTCTACAATAATCTCATAAACCATGCACATAATTGCAAAGAAACATGTAGGGCATAATGCTCCACAAAATCCCATAATCCATGCACATATTTGCATATAACCACGTAGGACATAATGCTCTACGAAATCTCATAAACCATGCATATATTTGCATATAATCAAGTAGGACATAATGCTCTACCAAGTATCAAGAACAATGCATGTATTTGCATATAACCAATGTGTTTAACTAACTTACAAGTTTAGTTTAAAAACTACATATTGAGGTACTTATTATTCCTCAAGTCATCAACCCAGTCAAGTATAGCATACAAGCTTAATAAAACATAATGTGAGGTCTTCCCTAATCCTCAACTCAAATCAAACCAGAGACTACTACGTTAGTCTCAAAATATTCACAATTCAAGACTTATTATTTAGTCTTTATTTTAAGTACACCGGACTCAATCATAGTCCTAATCGTCACAATGATCGATAACACCAACCCCATACTCAAAAACATCATGACTACTCCATAGTCACTTTCTCACAAGTGCTTTTATAAGCACGCAACCAAAATCCTTAAGAAGAGAATTCTTTCTTAAATCTTCTCTTAAATATACTCGTGATCAAACGCTAGTCTCTATTGTCCCATGCTCTATCAAGCATGCTCAAAAATATATCTCTAGGAAGTCTCCATGACATGAGTGTCTCAATTGGACACAAACCAAAACCCGGTGCGCACAAGCACAACCCAAACAAACCCAAACATTGTAGGGTTTCAACCCAAGGCTCTTTCTCATTTTATTGGCCTTAAAACGACTCCGTTGAGTCTTACTAACACATTTCATTCTTTATGTGTTTTATAAATCCACACCGAAATAATTCATTAAAGTTTACAAACAATTCCCAATAGTCATTCGGGCTTAATTCCCAAGAATAAAATCTCCACAACACATCACAATCATAACCCATTTAAAGTTTGGAAGTTATAAGTTTCACTTCATTACTCAAACGAAATCCGATCGTCGTAGGATTTCAACCCAAGTTCATTTAGCACATACTCGAACTTATAATGACTCCGTTGAGTCCAATCTACCCTTTCTAAAATTTTAGGGCATAGAAGTCATGGTTCTCAATACCCTCTATATTCGTAACTAACATCAATAGCCATCTTCCCAAGTTCGTTTAACTCACATAAACCCAACAAAACATTTATCAATGTAGCATAGAACAAATTTGCCAATTTGTGCATAATTTCCTTTAAGTCACCTTACCAATCCCACTCTCCAAAACATCATTAAATTACACAACCCGGATTAAAATACTACACTATACATGTATAACATTTTAATCGAGCTTTCAACTATGTTTATTAAGCTAATTCATGATTTGGGAAAAATCTCCTTCCAAGTATCTTGGCCAAACAAGCTCAACACACATCAATAATTCACATAACAAGGTTTAATAGACCACTTAGCATATGAATTTCATACTAATCAAGGTCTCACATAGATTCATCCCATCTATATCAACATTTGAAAACCTAGGGTTCATAGCATCTCTAACAACCCTAGAAATTGCATCCATTGACCTCACATAGCAAGAATGATTTTTTCCCTAGGGTCAATGTAGCCAAAAGAAGGAGAAAGAGGGGTAGAAACTTACCTTATCTCAGCCCCTAACAAGCTGCAAATTCTGAATTTCAAGAGGTGAGGTTGTTCTTCTCAACCTTCACTTCAATCTCTCGGTGTAGCTTGGGGAAGGAAGAACCCTAGCTATGGCCTCCCAAGATTGAACCCTTCAAGCCCTAGAAATCGCCCCTTTCTCAGCTCTCTCACGCCTTGGTCTGTTCGCAGAAGACGGGAGGGAGAAGTCGTTCTATGCGACTGATGTGTTGAGAGAGTAATTGGGTTTGGTTTATATAGGTGGGATTATCTCACCTTAATTAACCCACTAATCTACCCCCAAAACTCTAATAAGTGTTTAGGACAAGTCTTAGGCTAATAAGAAGGGTTTAGGTTTAATTTAAATTGGGTTTGGTTGGGTAAAAATCAGACAGTGCGTAAAAGGATTGAAAATCCCGTAATCTGCCCCAGGACTTGAGGCGGGCGCATGGAATTCTATGAGGCGGGCGCCTCATGCTGAAATCCAGCATCCCAAGTTTTGTTGCTTCTTCGCTCGGTCCCGGACTCTCCCACATGCATCCTCGAGCCTTAAAGCTTCGAAATGGCTCACAATTGAACCCTTAAAGTCCTCGAACATTAAACTAATCCATCCAAGTCTCAAACCACTTTTAAAGTAGGTCTAAACTCCCATAAACAACACCCGAAACAACCCGGGGCAAAACCGACGCAAGACGTAACAACTTGCTATCGAAACGTCGAATGAAACCCCCAACCGACGAGTAATAACCCATGATTGTAAACAACTATTAGGGCTACAAAATAGGTCTGAATGCCTCTCAGATGATGCACAACAGATAGGGGAAATAAGTTCCCGAAAGACGAGACGATTGCCCGGCTCAATCTCGAACTACACGAAAAGGAGAATTGTTATTCTCGAGGCGTCAAAACTTCACAAGACTTATTGAATGCATCCAATTAGAAGTCTAGCACTTCTAAACATGCTATTTAATCATCATGTAAAGATCTAGGACCAAATCGAGGTCAAGAACACAAAACCCGAATAAACTCTCAATCGCGTCGCATTTCGACTATCATCGGGTCACGACTTTTGACTTTAGCAAGTCAACAACTATATGACATTTCTTGAAAGTGTTTTAGTCTTAATGTGGTCTCTCATACACATCTAGACTCTCTCACGAACCAAACAACCAATTATCCAAAGAAGAAATGCGAGCATTGCACGCAATTCAAGCTAACCGGGAATCGGGATCTTACAGTATTTGTACCTGTCTCATCATTATCAGAATCATTAGCAACGTTCGGAGCCTTTCTAGGCTCTAACAAGTCATATTCATCAAAAGAAACATGCACAGATTCTAAAATTTATAAATGAGTTTTATTGAAAATGTGAAATGCTTTTAAATGTTTGGAATACCCCAGAAAAATTCCTTCGTCTGATTTTGCATCAAATTTTCCTCTATATTCTTTTCCATTATGAAGAATAAAACATTTATAGTCGAAGATTTTAAGAAATCCTATGTTGGGGGCTCTTCCTTTCCATATTTCATATGGAGTTTTATTATGAAACTTGTTTACGGGGATCTGCAGGTAAAACATGCGGTGTTGGACTACGCCGAAGTACTTAAGTTTAGCTTACGCGGCGGCATTGTTCTTCTTTGCTTCAATCGGTGTTACGTTCTTCCGTTCGGCTACACCATTTTGTTGAGGATGCAAGCGGAGAGAAGTTGTGGCCGATCCCGTGGTCATCGCGTACTTTTCTACACCATTGTTCTTGAATTCAATGCCATTGTCTGATCTTATGTCACTAATGTCTTCAAGCTTTTGAGTTTGAAGTCTTACGAAAAAGCGTGACTAGATCATACGTTTCATCTTTAGATGTCATTGTTTCAATCCAAGTGAACCTAGAGTAGTCGTCAACTACCACAAGTGTATACTTGTCTCGAAATCCGATTGTTGTGATTGGTCCAAAGAGATCCATATGCAGAAGTTGAAGAGGTCTGTTTGTTGACAAGACAGACTTTCTTTTGAAGGAAGACTTGGAAAGTTTTCCTAGTTGACAAGCTTTACAACTTCTGTCATGGTCGGTAGACACTGTAGGTAGACCTTTGACAAGCCCGTTTTTGGAGAGCTTGGAGAGGTGCTTGAAGTTGAGATGACTGAGACGCTTGTGCCATAGCCAACTATTGTCACGAACGTTGTTAGCTACTAGGTAAAGGCTTGAGAATCTCCCTAGAAGATTTAAGTCCACGACATAGACGTTTCCTTGTCTATTGCCGGCCGGTATTGTAGAAGCGGGATTCACTTGTCTTTGATGAGGCAGGTTGGAGTTGAATTGGCATAGCAAACCTTTGTCGTAGAATTGGGATATGCTCAACAGATTGTGCTTTAAGCCACTCACTAGAGAAACTTTGTTAATGGAGAGACTTCCTCTAGTGATTGAGCCATATCCAATTGTCTTTCCTCTTACATTATCTCCGAAAATAACAGTGGGTCCTTTTGCTTCAGCTATATTAGTAAGAAGACTTCTGTTTCCTGTCATCTGTCTTGAGCAGCCACTGTCCACGTACCAGATGTCTTTGTTTTCTAATTCTATAGCCATGAAGCATTCCTGAAATATAATTAAAGCAACAAGGTCCCCTTTATTTTCTTTTGGGTCCTAAGGATTAGCAACCTTTTGGAACCCATACCTGCCTGACCTTGAAAGAACTAGGTCTCTCAGATCTTGGAGTGAACCTTAGCAGGCATTCTGGGGCCAGATGGCCTAGGCAATTGCAAGAGTGACATAAGTGGAAATTCCATAGAGAACTGTTAGTGACTTTAGCTGAAGAGTGATTATGATCATTCCTTTTCTTGACATCCATTCTTGGTTTAGCTTGCTTGTTGACGGTAGACTTAATTGGTTTCTTTTGAATCTTCCTAGGTAGGTTACCATCAGACTTAGCTTTAGCTTTTCTGTTGATTACCTTTTAAGGAGGATTTGGTAGACTACCTTTAAGTTTACCTTCAACAGGTAAAGGAGTCTTGCCTGTTTCATAGTCAAACTTGATAGTTACTGGTAGAGGTTTAGTAGGTCTACCGCCAGCAGACTTTGCCTTAGCAAAGTTGTTGCCGGCAGACTTCACTCTCTCTACCGTTACCTTTTCCGGTTTCTCATTTGAATCGGTCATTTTGGCTTTTCCTTTCTGAACTTTTGGGTAAACATAGGGAACACTTGAATAGCCAAGGCCTGGTTTCCCTATATTTTCGAATGTCTGTTTAGAGAAAGATATATCATTAGCAGTCTCGGAGGATTCACCTTTCTCTATGACTGAAGAGAATGTCGAAAGGGGCACATCTGAATATCCTATGCCAGTTTTATCATTATTAGCTTTTTGGCTTGAAAGGATTTCTTTGAAGGCATCCTTGGAGCTGTTCCAGGAGTCAATTGTCTTTTGCAAGGCAATTTTCTCTAGGTCAAGTCCTTTGATGTGCTCAGATAGACATTCAATTTTTTCATAACGGAATTTGTTTTCTTCCTTCAGCTTGATACTTTCTTGTTGACAGCTATTGAGAGTTTGAATCTCAGCTGCCATCAGAGATTTCTCAGTGGTAAGTTTCTCACAGTTCTTGGCCAGTTTAACATAGGCTACTCTAAAGTAATTAAATTCTTCAAGTATATCTTGATTATCCTTGAGAAGTTCTTCCTTACCGAAGCTGTCACTGTTGGTTTCACTTTTATCCAAGGGACTAGGTGAAACTTCGACTTCATTTTCAGAGTCATAGGTAGGACCTGAATCATGAGCTATTAAGCATATGTTAGCTTGCTCACACTCATCCTCCTCCTCTTCTGAATCAGTCTCAAACCATGTAGCAACCTGTTTGTCTTCTATGTCTTCAGCCAACATACCATTTTTTTTTTGAAATTTTCTATAAGTAGGTTTTCGGTATGCTTCAAATTTTGGCTTTGGACATTTGGAGGCAAAATGACCAGGTTTTCTACAGTTGTAACACACAAGCTCTTCCTTAGATGAGCTTTCACCATTCTTCCTAAAAGGTTGTTGGTGTGTGTTCTTCCTTCCATATTTTGCAAATTTTTGAAAACGTTTTACAAACATAACAAATTGTTCATCTGATAAAAAATCATTTTCATAGGAGGAAGTGGAAGGTTTGTTTTCAACAGTGGTTTCTTCTTGGACCATGGCTGGCAAGGACACAGTTTTGAACTGTTTGTCTTGCTCTAGAGCTTGATTTACTTCAAGCTCGTAAACCTTCAAACTTGCGTAGAGACTACGGAGAGTCATCTCGTTTAAGTTTTTGGATTCTTTCATAGCCGTGGTCTTAACATGCCATAAGCTACCTAGAGAGCCTAAAAACCTCATGTTCATTTCCTTTTTGTCATAAGTTTTACCAAGAGAAAAGCATCTATTTATTACCTCACTGAAGCGATCGTATGCTTGTCTCAAGGTTTCCTTAGGATCCTTTTTGAAAGAATCAAACTGCTGGATGTATGTATATTTTCTGTTATCTCTTGTGTCTTGGTCTCCTTCCAAGTATTCCACAAGAGCTTCCCACATCTCTTTTGCAGTTGTACATCGAATCACTTGATGGTATGTGCTTGTGTCTAGAGAGCTGGTGATTATATTAATTGCTTTGCTGTCAAGCTCTACCAGTTTTCTATCATCCTCTGTCCATTCAGATTCTTCTTTGGGTACTTCTGTAGGATTCCCAGCGATAGAGGCTAGAAGATTTGGCTTCATTGGTACATGTTGTCCTGCAGTAACACATTTCCATAATCTGTTGTCAATAGAGTTCATAAATATCATTACTTTATCCTTCCATACATCAAAATGACCTTCGTCCAATATTGGGACGTGGTTAGCATTAGATGTAGGCAACATGTAGTGTGTTTGTGCCATTTGATCGTATCTCTCAAGAGTTTAATCTCGAAAAAACTTGTTTTCAAATAGTAAGGCTCTGATACCAATTGTGGGTCCCAACGGGCACAATAAAAAGCTAGAAGGGGGGGGGTTGAATAGCTTATTGTACACTTAAAACTTTTTAATAAATTCTTTGAAGGGTACTTGTAATCTATTGAAAAGATTGAAGTAGCGGAAGACCTTCAAAGTATCTGTTACAGGTCTGCCGATAAGGACTACCGGTAGACCTTTTACAAGTTAGTTAAGTTCTGATGTAAAACAGATAAAGATAATCAAAGTAATAAACACTTCAGATAACAGACAAACAATAATGAAATAACACAAGTATTTTGGGATGGTTCACACTATAAAGAGTGCTACGTCCACCACCAAGGCAGTCAACCTTGGATTTAAATAGTGCACTATGTTTTCCACTAGATCTATTACAAAGAATATTCCTAATGGATCGTGTACAAAATATTGACTTGTGTTTGGGGTCTAGGGAATTAAATATCTGTAAATAAAATATATTTAATTCATGCAGAAGTATAGTTAATGAATGAATAACAACAAGAAGTATTGAAATAAAAGTTGATGCTCGGCTTCTTGTTGTTGACGAGGACTTCTAGATCTGTTGAGGATCTCTTTAATGCACTGAGTTGTAAGACTTGGAGTTATAGAGTTTCAGAGCAATCCTTTGAAGTGTTCAATCGATTCTATACAGTGTTATGTGTGTGTCTCCAGTCTTCAATGGCAGCATTTATAGCAGGTGCATTTCAAAATATCCATTGGAGAAGATGAAGACTTTAACAGCTCTATTGAGTATGCATTAAATGCATGGGGCTGTTAGTCAGAAATTTCATCTTCACAGATATCTAGAGCAGGGAATGATTTCTGAGATCTTCGAAAGGTGGGCGATCTAGGTGTCAGATCTGAGAGTTGTTGCAAACAGTAGGTGACAGTCTGTTTTTCCTCCTTTCACTGTTCAGGGCGAAAAATCTTCCTGCTTTTCGGAAAGCTGCTTTCGGCGGGCTTGATATGTCAGGGAATGTCTTAGTTTGAATTCAAACAGTGATGAAATAAATTTAAACTGATCCATTAAATCGTTCAAGGATAGGACATGTCATGATAGACCAGGTGGACACCAGGTCTGCCGATTGTATGCTATAAGCAGGTCTTCCGGTGAAGCTTGTGAAGAGGTCTTCCGCTGAACCTGTGAAGTCCTATAAAAACTATACTAGGCAAAGTTCTATACATAGTTGCCACGCTAATCGATACGCAACCCGATTAGCCACTGAAGTATAAAACTAATGTAATGTACTGAACAGATATAAATCTAACATAAGAATCAACAGACTGCTTTTAAGTACTCAAGTTAGACGCCAGAAGGGCGGCTAGACTAAGGTTCGTATGACGTTTGAGCATGACATGCCTACTTCGTGTGGGAATTCTGTCATAGCATACACTTCATACTGTATGTGACTATAATATGACTTAAGAAAGTGATTGAATGATCTCTGCTTCATCACTGTGTGAGTTCTAGTGATCAAATCCAGGTCACAATTATACCATATGTGACTTAGAACTATATCATGAACTTGGACATTAATGATGCTATTTTGGCATGCCGACCAACGAGCTATGCACATACAGTCCTACGGAGCATTGCTGGGAAGCAGTTGACCAAGGGTGATTGATATGAATGTCTAAGGAAGATAGTATGATATGCATCTCTATTTTTGTGTTTCAATGCCATGGCGATCATATTGAACATACGGTTCAAGAGGTTGATCTTGATACACAAACATATTGAGATTTAAGCACCGCTCTTGAGGGATTGAGGATGCTTAAACTAATGTATATATACGGTCTGGGGTATAGACGAGTTTTGTTTTCTAACGAGGACGTTCTATGTTGGTCAGATGGTGATTTGGTATAGTGCTCCACCCTTTACCTTTCTCGTCATGTCGCACGCTTCACTTCCAGTATGAAGAGGCAGTGTTTAACGAGTTTTGATGATACGGTGTGGTTAGAGAGGTGAGTCCATGTGTACGTGTGGGAGTTGTTAGTAATTGGGCTTGTGGCCCGATTATTTAGTCCCGCCCACATGGAAAATATATTTATATTATTATTATTGGTTAATTAGTTTCCTAATCCAAATGGGTTTAGGATTGACTTAACCTACAAGAAATATGTTTCTTGGTAATAATATAAATAGGGCAACTAAAGGGATAAAACTCTAATCCCAGAATTTAGAAGAACACGTCTTCTACAAGAGAATTGGTCGCCTCCTCTCTCCTCCTAAATCTATCTCACCAAAATAATCCCTCTAGCCTAACCATCAAGAGGCTTGAATTTGCGGTGTGAACCAGTATTGATATCCGTGCCCTGTGATATCAATCCAAAGAGAGATACTTGCAGGTTTGTAGATCTTAGTATACGAAGATCGTAGCTCAAGTGAAATTCTTCCGCTTCGCACAAGGTTCAAGTTCGCACAAGGTAATTTATGATTATTGTCTTGGTAACGAACTTGTATGATATATGTTTAGATAAATCCTTCAATTGTCAGTAATTCCAAAGGGAAGTAGAAGAGACATATGACTTCTTTTGAAAAAAACATGTTTTTAATCATAACCAGTTGTATGTCGCTTTGTCATTGCCTAACGTAAGATTTATTTTGAAAGAACCTGTTTTTAATCATAAACTGTTGTGTGTCGTTTTGTCTAGAGTGACCAATCCTAAGAGCCTACAAATTTTGTTATGTGATAGTGATAATTGTAATAGTCGTACATGTGCACCGACAAATGTATACATAAAGAAGAATTCCAAAATTAATAATAGCTTTTTCAAATTTATATGATTTTATATCTTTAATTTTATTGTTTAATATTTTTTGTCTATTTTGTTCATATCGAAGTTTTTTAATTATATAATATTTAACTTTAATTAACTATATTATTTTACATCCATGTACAAACCGTGCAATGCACGGGTGCATCACTGGTATAAAGCAGTAAAGCAAGTAGACATTTTGTGATTCTTCAAATGGGAGGGAATTGAATGATTATGTTCCTTTAGATGGATTTCCCAACGGAGCTAAGAATAAATGAAAAATGGGGAAACTATCTAATTTTATTAATGACAAATTTTCCCTAAGCTCCTGTATCAGATACATAATTTCCACACTGTTCCAAAAGGAACATAAATATCACTATTTCTTTTTTTCTTTTTTTGTTTCCTGCAAAATTCGTTAGTAATGGCAAGAATACTACCAAACACCAAATTTCCAATATACCTTCTATTTTTTCAAAGTAAATCAAAGCTTTTGATCGGACCCGAAGAATACCTATGTTTCTTATTTCGAGGCTCAGGTCATCGTAGTTCAACTCTGTCAAATGAATTTTCTTTTTGCTAATTGTAATACCCCAATCCCACATTAGATAGATGTGAGACTTGTGTTTGATTTATAAGGTAGCCATGTGCTACTACTGGACACCAACATCATCCATGGACTTTTGGGTCGGCTTGTGGTGGGCCTGATGACCCAAGGTGCTGCGTGCTCAGTGGGCCAGTGTGTGGGCTACACGTAGCGGACCGCCCTCTCGGGCTCGGGTTGTTACAAATGGTATCAAAGCGGGTCCCGACCGGAAATGTGGGAACAAAGTGATGTGCGGGCCAAAGTGCTACACCGCAGAAGGTGGGAGCCACCTCTTGATCCCCGTACGAGCCACCTCTTGAATCCTGCATCGCCCAGGGTACGATTCGGCCTTGACGAGGACGTCAAAGATTTGAGTGGGGGAGATTGTAATACCCCAATCCCACATTGGATAGATGTTAGACTTGTGTTTGATTTATAAGGTAGCCATGTGCTACTACTGGGCACCAACATCATCCATGGACTTTTGGGTCGGCTTGTGGTGGGCCTGATGACCCAAGGTGCTGCGTGCTCAGTGGGCCAGTTAGGGGTGTGCACGGGCCTTAAGCCCGCGGGCATTGGTAATGCCTAGTATAGGCCCATATGACAGCGGGCATCATTTTTAAAAGCCCAGTACCGTAGACAAGCCCACGGGCATCAGTGAACGGGCACAGGCGGGCACGGGCTTAGATGGGCTCTCCGATTAATTTTCATGTTTTTAAAATTACACAATATAATTTAAAAAGTCTCAAGCTACCGAAGCCAAAGGAATGAACTAACGAAGGTAGCCAAGGCAGGTAGGCGGTAGCAGTCAATTTCTGTTTTTGGGTTTCATTTTGTCAGTTTGCCTTTTGTTTGAGTTTTGGTGATTTATAATTTTGTATTGGTAATTTGGTATATCACCATATAATAATATAATATTATAATTGAGTAATTGACTAATCTGATTCTTTTATGTTACTGTGAGTGTTAAACTGTTAGTAACTTAGTGTATAATATATTATTATATTATAGTAGTATATAATAATATAATTTGTGCTTTGGTTTATATATAATTTTATATATGATATATCTATTATCTAATATTAATAGACACTAATAAAGTAAATGAGTAATTGTATAATTATAATATATTTAAAATTTAAAAACATAATGTGATGATGGGCCGGGCCGGGCTTAGATGGGCATTAGAACTTGAAGGCCCGGGCGTGTCCGAGCCCTCAGGCATCTAACATCTCTAAAGCCCAGCACTATGTATCAGCCCATGGGCACGGGCACTTTGGGCCGGGCACAGATGGGCACAATGGCAGGGCTCATGCGGGCTCACCCCTGAAATTTGGGCCGGGCCGTGTGTGGGTTACACGTAGCGGACCGCCCTCTCGGGCTCGGGTTGTTACACTAATAATCTTTTGATTTTGATTTCTTTGAAAAATAAACGACTTATCTCTTAAAAAAACATATTTTTCTTTTTTACTTACTCCTTTTTAATTGAAAAATGAACGTCTCTTTTTTTGAAGGAAAAGGAAATCATGAATTGCTCATGAAAATATTTTTTTCTTTCGAAAACCCTTACTCTTTTTTTTGTTATATTATATATATATATATATATATATATATATATATATATTTCTCGAATGAGATGAAATGATTACATACCTCCGAACAGTATTTCGATCAGAACAAAGGATAAATAATCAATTGCTTTCTTTTTCAATCATATATATATATGATTTAAAGGAATTTTTTTTCTTTTGATGATTTTGGGCGCAGCCAAGGTTCTAAAAATCGTTAGGCGGCCGCTAAGCGGCACACTAGCGCCTAGCGTCTAGGGGATTAGTCGGGGCGTAATCGGGGCCTAGGTGAGACCTAGAATTAAGGCATAATTACCATTTTTTGGTAATTTACATCAAAGATCAAACACATTGACTACATTTTTTTTATGTTTGTTATTTTATCAAACAGTTGTCTATATTTGTAAAATGAACAAAAATATACAAACCTACCATTTATCTCAATTCTCAACAACCCCAAAGTAACAAACCAACCAAGTTTAGAACTATATATATATATATATATATATATATATTTATTACTCCACCTGCATACTGCCCCTACAACCCACAGTCTAACATATCATTCATAATCCCTTCTCATTCTAAATTATGAATCTCGAGACAGCCTCCTTCTTCTTCATCTTTTTTTCTTCATCTTTCTTCTATCTATCTGGCAGACCGGCAACCCTGTTTTCTTCCTTTCTTTTTTTCTTCTCTCTCTCTTTCTCTCTGGCAGACCGACTCTCCTCATTTTTTCATCCTCCAATCTCTTTCCTCCTAGATCTAACCCTTTAATCTATCCCCTCTCTCATCCCACCGAATATCCACAAAATCAAACTAATTTTCTTTCTACCTCCCTCTCTGCCGCATGCCACAAAATCAAAGCTACAAAAATAAATTAATGTCGGATAGGTTTGGCGTAGGCGCCGACTTGGTCGATTAGGCGGCGACTAAGAAAGTCACGGCGGTAGGGAGGGACCTAGCGCCTAGGCGGGGCCTACGCAGAGCAAGGCGGGGAGTTTCCGCGCAGCCCAAGACAAATTTGGCTAATGCGTACCTTTTTAATTGTTCACTTGATCCCTCTCTACCGCCGTGACTGTCTTACTTTATGCACTTTACCTCTAACCTTTTTACCCTTTGTCTTTTAGACCCCCTCTTGATCCCTTCTTGTCCTTTAACTCCCTTTGATCTTTTCATGCCCCTTTCTTTAACATTTTATTTATTTATTTATTTATTTTTGAAAAAACCAATTTTTTTCTTTAGTTTGAGAAAATGAGTTTCTTTTTACTTTTTTGAAAAGAGATGTATTTTTTTTTAATTTTGGAAAATGAATTTCGCCCTTTTTTCTAAAAGATTGAATTTTTTTTGAAAGAATGAATTTTGTTTTGTTTTGAATTTTTGTTTTAAAATTTGAAAACCATTTTTTTTTGTTTTATTAAATGATTGAAGATTATATGCATACAAGAAGTCAAAAAATATAACAGAGAAAGAAAGTAAATAAATCTAGTCTAGTTTAATTAAAACTCGAATTTTTTTATAATAATTGGAAAGTAAATAAATCTAGTCTAGTTTTTATTGGAATATAACAACAATGGCTCTTACCCCGAGAAACCCTTTAAAATAAGGTTGAAAGACATCAAACATTAACCAACCTAGAAACTACTAGGAAGAGATAACTTGAATCCACCAGATAAAAGAGAAAACTCTAATTTTATTAAAATATCAACTCAAATTCGGAATTACAATGAAGTCTATTTTTATATGACTAATAATGCTTGGAAAACAAGTCAAAATCTCCTAAAAAGTAGCCTAACCTATATGGTAACCTAGTAGGACTTAAATTCATCACTTATATACCTAAATCTACTTATAAACATAAAAATATTACCTTATATATTCGAAAATTACAATAAAATAAAAATACTCAATCTTAAAATTAAAACTAATCAAATCTTGTCCTACATCAGTCACCCACTCTTGAAAAGAACTCGTCCTCGAGTTCATACCCGAAACTTGAAATTGTCCATGCCAAACAAAAAGATATTTTGAGTAGTATAGCTTTTCATGCAACCTTGAATCTTCGAAATCCTTGAACATATCTGAAATTGAAAAGGACTCAAAAACTCGAAAGAAACTAGGAGAATTAAACAAAAACTCGCTTGGCATAACGCGTGATCGTGGGCATGCCATAGTAGTCACATACTGCCCCATATCATCCTCATCAAATAAATTTGCAGCTCCAAAATATCTTATATCCCCAAAATTATGTTTTTCATAACTATCTCGCTCGAAAAATAATTGTTCAACGTCATCATGCATGTTTTCAAACGCAAGCTCAAGCAAATTTAAATCTTCCAAATCCAGGTCACCTGTGAAAAACGGTAGATCAGCCTTAATTTTTGGAAACTGTTCTACGTACCTTGTGATTGGCACCTCCTCTCCTTCAGAATTGGAATCCACATCCTCCTTGGCCGGCGGATCACGAGGAGGGTTTACCATGCGTCCTACAGGTTCTGCATGAGCCCCTGCCCGTTGCCTAGGGTTTGCACCACCCTGCTGAATCTGTACTGCCATGTTATTCAGCGTAACTACCATGCCATTCATCGTCTGTTGTAGTTGCCTAAGCATGGCCAGTATAGCAGCGTTGGTGTCATTGTTATTGCCATCGTTAGCTGCCATCTTCAAAGGATTAACTCCGCTCTGATACCAACTGACGCAGCGAAAATAATAACAAAGGCTCTTACCACAAGAAACCCTTTAAAATAAGGTTGAAAGATATCAAACCTTAACCAACTTAGAAACTACTAGGAAGAGATAACTGGAATCAACCAGATAAAAGAGAAAACTCTAATTTTATTAAAATATCAACTCAAATTCGGAATTACAATGAAGCTTATTTTTATATGACTAGTAATGCTTGGAAAACAAGTTAAAATCTCCTAAAAAGTAGCATAACCTATATGGTAACCTACTAGGACTTAAATTCATCACTTATATACCTAAATCTACTTCTAAACATAAAAATATTACCCTATTAAAATTAAATACGAAAATTACAATAAAATAAAAAATACTCAATCTTAAAATTAAAACTAATCCAATCTTGTCCTACATCATACTCTCACATCTTAGCCTATCAATGTAGGTCGAATCAGGGAAATCCAACCTAGAGAAAATATTCGTAAAATAGTTTTTCCTAAGTTTTTGCTAACACATATTACGATAAAGCACGTTACGTATCAAATGCAAGTTCTAAATAATTAGATCCCGAGTAAAGTCATTCAACATTCAAATTTTTGTTCAATCAGACCCAATCAGAATCACATATAAGAATGAATCTTTTGGATATAAAATTAGAATATGTCTTTTTATTGGATTTTTACTCCAGATGGCTTTTGATTTCTCATTATTTTTTTCTCCAATTCATACTCACAATCTTTGACAAAATTCCCCTATAATATATACTCTTAACACCACTTTATCTCTTACCACACTGTCAAAACCCCGTTTCGAGTACGAGATTTGGGTGTCTATTACACATAGTCTTTCTCTTACACCCTCAAAAATGGCCAACCAAATAGCTTTCTTCTAGTTCTCTCATTTTTCTTAATTTTTCTCAATGAATCAATGGCGGGTATAGCTACGTACAATGTTCAAACCTTGGGAGCCAAATCTGATGGCAAGACGGACTCAACTAAGTCTTTCCTGAGTGCATGGTCCTTGGCATGTAGCTTGGCTGGCTCTGGAGTGATCTTCATGCATGCCACTCGAACGTTACTTGGTTGGGGCGGTACTTTTCGAGGGCAAATGTAATAACAACGATATTACGTACATTTCATATTGATGGTACCCTCGTCGCCCCTTCCGATTACGGTGTCATTGGAAACGATGGAAATTGGCTACTATTTCACGGCATCGATGGAGTCACCATTCGTGGTGGGATCCTTGACGGCCAAGGTACCGGATTGTGGGCTTGTAAATCTTCCGGCCAGAAATGCCCTAGTGGCGCCAGGGTATGTCCAAAATTATGAATAAGATTTTTAACGTCAAGTAGTGTAAAATATTTTTTAGGTAAGCTTAGCTGACAGTGTATAAAAAATTATACTCGGTTTAATTCTTGTAGTCGTTGATATTTTCCAAATCCAACAACATATGGATTGTCGGGCTGACATCATTGAATAGCCAACAATTCGTCATCGGCAGAAACGGGTGCCAAAACGTGAAGCTACAAGGAGTGAAGGTATTTTCCCCGGGCAACAGTCCCAACACTGATGGAATTCACATACAACAATCGTCAGGATTCATCGTCTTAGAAGGAAAATGTGTGAGTGGATTGCATGTCAATTGTCAAATTGGATTTGTCATTTGAAAATTTATGTGGGTACAAAGAAATTGAGACAAGGGAGGAAAGGAGAAATGCCAATAAAAAAAAAGAGGGGAGAAATGCAAAGCAGAAAAAGAAAAGTAGGTTTGTTCTTCATCTTTAAAAGAGGCAAAGAAGTCAGAAAGAAAAATGAAAAAAAAAAAGAATGAAATGGAGAGCTTGCCAAGCAAAAAGAAAAAAAATGTTAAAAAGAAAAGAAATGAGAGTTCATGTGTGATTCATCTTTGTGAAATTGAAATAGTGGTTGGTGACTTGTTGGGTCCCTTGGATTGTTGTTGAAAATATGTGAAATTGATTATTGGAAGAATAAAAAGGTATGAGAAGGCATGAGATTTGTGATGGAGGAGATTGAGGATGCTTTTCAATTGGTGATTGTCATGCATAAATTCTTGGCTTTTTCTTGACTTATACACCTCAATTTTTATTCTATATCCTACCCTTACCTTAAGCCACATTATAACCATTGAAAAGACCCTTTGATTTTTGCATGCATTTCATTTTATAAGTGGTGGAGATTTGACAGATGAGCAAACATATGGTAATGGCATGCTTTGTTTTGATTTGAGTGCTTTTGATATGATATCCTCTTAAACACTTGAGCGAATTGAGAGACATCCATTGTGAGGGTATTGAATCTTGTTGCATTTGACTTCGATGATATTGTTAAGCATTGATGAGATACTCTGTTTTTTTTCAAACTACTCAGAATCATATCGCCTGCTTGCTTGGAACTGCTTCATGCTTGAATTTTTCAATGTATGATTAGTTGGAATTGTTTGGGGTTGAAAAAAAAAATGAAAAGAGAGGATGGAGAAGATTTCTCTTTTGAGACCTTTGTCTGGTATATATGCTTGAGGACAAGCATATTTTATTTTTTATACATTTTATTTGTTATATTCCCTCATAATTTGATCTTTTGATGTATCAAGTTGACTAACTTGATAACTGTTTATTATAGACTGATTTTAATGGGCTTGGATCAATAGAGCTTACAAGTGGATGATTGAAATTTAAATGTGAATGAGTTTTGGACTCATCAAGTCGGGAATAATTGAATTGAGCTTATGAATTCAATATTTTGTCTATTCTAGTGTCCTAACTCTTAATGCTTTTAACAAATTAAATCTAGAGAGCTTATTCTAGGTTGTTTGATTAAAAAGATTCAATTAGAGAGCTTGTTTCAATTGATTGCGCTTAAGGGACAATTCGGGTTAACAGAGCTTGTTGTTAATTAAATGGTAGAAATTAAGGGGTGGGTAAAAAGAAGAAACATTACATTGATCTTGATTTAATCTGTGTTGGGGATAACTGAATTGAGAACTGGAATCTTTCTTTTACATAGCAATCGAATTTTTGTTATTTTCATGTTGTTTGATTTTGTTTTGAAGTGGTGAATTAAGTTAGTTTAATTGAAGCAAAGCCCCCCCATTTTTTCGTTTGCAAAATAATTAATACTAGAGGCACATATAAAATCATCCGCTCTCCCTGGGATCGACTCTTACTTGCTGCTACTACTAGTTAGTTGCTGTAGGGAAAGGAAAAAAAATTAATTTTGCGTGCTTCGGCAGCACAGTTAGGAATTAGGTCAAATGCATGTAAAGACACTTGTGCGGTTGTGACTATGAGGTTGTCTTTATGCACTTGAGCGTGGATTTGGGGACGTCGATGATATACGACGAGTTTGGGCTATGTATTAGAGTCTGATGTTGTTTTGTGGATACTAAGTATTAAGTCTTAATTAGTTGGTGATACTAGACTAACTTAGTAGTCTTTGATTTGGTTATAAATGGAGGATCATTGTAGACCTCATGGCGTAATTGTGAATAAGCTTATATGTTATTCTTGTTTGGGTTTGTAACTTGGTGATCATGAGCACCCCAATATGTGATTACTTGGACTAAACGTGTAGTTAGCCGAGCCTGATAAGTATGTGCATCTATGTGCATGGTGATCGATTTGGGTTTTAGTAGATCATTATGACCTACTTGATTTGAATGAGTCCGCTCTTGTCGAACTTGATCCATGTTTGTTAAGGTACGTAAATATCTACTTGTGTACCTTCTTTAAGTTCAGTTGACATCTTTGCTATTTAGCCGGCAATGGGACGAATCACAGCCTTTGGGTAAGCAATCACTATGAGTCGGCGCATTGGTTCCCGTTTCTCCTCACTATTTGGCCAATAGTGGAATGTGGTCCTTGTATTAGCGCCATCTAGCCTGATAGCAAGCTCTCATCTCTTCATCCTAGGTTGGATGAAAGGCAACATATACTCATTACGATAAACGGATGAGTTTTGATTACTCACTAGGGAAAACCAGTGATAAGATATTGGATATGATATTGGTTAATTATTGGGCCGAGCACGAGATCTAGTTCGGTTGCGGTTCGACATGTGTACAACACCTGCGACCTAGATAGATAGTCAGATTTTATTTCCTGCTATATGTGTTTATATACGAGCACTTATGTGATAAATAATGTGCTATGTGAATTATATAATTATGTGCCCATGATGAATTGGTACATGATTTACTTTTGGTATACTATTATGATGCCATGATTTGTATATATGCATGCTTGAGCATTATGCCATGAAATGTAGTTGCATGAAGTAGCTTCCTTGGTCTTTATGACTCACCCCACGCCTTTTTTTTTCCTTAGTGTGTGCAATAAGCTCGTTAGTACGTGTTGGGGCAACGGGTTCGCAGTTGATAGCAGGTGGTCTTCCGAGCAGTAGCTTGGAGTCATTATATTTTGTATTTATTATTTATGCGAGACAGAGATGTAAAGTTATGTAAACTTTACTTGGGTAGATTGTGCTAGTGTTTATATTGTTGTATTATTTTGGAGCTGACTTGGGTAGATTGTACATGTCGGGTTACTGAATTGGTTGTTGTGCTGGCATTAGGTTTTCCGATGGTTTGTTGCTTGTGCGCAATGTTGCGTCACGTGCGTCGTATATTTGTCGAGAGATAGTCGTCTCTCAGCCTTGCATTCCATGGTTTGGAATTGAAGGCTTGGGTTCCACTTTATAATTACTTCTGTAGGTTTTTATTTTTATTGTCCTTTATCGCCGTTATGGCTTTACTTTCTGGTAAGAGTTTGTTTGGCTTGACTGTTTGACTTGTGTCATTGGGCTTAGTAGGTGCTTGTCTGTTTTATTAGGTTGTTTAATTTTTATGGCACGACCTTGGGATTCCGTATAGGAGTCCGGGTGGGGACGTGATAACAACAATATCATTTGTACGCCAAGTAACATCATCGGCAACCGGTACTTGAGTATGCTTCGTATGTGAATAACATTGACATTCGTTGCTCATGAATGCCTCGTATGTAAACAACACCGGTAACCGTTATTTGGATGCCTCGTATATGAACAACATCAACATCACAGTTGAGCACCAAGGGGGTGTTCATATGAACAACATCAATGTGAACAACATCTTAAGTATCACGACTTGTCTAGGGTTGTAGGTACCTAGCCTCGTGATGACTTGTGCACGGGTTGTGTACATTGGCTAGTGTGGTAGACAATACAAGAGGTTGATCAAGTTAAAAAAGCTTCAACAACAATAGTTGGGGTGATAAGGTCGGAAGTGGTTGATCGAAGATGTATCTCGATCTTGTATACAAAAAGTGTTTACTTTATGCTCTTAGGTGCAATGTAAAACTTCCATGAGAAATGTGTTATAAATTGTTTTAATTGGCATCATGCTAGTACTTATGTTGCGTACATGCATAACATGCATAAGTATAGTATACCTTCCTGAGTTTCGACTCACCCTTTTATTATTTATTTTTCTTAGCTTGCAATCAAGTTGAGGGGTGATTCGTGTGAAGTGGAAGAGTCTCAGAGTGCTCGTATGTGGTCTCCTCTAGGTAGCCTTCCTAGGAGTTTTTTTGTTGGTTTTGTAGTATGGTTATACAGGAAGACTAGTAGCCTTCTCTTGTTTAGAGTAATGCTTCCGCCTTTGTAAAACTCTTGGTAGTCTTTTGAAACTTTATGTATATAACGGTTTAGCTCTTGGAGATCTTCCATCTCTTTTTCTCAGTGGGTTATTGATTTGTGATAACAATCAGTTGATCACATTCTGCGTTGGGTTCAACATAGGGGCAGATTTGGGGCGTGATAAGTTGACTTGTATAAACAAAAAGAACTAAAGCTTTGAAACTGAAGAAAAACAAAAACATGTTTATTTTTATAACGAAATAGACAGTGACATTTTCATAATAAGACTTACATAGCAAGCTTTGCTTATCACCGAAACAAGTTCTAAAACAAAAACTTTAGCAAGGTGAAGAGTTTAGATGAAATAATTAATTATAGTTATACAAGTTATTGAACCAACTTTCTAAATATATATATATATATATATATATATATATATATATATATATATATATATATATATATATATATATATTTATTTATTTATTTATTTATACAAGTTATTTAGAAGACAATTTTATGTTAATTGTTTCTTCTATTAATACTAGATTTTGTACTCGTGCCTATGGCATGGCGGCAGTATGGAACGGTGTCAGTATTCAAAATAACCAATTTAAAATAAACATCTCTCGATAATCAATTAAAATAATATGATCATCTAATAGTGGAAAAAAATTAAAAATTAGTTTTGTAATGTTTTTTAGGGAAACAGGGGGCGGTACCTGCTAGATTTTATTAATAGAAATAAAATTAAAAACTTGAGGGGGACAACCAGTCTTACCCATATAGGAAGGAGGACGGAAGAGCTTGACCTTGAAAAAAAATACTAACAACAAATAAAAACTAAGAAATTTGAATATGAGGTAAACATTGTGCTTCCATAATGATATCTCCGTGAATCAAGTGAGGGGGATCTTATAAAAAAAAAGTGGCATTCATACCCGTGTCTCTAGCAGGATTAGCAAAACCAATAATTAATCTAATATTATTAAAGAAAAAAAGAAATTTGACATATAGAAACAATAGTATATTGTTTTTTTCTCCATAACGACAACTTAAACTTTTTCTGGAATCTTTTGCTTTACAACAATGACTGTGTTTTAAACGCGAGATGTAATAATTTTGTCTATTATTTACATTTAAACAAAGAACTATACTCTACTACTATATGTCTATTAGTTAGTAGGTGTACATAAGTTATTTGTAAAGTTTAAACAGAATGGAAAGACAAAGTAAAAAATCAAGAAAATGATATTTACTAAACACAGAAAATTAAACAAATAAAAGAGAAGAAGAAACTTATTTTGGGTTCGAGGAACTGTAAGTCAAAGTTTTCAAATCAACTATTACTATATTATTATTTTATTTTCTTCCTTTCTTCAACCCTTTTGTTCCAGCCACCCCACTCCATCTCTTATTTCTTATTCATTTTTTCTACCATTACCGTCCCCCTTGAATTTTTTTTTGTGTACGTTCTCCTCAATGCTACCTAAGGCCTCATTGTCTTTCCCTTCTATTTACTGGCCAATTGCAATTAAGAGATACTTAATTTAAATTGAAGGGAATACATAATCATCAAAATAAATAAACCGAATTAAAGGAATAAAAAAGGAAAGGAAATAACTTACCGTTAATAATTTACAGATATCTCTTATGTTGTTATCAGAATTCACGAGATCTAGCATTGAATGTATTAAAGAAACTAATATAAGAAGGCAAATGTCAGAATTAATTAGGGAACCAATTAGGACAATAATAAGAGTTAATCATGACCAGTAGTTATGTTTGGTAGAAATGAATCCTGGCCAATAGCTAACTTTTCAGAAGATTTAATCATGACCAATAGTTATATTTGGTAAAAATAAATTCTAACCAGTAGTTATCTACCGAGCTTTATTATAATAAAAATATATCTACTAACTATCAATTGATAAAGTTTTTATCCACCGGCTGTGTAAAATTGTTTTACACAATCGATCCTTAGATCATGACACATGTCAATTAAAATATTTGTCTCGATTTACTTAGATTTTGGTTACTCACGTGTCATGTTTAAAAAGTCGTTTGTCTAAAAAAGATTTTACAATGCTGATAGATGAAAGTTTAATTCTTATTAATTACTACTAACAGATTCTACCGCTGCTACATGACCACTTTTTGTTAAAATGATTAATTTCACCAGAAAAATTACTAATTAATCTATTTCTACTAATTGTTAATTACTTTATTTGTTAAGTTTTTTTTCTACAGAAAATTCTTACGCAAATCTTTTAATTACTCATTCATTGATCAATTTCAATATTTACATTATTTTATTTTTGTTCAAAGTATTGTAATTTAAAATTTTAGCTTATAACAAGTTTAGAAAATTATCTTATAATATATAGCTTTTACAAACAAAAATATTATTTAAATCATGCATCACACATGTATAAACTAGTTTAGGTAATAGAACGATACTCTTCCTAATCCTCCAAAATATGTTTATTGTATCTTTTGGATAAACATATCAAACCTTGGTTTCAGAAATTAGTAATACTACAATTACGTAAGATTGAAGTACTCAGAAAAGACAAAAATTTGTTTAAGACGGTTTTACGGATATTTTTTGTATGATAGATCCTATTTACTCAACACATTGTGTATTTGAGGGTTGAGTTCTGAGAGAGTGAAGCTCCGTCTTACGAATAAACATTTGTAAGACGGTCTTACAAGATATCTACTTTTCAGAAAATAGTATGTTCGATCGGGTCAAAAGATCCATATTACATAAAATACCCATAAGACCGTATTATTTCAATAATGGAATCGGGCAATTGCATATAAACGTAATCCTTGAGTAATTATTTACCTTATTAAATTTGGTAGGCACTAGGAACTAAGAAAAGAATCGAAACATAAATCTTTCATTAGTGCAAAATTGCCGCCTTATTTTAATAGTTTAATTAAAACTCGAATCTTTTATAATAATTGGAAAGCAAATAAATCTAGTCTAGTTTTTTATTGGAATATAATGTTTAATGCTACTCTTTTTTTTTCTTTTTTTGATTTCTCAATCCTGAAAACTCAAGATTACTCCTCGAACCGGGTAGAACTACGAGAGCAGTAAAAATTTACTCATCCTACCAAGTTTTAATTCAACTGCATAGCCCCTACGAGGAGATAGACGCACTTTGTGGTTGCTACTTTTTTTTTATAAGACCGAAGGAGTAAAAAAAGTATATGAGTAGGTATCTATGAGACATTCATGAATTAATAAGACGGACCTTACTTGCTTACATTTTAAATTATCAATATACTGACGGATCAAAAATTTGACTTAGAGAAAAATATCAATAAAATAGTTTTTTTTTTAAGTTTGTGTCAACACATTTTACTGTATATCATATCATACGTAGAGTATCAAATGCGCGTTCAAAATAATTGGATCCCGAGTAAAGTCATTCAGCATTCCAGTTTTAGTTCAATCAGACCCAATCAGAATCACATATTAAGAATAAATCTTTTGGATATAAAATTAGAATCTGTCTTTTTATTGAATTTTTGACTCCAGATTGCTTTTGATTTCTCATTCCTTTTCTTCCAATTCATACTCACAATCTTTGACTTAATTCCCCTATATATACTCCTAACACCACTTCATCTAGTGGGTGTCTACTACACACACTAAACTTAGTCTTTCTCTTATACCCTCGAAAATGGCCAACCAAATTGCCTTTCTTCTAGTTCTCTCATTTCTCTTCATTTTTGTCAATGAATCAATGGCGGGTATAGCTACGTACAATGTTCAAACCTTAGGAGCCAAACCTGATGGCAAGACCGACTCAACCAAGTCCATCCTGAGTGCATGGTCCTCTGCATGTAGCTCGGCTGGCCCAGCAGTGATCTTCGTGCCACTTGGACGGTACTTGGTTGGGCCGGTACGTTTCGAGGGCAAATGTAATAACAACGATATTACATTTCATATTGATGGTACCCTCGTCGCCCCTTCTGATTACCGTGTCATTGGAAACGATGGAAATTGGCTACTGTTTCATGGCGTTGATGGAGTCACCATTCGTGGTGGGATCCTTGACGGCCAAGGTACCGGATTGTGGGCTTGTAAATCTTCCAGCCAGAATTGCCCTACTGGCGCCAGGGTATGTCCAAAATTATGAATAAGATTTTTAACTAGTATAAAATCTTTTTTTACGTAAGCTGACTGAATATTAAAATATTTACTTGTTTAATTCTTGTAGTCGTTGATATTTTCCAATTCCAACAACATTGGTATTTTCGGGCTGACATCATTGAATAGCCAACAATTCCACATCGGCATAAACGGGTGCCAAAACGTGAAGCTACAAGGAGTGAAGGTATTTGCCCCGGGCAACAGTCCCAACACCGATGGAATTCACATAGAACAATCGTCGGGAGTCATCGTCTTAAACTCGGTGATTAGCACCGGTGACGATTGCATCTCGATGGGCCCGGGCACGACCAATGTATGGATCGAGCAAGTCACGTGTGGCCCCGGCCACGGTATTAGGTAACTAATACATACATTGTTCATATATATGTGTGTGTGTGTGTCACGTTTACAATATATCAAATTTATTCAATCATACATAAGTGTAAGCATATGTAACGAGTGTGTGTGTGTGTGTGTTTCTGGTGCAGCATTGGGAGTTTAGGCTGGGGTTTAGAAGAGGCAGGGGTGCAGAATGTGACGGTTAAATCTGTGACGTTCAAGGGAACACAGAATGGTTTTAGAATAAAGACTTGGGGGAGACCCAGCAATGGATTTGTCAGAAATATCCTTTTCCAGAATGCCCTCATGGTCAACGTTGATAATCCTATTTTGATTGACCAACACTATTGTCCATCCAATAATGTCTGCCCTACTCAGGTAACTAAGATTTATTACTACTGTAGACATCCCAATCCTTCTCGTCTTTCATTACGAGGAGGTTCCAAATATTGATTATTTTCCATTTTTGTTCTGACAGGACTCGGGTGTGAAAATTAGTGACGTTACGTATTATGATGTACATGGGACATCGGGGACACAAGTGGCGGTAAAGTTTGATTGTAGCAAGAAAAATCTTTGCACTCAGATAACATTGGATGACATAAATCTCACTTACAACAACGGGGTGGCCTTGGCATCATGTGTTAACGCCGTTGGAACAAGTACGGGCCAAGTTGAACCTGCAAGCTGTTTAACTAAGTAAATTACTCAAATGGTTCCTTGATAGATTAACAAATACGAAAATTAGTATCGAATTTTTTTATAGATAAGTATAACCCCTTTGTTACGGGGATTAATTAAAGTAGGGATTATTATTAGGAAATTGGTGGCATGACTGACTAGCTGTTGCTTGAGCCTGAGGTGTGCTGGTCTAAGCCACAGTTTTGTGTGCCTGGCCTTGCTATCAGCCTAGTGGATCTGAATTTAGTGATTTTTGGAGCCTACTGCTCCATTGGTAATGTTATTGAGATTTATTTTGTTAGATAGAGAGTTCACAAGTGATTTAATGAAGTCCACTATTGGAAATTAGACCTATATGTGTAAGACGATAAAATATTAAGTTATTCTAAATCATCGTATCATCAAAACGAATTGTTGTTTCTGTGAAGATTACGAAAACATGTCCGAACTAAGATAAAATCATAACTCGAAGTATTTTTCATATTCTCATTATCATCACCCCAATCGCTATATGTATAACCAACAAGCTTCCCATCACTAGAACTCGAATAAAAAATGACATCACTACGCGTACCTCAAATATAGCGCAAAATTCGTTTTGCAGCTTTCAAATGAGATTGACGTGGAAATTTCATAAACCTGCTAATCAATCAAACACCATAAACAATATTTGGCCTAGTTGAAGTTAAATATCTCAAACTTCCAACCAATCTTCTAAAATAAGTAGGATCAACGAAACTACAATTGAAGTGTTTTAAAATGTTACACATTTTTAAAACGCTATATTGTAATACTTTTAAATAGAAAATACTACAATTTTTATCAGTGTTTTGGTCAAAATGTTTTAGCAAACAAGCACTAAGTTGTCACCTCATTGAAATGCTATTCCCTCCTTTCCGAAAAAAGAGTCCAATATTCCATTTTAGGATCTTCTATTTAAAGAGTCTGCTTTTGAAAATTAAGGTATAAAAATATTATTTTATTATTAATGAGTTACAAGTACATTCAGAAAAGAAACTTATTAAACTGTAAGAAATTACAATTACTTTACATTAAGGTAAAGACAAAAAAAAAATTTAATAGAAAGGAAATATAACTATTATTATATTTAAAGTAAGAATAGAAAAGAAACTAATTTAAACAGAAAGAAAATGTAAATATTATTACATTAAAGTAGGAACGAAAAGAAAACTAATTAGGCCTTGTCCGGTGCAACGTTTTAAAAACACAGCTTTTTCTAAACGCAACATTTTTCAAAACGTAATTTTTTTTCTTGTAAACATGTTTGGAAAACTATTTCAAAACCTTATTTTTATAAAGAAAATAGTTATAAACACAACACATTTTTAAAACGCTGCACATTTTTAAAATGTTGCGTTTTAAAACGTTGCATTGAAACACTTTTAAAGAGAAAACACTGCGTTTTGGTCAAAACGCTCCACCAAACAAGCACTAAATAAAAAGAAAATTATAACTATTACTATATTAAAGTAACGATATGAAAAATAAATGAAAACTTGTAACAACTACATTTTAGAGATATAATTAATGACTTATTTTAGACTATAATAATGACTTATTTTATAGTTTTTTTATAATAGAAAATTTACCATCATAACGAATTAATTATTTTATATCATTATTATATTTTTATATAGTTTAAACGGAAATGAAAAAAACTTTAGTATTTACCTCTTGAAGAGTGAGGGTTATCACCCGGACCAACTTCGCTTTAGGCAAGTTTTGGGTGTGCTCGCTATATCCTTCAGAGAGAGGGAATCTTTTCTTGTGTTATAAGAATTTGGGCAGCGTAACCGCTTGTCCTAGTTGTTTTTCACATCAAGATCTGGGCAGCACAACTGCTTGTATGAGTCTGAAGTGTGTTGATGTCGAGTCTGAAATTGGGCAGCGCAATCGTTTATTTTTGCTTGATATCGCGTCTGAAATCGGGCAGCACAACTACTTGTTTTGATTTTTTTGGAAACGGGGTTAAGGCGAGAACCTAATCGGGTAACTAGGTTTATATTTGGACGGTGGGTATAAGTGTATAGGGAGGAGTTACTCAGCCTAAGGGGAAAGATTAATTTAATCAGCTTAACAGTGAGAGAGAGAGAGAGAGAGAGTAACTTCGTAGAGCAACCACTGGGAGAAAATTATCTATCCGAATAAAGGAAGGCAAGCCCTCTATTTATAGGCGGAGGAGCAGACTTAACCTCGAAGAATGAAAAGATAATTTGCATTTGTGCTTGAAGTGGATGTACCCTGCACTGAAAAGATTGTACCAAAGAATAAAATTGTTGAACGCACAAAACAGAAATGGGCGTTGCGGCCCATTTTGTAATTGGCAGCGCCTTTTTGTGTTTTAGGCTTAGGGAGTTTACGCCCTACCCCCTGTTGTTCCTTATTTGTCTGTTTTCTTTCTTATTTCTTCATTTGACACTTAAAACCCCCTGAAAGTTAACAAAACTTAACACTTGTTAGTCCATTTAGTATAATTATAATTTATACTTTTCAGTACATATATAAATTAGGTGTACGAATCTGGGGTGTCTACAGAGCCCCTCAACGACGGAGTTTATGAATAAATGATAGTTTATTAGTAAGCGAACGTCGTTGATAAAATATACTATCAAATTCAAGATAGGCAATGCTGGGGAAGATTTTTGAGTTTTAACATATTAGTGATGCAATTTTTTTTAGGTAATGGTCAGACCTACTGAAATAGGCTGCCTACGTATCCCTTTTGGGAATTAGACAAATCGTCGCTCGTCTCTGGTCTATGTTCCTAGGGATTTACCTAGTAAACATGATAGTAGAAGTCTATGCTCCCAGAGATTTAACCTAGTAAACACGATGGTGGAAACACAGAAACATGTAAGCATTCTTTCTAAGCAAGCATGCAGATATCTGTGCTGTGATGGTCGTGCCTACCAAAATAGGCTGCTTGCATATCCCTTTCGGGAATTAGACCAAACATAGTTCGACTCAAGCCAAACAGTAACTAGCCTGGAATAGCATGGTACCGATCATTTCCAATGACACGGGATTCGCACCCCTTGTTGAAAAGCCCTATCATAGCAACAAATGGAGTAGCACGGTATAACAACATTCCCAATGACCCAGGGTTCGCACCCCTTGTGTGAAGGACTCAACACAGATGGAATAGCATGGTATTGTAGACACCCCAATTTCATACCCCTGATATATGACATGTCATAAAATATCAAAACCTGTTAAAAAGACTAACGAATGTCAAGTTACAGGGTCAAAAGTGCAAAAAAAAGAAGAAGAATGCATAACAGTGAATTGCAGGTGGCCAAAGTGCTAAAAATGACCATAGAAAAGGCTATGGGCGCTGCCCACACCAGTCCTGGGCGCTGCGCCCACAGCCCTCCCAGTTACTGGTGCAATTAGCTTTCGGTGCAACCTTTTCAGAGCATGGTACAAGCTGTTGAAGCTTAAAGGTTAAAACTTAACCGTGAAGGAATCCTAAATCCTCGGCTATAAATAAAGCCTCTCGGCTTCATAAAAATCATAGTTAAGAAATTCATTGCGTGAAAATTTCATCACAGTCTGTTCTCCAAATAGAATGTCGAGGACATTTTCCTCTCCAGCTCTGAAGCTCTGCCAAATCGTCCTCAAACACTTAAACCCTCCAGCCAAAGTGAACCCTAGTTACCCTAATAGGATTCCGCCCTATTTTACCGGTTCAAAAGAACCAAAAAGAGCAGTTGACATGCCCGATTCTAGACGTCAAATCCAGCCAAAGCAAGCAGTTGCTCTTAGGGGTGTAAGTCTGAATCGCCGAATCGCGAAATCGAATCGAATCGAACCGAATTAAGTGGTTTGGTTTGGTTTTGGGTGAAGATGGTTTGGTTTTGGTTTGAGAAATTTATAAACCACTCGGTTCGGTTCGGTTTGCGATTTTGCCTTCCAAACCGAACCGAACCGAACCGAATCGTCATATTATAATTAGTAATATATATATATATATATATATTGTAATAAATGTTATATATTATTATATACACAATATATATATAAGAAAAAATCTCAACCTAATCCCTAAATCAGCGCTCTCACTTCAGACCAAAGACGGCTGCACTTTGCACGCCTCACTCGCTCGCTCTCTCAATCATCTCCCGTCGACTCCATCTTCAGGTAGAGACCATGGCGTTCATCGATCTGCCGCCGCCATCGCCCCCATGGCAAGCTCTCGTATTCTCTGCCTCTCGATCGATCTATTTCTTTCTCCCATCCTCCCTCTTCTCGATTTGTCTCCTTCTCTCTCTATCTTTCTATCAGTATCCCTCTTCCCCCTCCCCCTTTTCTCGATATGTTTGTCTTTCAAGCTTGTCGATCTGCCTCTAAATAACCATTGTAGTATCTTTAATGACTTTGTGTATGTAAAGAAATGATTCTTGTGAAAGTAATTTTTGTTTGTCACAGATTGGTGTTTCCTCAAATCTTTTTGGGTTAATTGATTTTTTTAGGGTTAAAGCCAACTGATTTTGGTAGCTCATTATATTTTTTGGGGTTAAAGCAAGCTAATTATTTGGGGTTAAAGCCAGCTAATTTTAGGTCAGTTGATTTTTTTCTTAATTCCAACAATGTTGTTTAGTTGGGGTGGCCTGTCCCCTTGGTTTAAGATTTGTTTCTCATGGCTTTGATCAAGATTGAGGTTTCAATCTTGTCGCAGTAAACACTTTTGTGAATTTACTTGAATTGTGTTCAAGCAAAGTTCTTTATTTGTTTAATTTTTCTTTTTTTCTATTTTAACCATCAAACCGAATCGAACCACTCGGTTTGGTTCGATTCGGTTCCAAGTAATAGGCGATTCAATTCGGTTTGAGAAATGTAAAACCGTTCAAAGTTGGTTCGGTTTGTGGTTTTGGCCTCAAACCGAACCAAACCGAACCGTTACACTCCTAGTTGTTCTGCCCGATTTCAGACGCAAGCAAGCACATAAAGCATATAAAGCAAACAGTTGTGTTGTCTGGATCCTGAGGCGAAAACAAAAAAAAAGGAGCAGTTACGTTGCCTGAATCCCCGCAATAGTAAAAAGTAAAAGACTCACTACAAAAAAAAGTATTTTTAGGAACCCCATTTTTTAGGTCGCGTCTATCTTTCGACCCTATTATATAAACAATTAGATCCACCTGATTTAAGGGTAACAAATACTTTTATTTAGTACGGTCATCCAGCGTCCCTAGCGAATTGACGGTGAATAGGGCGGCTAGAATGAAAATTACCAAAATTTCTCCCACCAATATTCTCAACTCTTTTACCCACCACCTCTTCAGTTCGCTGCCGCTCCCTCCCACTCTCCCTCGTCCTAAGTTTCTAGGGTTTTGAGAAATCTTGATTGAGTCATACGAAGCTTCAATTACCTATGGCGGAAGATCCAGTTAGGGATATAAAGTCGTGCGCAGGTAAGTGTCTCATTCTCATCTTAATTATTTTACAATTTGTTTTCATTTTGTTCTTCTTGGGATTTCTTGTGGATTTTCTCTCACATGCTGCATTTGTTGGATTCATGGGAGGTGCAGTCATTATCATTGGTCTCCAACAATTCAAGGGTTTGCTTGGCCTTAGTCACTTCATCACCAAAACAGACGTGGTCTCTGTCTTGGGAGCAGTCTTAAGATCCCTTCACCATCCAGTAAGTTCTGCTTAGCAATGCTTTTTGTCGAAGCTTATATATTCATATTTAACATTCTAATTCATGATTTTAAGAAAGATCCATTGTCCTCAAGAAGGGTATCCTTATGCATGTCTTTGTGCTATTTAATTATGAATTTGGGATTCCAAATATTTATGAATTTGGGATTCATAAATTTCCATTTATGAATTTGCAACAACTAAATTGACATAATTGGAACTGAATGTGTGCTGGACTTTTTGAACCCAAGATTGGAGGAACCCATTTTCATCGCTGCTCCTTGGACGAGTTCTATATCTAAGGTATTTTGTTTCTTCAAAATTTTAAACCTTTTGCACTTTGAAAACTTTAGCATAGGGCATAAACATAAATTTTCAAGATTTTTTCTTTCTGCCTGTTGAAGAGGCATAATGATTTATGCTCCGAACTGTACAAACTGTGCTCTTTGAAGTTCCTTTGAAAATTCAGGCTTACAAATGGACTCAATTTGGCCTATGATACGTAGTATATGCATATCCGCATTCTGTTTATATTTCCTTGTTGAGAAGATATTAGTTTTGTATGTATCATCTGAGGCTAATCATCACCCTCCTACAAGGAAAACACGGTCCGCAAGCGTGTGCACAATCTGGCAAGCTCGACCCCGCTGGATACAGCTCCATGAAACAACACAACATTAAGAAATTTTCTGAAATTGATGCGACCTTCGCTACTCAAACTGAAACACTGTTTTATTTATTTATAATATCTATCAGTTTTGTTAGCATTTTTGTTCCACTGCATTATTCAGAACCATGTTTTATCTTAACAGTCCAACTTCCTGAACCATGAAGTAAGGACAATTCCCTCTAATTTTGGTGCAGATAGTCATACAACTCGCTTCAATGGTAAAATATTGAAGTATTAAGAGGTAGAGCAGGAGTTCCAGGAATGAAACCTTCCTAAATTTCAGGTCTATCTTCATCTAGCTTCTCCCAGCATCTTACGCAATTAGGACCCCTTTGGTAACAACCTTTTTAAGTGACTGATACAAAAAATGTTAGCTCTTGTAAGTTCATACTCAAAAAATCCAATTTATGGCAATCAACCATAGTTTCTTTTTAAGTGGATTCTTGTTGGATTCCCCTCGTGTGAATTCTGCTTAAATTCCATTCATTCGTGTTGCATTAGAAGTTTTGGATAGAAGAATGAATGGAAAATTGAAAAGTTACCTTGTGATGAGTTTCAAAAAACTTGATCACTTCTTCCATACGATTGCGGTAGAGCCCCTGCATCACATTTCTAAGACATTAAGAATAGTGAAAATGACAAGATCGATTGTAACCAGCTAACAAACACAGCTAACTTAAATAATCAATTCCCTCAACATATGCAAAAAAAACCAGAACTTAGGTCACCAGCGGGGATTATGTTCTCAGTAATATAAGTCATGTCCAAATCAAATCCTCCCTCCTGTGGTGAGGAATAATATAATACCTCCATAAGAACTTGTTCAATTTGTTGAAAAGACAGTATCTCAGTTTAAGCCAAGGAGAAGCAAGAAAAAGAATGAGAAAGAGAAAAGAAGGTAATAGTGACATAAAGTAACTAATCTGAATGAGTAACTTATAATTTCCTGCTTTTAGGTTGCATAAAACCCCAGGAAACATTGAGATGGACTATACATTCTGGCAAAAATTTAAAAGTTTGAGGGTGCTGCAAAATTTGTGAGGTTAGATAGCAAACTGCTTTGTAATATCAGAAGAATTTGAGTTGGAAATTAGAGAAACAGTTCATTGTACGACCAAATCATCATCGGGAGAATTGAAGTAGAAAATGAAAATGTTAGACTTACAATGATGGGGGTGGAGGGTTTGACCAACAGTAAATACCAAAAAGATAATGGCGAAGAAGAAGATAATCGTTAATGTACGAGAGATGCATTTCCTTAGCTGGTGTTTGTGAGTATGATCTGATTAATCGTTAAGAACACAACTTTTAGGAATGTAAACCATGCATTTTAGTGAACATCTTTTGCAGTTAAGTACTGGTATGATTACTTTCCCTTTTTATCCAATTTCCTACGAAACTCGATGGATATCAAATTATCGATAGGGTGAAGGACCCTCATTGTGAACTTGTGATTGTGGTAAGTATTGCGATACACATTTTAGTTTAATAGTTTCTTTCTGTGGGAAAAGTAACTTGCAGGGCATAAAGAAAGGGCAAAATTTCAAATGGTGTCTTTGTCAGGTAAATAATTGGAGTAGTCAATTATGTTCTGCATGTAGCAGGGGACCAATAACCGAAATTTTGGTCCTATACATTGCTCTGGTCAGTTTATGATATGAAACTTGTGTTTATCTAAGCTATTATAGTCAGTTTACGATTTGAAACCTTTGAAGTGTATAGGTTGTTTCGTTCTTTTGCAGCTTTAGAGAGAAGTCGACTGTTTTGATTGTTCTCCAAGAATGAAAATATTTAGACTTTGAAAAACTTTCATATGTGATTCTGACTTGTTGAAGATTGATGCATTGTTAAAACTACCATATTGGGTAGTTGTGTTAATTATACTGTCAAGAAATGTACTAGATAGATCATCATTTGCACCCATTAGATATTTGAAATATTCGTCAACCAAAACATGCACAGAAAACCATAGAAACTGTCGAATGGCAGTACACAGACCGCTACAACACTGAAGAATTGAAACGCTCACTTATTTTTAGGACACTGAACTTAGAAAACGTGTAAACATTCAAGGACGAACTGCAGAAAGAACAAGAACGTTGCCATCACTTTCAGGGTTGGGGACCACGACACCGGGGAAGGGATTATATTCATATGATATCCAAAAAAAAACAAACAGTCTCATTAAGTCTGCTGGCATTGGTTAAACTTAAGTACAAATGGGTAGAAAATCAGAAGGATGCGGCAGTTAAAGATCAGAGCATTCATAGAATCATATTTATTATTTTCCCAAGTAGGAGCCTGTTTGAGTCAAGGCTCCCAGATGCATCAGGTTGGCTACAACCAAGTGTTCCAACCAACTCAGGCAGCAAAACTTGTCAATGAGCCAAGGCTTCAAAAATAATTGTTGATTTGCAATGCCACGGACAGACCTGGTTTTGTTTTTGGCTGGTTCATTGTAAAAAATTCTTCCTGACATCTGTTCTTTCTTGTTTCCTTAGATTTCAGTAGTATAGAAAATATAGACATCCTATTCCCAAGGCTGATATGTCATGACTAAGGCAGATTGGCAAAACAAATATATTGTTCTCAAAGAATATTGTAATCTCAACATCTGCAAGTTGTCTGATACATGATGTATTGGTTAATACTTGTCCCATTTTTCTGCTTTTGTGTTCACTTCATTTCAATTCCATGACAATTCAGTAATTGCCTCGTATCAAAAGTTGTAAACTGGAAGTATTGATGATTTTTTTATTACATAAAGGCTTTTGTTTTGTTTTTTCGAGGGTCTTGAAGTACAGATTTTCGGCTAAGTTTGTGTAGGTAACTTGTTTCTGTGTTCAGTAATCTGGGATGTTCCTTTCTTATGTTGATGTAGTTGTCATCAAGAACTCCTTACCCCTCACCTGAGGAAAAAAAGCACACACACACACACCCCTAAGCACCCTGGGCTTGGTTGCAAAGATGGTATGGTAAATAGCTTGTCTGTGTTTGGTCTTTGCTTCCAAAGTGAGCTTGCGACAGACATTGAGTGTTGTCCTCTACACAGGTTGGAATTGCCCTCGTCCTTGGTGGGCTTCGACCTGTCCCTTGAATCTCTGAGACTACACCTGTGATCCGTGTCGTTACATTACTTTTTCTGGTCTGTGGAAGAACGTGGTTCCAAACCAGATGATGAGTGATTGTCGTATTTGTGTTTAGAATTTCTGACATCTGATTTCTTTTTAACGACTCTTTCTTTTTTGCTATAATGGCGACTCATACTAGAATCACTGCCAGACTGCCCCCTGTTATCATGGTGCTTCTTGTAACTGCTTTGATGCTGCTTATGTCTTGTGTCACTATTTCACACTTCTTAATCCATGCATCTGTTTTAATCTGTCCTTTAGGAAACTACATACTAACATAACAATATCACAGGTAATGATGGACAGATTACTGAGTTAAGGTCTCAATTACAAGTTACCCTACGATCAACAGCAGATAGTGAGGCCTGAGTAATTCGGATGTTGCAAAGTGCAGTGATCTCTACAATCCTATCTTCTATTCCAAGCCCTAAACAGTCCAGTGGTCATGGATCTACCTCCAGAAATGAAACAACCTAAATTTCCAAAGGTACACATTTAATTTCCGTTGTGCCTCTAATTTTTCTTATGTGAAATCCCTGGAGATGGAGTATATAAAATGTTTTTTTGATGAAACCTCATTTGTTGTTCGGCTATCAGGATTAGCGATTAAAAGCTACCTGTGAGAAATTTTTGTACCATCAATTCAACTTACTAAAAACATAAAGCTTCTTTACAGTTTTTCTTGAAATTTGACGGAAAATACTGAAATCCAATCAATGGATTAGGTTCAAACTCATAAAAATTATCCTAATCAGAGAGTAAAGACCCAAAAGAAAGGGTGAAATCAAAAGGAAGGGTATGACCAGCACTAGAGATGCACTATGATCCAGGATTATCAACCAAAGCATGGATATTATGTAGGATTAATACACTAAGGCTATCCCGATTTAAGAACTCCCATCAACAAAAAAATTCAATGCTGATTTAATAAAGCTAGAGACCTGAAGCTTGGCTTAAGCATTGTTTGGTGCTTACATGTCATCATTAACCCTATATAAGGTGGTTACTTAAGGCACCTGACAACCATTATAAATCATCAATAAGAATAATCTGAAAATGGAGAATATGCAAGTGCAGGCCAACTACACCTTTTGGCTTACTTAAGAGGCAAAAGAATGATTAGCATTTACCGGAACGATGGGAGCAGAAGCCAAGTGAATTCTAATCTCTTTAAAACATGAAGTATATTGAGGTTTAATAAAATATATGGCCCCGGGTGAGTCTACCCAAGAAAAAAACAACGCTTTTCACAAGCCTTACGAGTTTCCTTAAGAGCCAATCGCTCCATAGAAAGGGGATAAATAGATCCTTGTACGCCAACAAGCGAAGATGATTTTTAAGTTTCCATTATTTAGTGATCTTGTTATTAATGTTATAGCATCAAGAGCTTAATTGCCCAAATGATTTGGTAGCAACAGTAGGCCATTGATGCATTATCCTGAGTGTCTTCCAATTTTCCAAGTGTTACAGGGAAATTTTACTAGAGGAAATGTCAAGAACACCAAAAACTTAGGGAACTACATTTGGTAGAACAACAAATACATATCAACTTACATGTCCATTTGTTTCTGATTTTCAGATTCTAAGATCAGAACCTGCTTTCAAGATTCTTCAGTTGTCAAACAGCAAAGGGATTAAGTACATGTATACAAGACCTTACTTTTCACAAGCATATCAATAACCCTTACTTTTTAGATCCCTTTCAAGTTTCATCCCATTACACCAGTCAAAAAAGAAAACCATTATATCGTGGTTCTTCTATCATCTTTTAGGGATCCAATTCTCTTCTTTTCTATGGCTTCCCTCTATATTGGAATCATAATATTAGTCTCTATATGAAGGTTAATGGCCAACAAAAGTTCATTTACCAACTGACATTCTTTGCCTAAATTTTTTACTGGTATGGCATTCTTTCAAAATCACTTTACAATAGTAGCAGCAGTCCCCCCCCCCCCCATTCATTTGGTAAATTCATTTTTCTGAACATATTGTATGAGACATAGTACTAGTTAAAGTACGTTAATTGGTGTGGAATAGGATATAGCTATTTCTATCAGAATATGATAAAAAAGGACCTCAGTCTGGTCGGAACGAGCATGGTGGAATCAGTGGAATTTTAACTGACAAGGTAAGATGCATTCCCTTCCTTGTTGGTCAGTTTATTTCAAACAAATATGGATTATATATGATTTTGAAAAGGATTTATGCGTCTGGTGAAATGTAAAATTATTTCTATTGAAGATGTTTCCTGCAATATACTTCTAGACAGTGGGAAATGAGTTGCATTGATACTACTTGGAAGTTTTGAGGTTTTGCATTTTCAAGAACGTTACCGGAACATCTTGGCATGTTTTACAAATGCCGCTAGTCAAAGGACGAGCATTATTTTTTGAGAGGAAGGTTTTGGTTGTTGGGGGGGGGGGGGAAGGTGAGAGTTTAAAGATATTGTTAAGAGTTAATGACACATTGAAACTAACAATAATTTCCTCATGCTTCCAAAACTTATTGTTGTTGTGTATTCTTAAGCAGGGAAAATAAGTTCATAAAAGTCTATTAACTTTGGAAAATGGTCTATTGATCTGTTGCAATTAAACAAAAAGTTAAATTGGTTATAATTCTTTTTAACATAATATGCATGTTTGCATTTCATTTTGCTAAATAGGAAACAATTTATATTTATTATCTGAACTAGCATCAACAGATGATTGCATTTCTCTTGCAGATTGATCTCAGGAAAGTTAAAGTTTCACTGCCTGATCTGATGGTAAGTAAAGCTTCTTTATTTTATTATTACTTTTTTCAATTTTGTTATCTCTTCTAACTTAAACTTGTATCTGGAAATTGGGCTTAGAATGAATATGTGAGAGGAGTTGTTGGCTATATTGGATGAATTGATTTTGACTCACCAGTTAAATATAAATCAACATATTGTATGGAATATTTGAACTTTTAGCTCAATAGGAGAGGACAACTGAGAGTTCAATGATTGCATTAACGAAGATATATTTTTCTTATTCTACATGATCTTATAAGAATTTTTCTTATATTTCCTTGGAAAATAAAAATTATGTTATTATTTTTCAATTGATTGTTTTATTTCATTTATTTTTTCAGGTTGCTTTTGGGATTATCACAAGATGTCGTTCGATGCACATTGGTCAAAAGTTATCATCAAGCTAGCATTTGTTTTTGTTTTTTATGATCAACTGGTTTGTAGTTTAAACTAGTTAAGACGATATTTTTATATTTCAAGAAGTTGCTTGTTGGTTGGTTAATTAATCTTAGGATCTAGTAGATTGATTCTTTTGGTAAACAATCAACTTTATTAACAGATTGATGTAATGATTATCTTTTATTATTAATGATATCTTCTTTAACTAAAACTTATGTTTGTTGTATTGATGAAAATGCTAAATTTATAATTCGTTAATATAATGCATATATCAATATAAGAAATTATTTTTTAGGACGGTGGAAGTCGACCTTCATAAGTTTTCCACCAATTTTTTCAATATTACCCGTCACTATTTTCTGTAATTTTCCACCAAAAGTTTTGGCGCCAAAACATTTAGGACGCCAACAATCGGTCCTTTTTTGTTTTTCCACCAAAATTTTAGAACCAAAAGTGTTGGCGCCAAAACATTTAAGACGGCAATAATCTGTCCTTTTTGTTTTCCCGCCAATTATTTAGAAAGTTTTGAAGCGTATTAGGGCCGGCAAAAATTATGTCCTTAAAAACCTTTAGGGACGGCTCGTCGTGTCCCTAAAACATTTAGCACCCATATTATTTAAGCCCCTATTTTTCCGTCCCTATGGCCGTCCTAAATACCATTAGGGACGGCAAATGGACTTTTAGGGACGACAAATGAGCGACCCAAATACTCTTTTTTCTTGTAGTGACTCCCTCTCCCTGATGGACAGAGCGAGCACACCCTAGGGTACCTGAAAGCAGCTTGGTACGGGATAAAACCCCAACACTTCAGAGGTAGTTACCATAAAAGTTTTATTTACTTTTTATATTTTAAAAGTGTCATTTAAAATAGTCCTATGTAACGAAATAAGCAGTTATGTTGTCCGAAATTCTATAACAAATAGTACTAAAAAGAGCTGTTATTATGACCAATTTTTTATAAATATATTTACAACTCTAAAATGAGGCTGCTTTAAGTTTGTATTTGTTTCTTTATATATATGCAGATATATATTTAAAATGATTTATTTAAACTGTTAATTGTATAAAAGAGCATATTTAGCCAAAATCTTATTTTGAGTCCGAAAGGGCGAGTTGGGTGCCTAACCCCTTCCTAACTCGTAACTTAGCCTCCGAACCCTTTGCAAATCTGGTTATTGCTGGGCGTATTTCACGCACTTGAAAGGTTTTTCTTTTGCAAAAACCACCCGCATTCTAATGCCGCGGGGGAGAGGTCGAAAAATGGGGCACTCACAGTAGCGATTCTGATGGGGACATTGTTTTTATTTTTTAATAACATAAAAACGGAGGGCTAGACTCATGTTTTTATATAAAAAAAGAAAAAAAAGTATTTCTTTTGATTTTGGCTAAAGATGCTTATATTTCTTTAACAGTTTAAATACTGCATATATATATATATATATATATGTATGTATATGTATGTATATATTTGTGCGCATAATTGTGAAATCTTGCAGCAGCTTCACTTTGGGTACCAGTGCAAAAAAAAAAAAAAACAAACAAACAAACAAAGCGAAGGAATATTACTGTTTTATTTCATTCTGCTTTAATATTATTTTCTGGCAAATATGTAAATATTCTTTTATTCAGTCACTTTATTTTGGGGATTATGACCAAATGTAATTAATAGGAGTAGATAGTTTCCTCACTTTTATTTCTATTTATTGATCTGAATGGCCCTCACGCTCGCCCGCGCCGTCCTTCCAGGGATTCAAACTAATGAGCCGAGAAAATCCACAAATGAACAGAAAAACATGTCATTTACTGCTTTATTTATTGTTTTATATCTAAAAAAAACTTTACTGCTTTTTAGATACCTCACACACGTGCACGCATGTAGAAATATTTTGAATGTTACCCTTTAACCCGATAAACACGCCCGAGTATCCATGATCTTGAAAGAGAGGCTACGGAAAACCTATGTCGAAATTATCACATCCTACGCCCCTTACTGTGGGGCGAACGGTGTGAAGCCAGTCTAGCCCTGCATCAGCCAACGTTAAAAGCATATAGATTTCCAGGACACTTCATGGACCGATCGGTTTTTATACTTCGAAATTGGTGGCCAATCCTTGTTCCAAAAATATACATAAATGAATAAAGATATATGCATAGGGGCTGACCAATAATTTTTATGGTTTTTGTCCTAGACCATTTGAATGGTGGGTCCCAGAAAGAATATTGACCCTTCGCCTAAGATCTATCTGATCTTGGGAAGTCGAAAGTCAGGTGGAATACAAAGGTTTTATACTCTAGAGAAAGAATCCATTATTTTTAGGAAAAGTCCCGAGACTGTCAAAACAAAGTAGGTGCTTGTCTGATCAATCTTAGGGAAAATGAATAATAAAATAAAAAAGGCACACTGTACTCATAACCAAAAAACCTGGAGCCTTCCCTTCTGATACCTTCAACCATTTTCCTTCAGAAGCCTAGCCCGAGTTTGGAAAGAAAGAGATAACACCGGTTGCTTGATACGGGATATAGGCACAGAGGTCAGATCTGAGAGAATCAGAATCAGTTCAAAGGGTACAAATTTGGGCAGAATGGCCGCCAAGAACAAACAGATTGTTGCGGGGACTAGTAATGAACAGAATGTTCTGGAAACAGAGATAGAAACACATGGATACGCCTCACACCCTGAATTCCAGAACTGATTGAAGGGAGAATTGGATGCTCATGTAGGAAGGGTCGTAAGAAAAATAGTTGGGGATCTGCTGGAGAGATTAACATAAATTTTCACTACATTCTCTCACCGAATCAAAAGTCGGATACCTCCCCCTAATAGCTCTCTCCTTCCAGGAATCAACTTCTCCAACCCAATAGAAAATATCCTCCAAAATTCCAAAACTCAACCAAACACCAACCTTCAGCCAAATACAAACCCTGTTTTTTGAAGCAATATCACCCCCCATATTCTTAACCCCAACCCACCAATCATTTCATTCCCAAACACAAACCCTGAACTCGCTCACCTAAATGCATGTTAGCATAACCAAAAGAACTACCTCCATCTTGACCCTTCAAATACCTATACCCAGCAAATGACCCATGGGACACTAATTGGAATGATCTGTGCGCATGAAAAGGAACGACCTCCCTCAAATAGAAGAACATACAATGAGTTCCTGGCACAGTACTACCCAAACCAAGAAGATGTTTGGTGTTGCTACTCGAACAAATCCCAGCCAAACACTTCACCCCAACCAAAAGGAAGGAGGGATCAAAATCAAAGGCATTATGATGATTTGCCTACTTCAAGGTCTATGATCTTTCAAACACTATGGGCCCATGGGAAATTAAACCAATCACGAATTATACACCTCCAAACCCACTCTCTTGCACATGGAGCCATGCCCAGTATTGTGAGTATCATCGCTGCAGCGGTCACTCCACCTATAAGTGTTATCTGCTCAAGAATGCTATCCAGGAACTTATTGACAATAAGATCATCACAGTAGCAAATACCAGAAAACAACCCCTTATCCCAGGTCAAACAAAGAAAGTTTGACAAGACCAAAAATATACACTTCTACTCAACTAGAATAAAGAAGATGTATCACTTCCCTTTCAAATAAAAGAGCTTAGCAGCAACATGCTCTCTTGGGACACTATCCTAGGCCACAATCAAACTATCAGTAGCACTGAGAAAACCAGTTGGATTGGTGGGGTTGTTATTCATCTTACCAGATCTGGTCGAACATATCAACCAAACCAGGAAAGCGGGGACCACTCTGGGAAGACAAAGAAGTAGACACTGGGGCTACAAGTATGGAAGATACCCTGTTAGCTCAGATGAAGAAAACCCAGGTGTAGACACCCTAATTTCGCACCCCTGGTATGTAACATTCACATGCGATATCAAGACCTATTGAAACTTAACAAATGTCAAGTTACAGGGTTGAAAATGCAAAAGGAAAAAGTACGATGTATTAATAGTGAACTACAAGGGGGTAAAATGTCGAAAATTGAAAGAAAATTGGAAGCTGGCGCTGCGCCCACCAGCCTTGGTGTCGCACCCACTAGCCTTGGCCCCGCGCCCATTTTGCCTTGGCACCGCGCTCATTTTGCCCATTGGTGGCGCCAGGATCCTTCTATGTATTGTAACGTTTTGCTTTTTGTACATTTCTCTCAGCGCACGGTACAAGCCGATGAAGCTCAGAAAGGAAATCTTAATGACGAAGGAATCCCTCCTTTGGCCTATAAATAGAAGGCTCCTGCTTCAGAATTCCACACCAAATATGCAGTAACACACCGCTGAAATATTACGCAGTGAGCGAATAGTGAGTTCCCCCTCCTATAAAGTCTCGAAGCTCTGCCAAATATCCTCCAAACTCAAAACCAACCAGCCAAAGTGAGCCTTATCCCCCAGCTAGGTTTCCACCCTATTTCCCTGGTCTAAAAATCTCGAAAAGAGCAGTTGCTTTGCCCAAGTAAAAAGGCCAAATCCGCTAGAAATAAACTGTTGTTCTGCCCGATTTCCGCCAGCAGCAAGCACGCAGTAGCAAATACGCAAGAAGATTGACGGTGCCAAGAAGCAACCTTCGGAAGCAGTCACCCGGCCCGAATCGTAGCAGCAGCAACAACAAAAAAGACTCCCTCTCCCGGAAGGACAGAGCGAGCACACCACGCTCTAAAAGGTGAGCCTTTAAGGGCGTTATTTTATAAAAAAAAACTATTTTCCATCCGGCCTAATGTAAAAATATAAGCCGTTGTGCTGCCCGAATTTATTTGGAAAATAGCATTAAAAAAAGAGTCATTATTATGACCAAATATTTTTAAGTGTATTTGTAATTATTGGAAAGAGGCGGCTGCAAGTCCATAAATAAAGTAGGCATGGATGTATTTGTTTTCTTTTATTTCTTTTAATGCTTTATTTATTTCCTAGATAAACATAACAAAAAGCATACTTTAGTCAAAAACTGTTTTTGAGATCGAAAGGGCGAGTTGGGTGCCTAGCACCTTCCTAACTTGTAACTTAGCCTCCAAACCCGTTTTTACTTTCTCTGGTTTTATTTTTGGTTTTTTCTTTATTTTCTCCTTAAAATAAAGATGGCGACTTTGTCAAAACATTTTGGATCACAGTGAGGCATCACAACATCCTTTCTTGCACTTTTCTGTTTTCCCCTAAGCAAGGGAGAATGAGAATGAAAGGGTGATGTATTCCTGCATCCTGGTATCCCCTAAAAAAGGGATAGCTTGATACAGAAAACACAAAGCACTCATATTGATCCGAAATAGGCCTTAAAGTAATTTTTATAAAATCCATAGTGGGGCCCGCAACATCCTTTCTTGCACTTTCCATTTTCTCCTACACGAGGGAAGATACGAATGAAAGAGTGATGTATTCCTGCATCCTTCCGCACGTCGTGCACCCTTATCCAATGGCACGCGGGGCACGGGAGAATCCGGGGCACCCACATTGGTGACTCTACTGGGTAGATTGTTTTTATTTTAAATAAAAATGGAGGGCTAGACTTAGTAACAAAACTTTTTTGTTCTTCTGTTTCTGGCTAAAATATACTTGTTATATTTCTTTAATCATTTGAATATCACATTCTTATACATCTGTATATATATTTGTGGATATGATCCTCCATCTTGCAGCAGTTTCGTTCCAGTCATCATTACAGGTATATTTAAAAATATATATTTTTGAAAAAAATAAAATTATATATATATATATATATATATATATATATACAATAAATTTTCGGACAACATTACAAAAAAGACTGGGGCTTTATTTGTATTATTGCTTTATTTCTGCGCGTTTTATTTTTTATTATTATTACGCAAAATATGTACATATTTTCTTAATTCTGTCATTTTATTTTGGGGACTAGGATCAATTTGTAATTAATAGGAATAGATAAATTCCCCACTTTTCTTTCTATTTCTTGATGTGGTTGCTTGCTTGCTTGCGCTCAAACCAAAAAGCCGAAAAAATCCACACAAAAAAAAGCAATATATGTCATATTTGTTTTATTTTTCTCTTTATATATGAATAAAAAAAAGTGATTTTACTGCTTTTTAGATGCCGCACACACGTGCACGCATGTAAATATATTCTGAATCGCTACCCTACACCATGGCCAGGTTACCCCCTGCATAAGCCATCGTTAGATTGCATATAGATTCTCAGGACACTTCATGGACCGACCGCTTTTTGCATCTTTGAATCATTGGTCAGCCCCTGTGAAAAAAAAAAGAAGCAAAAAAAATATAGAAAAGAGAGGAAGTCAAAAAAAAATAATCTTAAAAAAAATCAAGCAAAATCAAGAAAGAAAAAAAAAAGCAGATAAAAAAAATCGCAAAGAATATGAATAAACACACAGGGGCTGATTATTTTCTGATGCTCGACTTAGACCATTTTGAATGGTGGATCCCGGAAAGAGTATATGTCTTTCGCCTGAGATCGGTCCAATATCGGGGAGTCGAAAGGCAGGTGGAATACGAGGGTCCTATATTCTGGAGAAGGAATCCACTGTTCCAGGAATGTCCTGAGACTGTCAAAACAAAGCAGGTGCTTGCCCGGTCACTTGTAGGAAAAAATAATACTAATAAAGGCACACTGTATTTGAAGCCCTGAAAGCCTTCAGCCAACCCTTCCTGATACCTTCAAACCCTTTTCCTCAGAAACCTGGCCCGAATTTGGAAAGACAGAGATAGTACTGGTCAGTTGATACGGGATACAGGCACATATGTCAGATCAGAAATATTGGGGTCAGATCAGAAAAAGGCAAAATCAGTGCAAAAGGTACAGATTTGAGCAGAATGGCCGCCGAAAATGAATAGTCTACAACATGTACTGATACAGGGCCTCCCGTGTTCGCTCCTGCTCTAGCCATGCAGCAATGGTTAAATCAAAAGTTGGATCTACAGAATGATGATTTGCTGAGCCAAATGGCAAAACTTGTACAAAGTTTAAAACCCAGTGGTGAGGGAACCTCTTTCCCTACAACCCCTCAAGAAGCATCTTCTACTCATGCTCCTGTAAACCCAAACCCTCAGCCAAACACTTTTCCACCAACCGCCAACACTCCAATCATCAATTTCTCACCATATACTTACTACCAAAATTTTAACCCTTTCTCGCCATACCCACCATATCCTTTCCCAAACACCCATATACCCCAAAATCCAAATGGCTTTCCATTTCCCATTGTCAATCCACTCCAAAATAGCCCACATATAGACCCCAGAAGCCTTATCCAGCCAGGACAAGTAGCAACTTTTTACCCTTCAATAATCCTGGTTATCAGGCAGAAGCCGCCAAAAACCCACCTCTCCAAAATCCTTACCAGAACCCTTACCAAACGCCTCCTCAAAATCTTTACCAAATGCCACAGCCAGAAATAAACCCAGCTTTCCCCAATCCTTCCAACATATACCAAAACCCAGCACTTCCTCCAACAAAATTGGAGGCAGATATGGAGAACCTACAAAGTATGATGCACAAGTTCTTGAACAAAGAGAAATTTTCTACGTGGGCATTAGCACTAAAACCTTCAGCCATACTACCCTCAAGTTTCAAAATGCCCGATATAGAAAAATTTGATAGGAATGGATGCCCTATTTCCCACCTAAAATCTTATTCTATCGGCATGCAGTCAAGAGGGGCTAGTTTCGAAGCAATGGCCTCCAATTTCCATCTTACCTTAATAGGGGCTGCCACGCAGTGGTTAATGCTAGCTAACAATAGCACCATGGGTACTTGGGACCAAATAATTGAAAGGTTCCTAGAGAGGTACAAAGATAATACTACCTCCAAGAACAAAGGAGATCTTGAGTCATGCACCCAAAGGGAAAAGGAAACCTGCGCAGACTTTGCAGCAAGGTGGAAAAGAAAATTAGCCCAGACACTCGACAGACCTGATCCGGCTGAGTCATGCTGAGTCATTCAGAATCTTCATAAAAAATCTCCAGCCCAATTACCTGGAACACATGCGGTATCTCCCCTATAGCAATTTCAAAGAAATAGTGGAGATAGGAATCTGTATTGATAAAAATATACGCAAAGGATCCCTAGAAATTGGTACACCTCTAAGTTCATTATGCTATTCCAGATCAGAGGAAGAATCTACGGAAGAAGTCAACGTTGTAGAAAGAATCCCAGGTGAAAAATACAGTAGTGTGCCATGGTCATATGGGACAAACAAATTTGCCAATTCTGTTAAAGGATGCAGTAATACCAACAAGAGTCTCATAGGACCTTACAAAGGAAACAGAAGGCACTTCAATGAATTGAATGCCCCAATGTCAGAGATACTACAAGGGTTAACATCACAAGAAGTCCTTAAGCCCCTTGAAAACTATAATCCTCCAAATCCATTACCAACCAAATGGAGCCGCAACACGTATTGTGAATACCACCAATCCAGTGGTCATATCACCGATAAATGCTTCTCACTCAAGAATGATATCCAAGACCTTATCGATGATAAAATCATTGAGAAGCCGCACCCATGATTATTTCTGATAAAAAATGATCAAGCATCGACCAAAGGAACAAAGAATTCAGATATGACAGGACTTAGTACAAGAAATTGTTGACCACTCAGGGAAGGACAAGAAAAAGCCATTAAGACTCGTCAAACCTTAGAATACCCTTGGGTATACGCCACCAAAACCCCTTTTTACCTTTGAATTTCCTTTTGTCAAATAAAATCTCCAGGAAACAACTCTTTTCAACTCAGCGTCAATTTTCGTAGATTTTGGGATCTTTGTTGTTTTTTTGGTACCACTAACAATTTTGCAGGGGCTGAAAAATAATAAAATTTGACTATTATCATTTACTCGTCTGAAAGGATTGTCAAGAGGTACGCAATCATCACATCTCATTTCAAGGATCACAAAAAAAAGAGGTATTTTCTATGTGTTTTCTTTTGTTTCCCAAAACATGAAAAGACAGGAAATCCCCTCACCATTATTTTCAATTGCCATCTCCAAATTCCTCTTCCCTCTTAACCTCTCATAAATGTTTCACTACTTGATAAGTGCATGAAAGAACGTGATAGCACGGATTCTCGATATGGAACGATGTTACTACCAATGTTGCAGTGAATGTTGCAACAATGACAGTGACAATGTGAACTGAAAGTGTATAACAGAAAATAGCAGCGGAATATTTGTTTTAAGATTTGAACTCACACGGACTTAGGAAGACAGAAAATCACACAAAAACAATCTACAAGTATCAAACTTGTAGATCAAGCCTCAAGGCCACACAATTTATATAAAAATCAACACTGTTTTTATACTCAACGCTTAACAAAAATTCTCACAAGATATAGAATCTTGGAGAACCGAAAAACCCACATAAACTACTAGAACAAACGTGGGAAGAAAGAACTAAAGAAGAACAGCTTCCAAACAACAAATCAAACGGAAGCACAAATCTGAACTTCAGGAAATACAAGGCTGTATTCCTGAAGTTTTTGAGCAGCAGCAGGTGTGTTCAAGTCTGCCTGCAGAATAGTCTTTGTGTATGAGGTGTTGATCTCCTCTCTCAAGCTCGGCACACAAGAAAACTGGATCAACTCTCTCTTTTCTGCCCACAGCACTCTTGAACGATTTCTTCTATATGCTCTCAGCTCTCTGAACTCCTTTTTGATCTGCTCTCCCAGAATTATGTGCCAAGGCGTGTGTCTCCAGCCATGTCCAAGCTCCTCCTTATATAATGCCAATATCTCCTACACACATAAAGGAATCCAACTCCAACAATGACAAGGATTAATATTTAAGGAAAAAATCAACAACTTACCAAACTTATGAGATTTGATTACCAAATATGAAATTGATCAAGAATCATGGTTAGACTAGGATTTATACAAAGATTTAGTTACCAAATATGTGCACTTAAAATCTACAAAAAGATTATGCTACCAAAAAATACCAAAACTAAATCTAATAAAAGATTTTGTTACCAAAAATAACTCCTAGACTTTAGGACCAAGAAAACCAAAAATCTTTAGGAAAATTATGTTTCCAAAAATGATAAAACCTTAAGGACCAAGGAAAAACAAAATCTAATTAAATATTTTGTTACCAAAAATAACTAAACTAAATCTAATAAAATATACTAAATCCTAAATTAACATTAACTAATTTAAAAACCTACTTTGACCAAGAAAGGTGAAAACAAGACTAAAATAGGTTATGCCTATTTTACCCTTACAATCTCCCCCTTTGTTGAACCTTTTTTGGTCAAATCAAAAGACAAGTGTTTATTCATCACCAATCAAACCATCTAACCTGCATAGGTTAGAAAATCACATCTCCCCCTGAATTTGTGCAAGGAGCACAAATCAGAAATCATCACCATCACAAGAAACACTTGATCTCTCTCCCCCTATTTGACCGGAAAAGGAAGAGAGATAAACCATCTTTTAGGAATTCTCAAAAATCAAAGATTTTGAAAAACACAAAGAAGTGTTCACCAAGATTTGATCACACCCCTAGCAAGAACTGAGCACCTCATATCCAAATTCAAAACCTCTTAGTTTCACACAAAAATTAGACAACCACTAAATATTTTTCAACATGGAGATTTTTTGAAATTGATTTGCACAATTTATATTAGGACAAAATTTCACCAAGCTGATATCATTGCCAACAATGCATGTCCTAAAATTTTATGCCTAAAAACATGATGACTAAAAGCTAGGCAAAAGAAAAATAAAAAAAAATGCAATCACACACAAGTGATAAAGACCAGATCAAAGGATGTAGTTCCTAATGTTGCTGCATTGGGAGATGCATTCGCCAAAATTGTGATTTTATTTTCAATTTTGCTCTTTTTTTTTTATTTTCAACCAGATTTCTCTCCCAAGATCATAAAATTTTCTCAACAAAAATCCATAGGTACTTTATTTTCCTAGGAATATAGCTCTACTTTATTTCAAGCTATAAAAACATGCCACTTGGAACCTTTCACACTATTTACCAAGGGAAGCAATTTTGCATTTGATCAACCCATGAAATCCGAAGATTCATAGTCCCAAAAGAAAGGTGCCACAACCTTGTTCATAGGTAGCTCTTTTCCGTTAGGTAGCTTTCACACTTTTTCAATTAAGGGGAGTCAATTTTCTCAAGATCAACCCATGAGAACCTAAGTTCTATAGTACCTTGACAAATTGCAACATCCCAAAAATTTCAAAAGGTAGCTCTTTCCTTTGTGGACTTTAAACATACTCAAGAACTGGGAGAGAGAGAGAATTATAACAAAAAATCACAACTGATTTTGAATGAAATTCCCAAGCAACCACAAGAGACACATACATGTGAGTCAATTGATCTAGAGTGCCCTCTAAAGACAAAATGCAATCATGCCTAATTTTTTTTTTTATAATTAACTAAGTGTAAAATCATATGGCACACAAAACACAAGAGATTTCCAAAGATTGAAAAATCTCTCAAAAACAAGACACTTGGCAAATATATCAGCAAGATGATTTTCGGTCCCAACATGTTCAATGCAAACAATTTACATAATCAACCAAGTCTCTAAAAAAATGGTGTCTTATATTAATGTGATTAGTTCGAGAATAATGAACTGGATTTTTGTGCTAAGCAAAATGCATAGGTGTTATCAAAAAACAAGGTTAACACATCAATGTGAACACATAATCTTTGATCATTTGAAGCATCCATAAAGATTTAAGGCTTCTCTCAAAAATATTTTGATAAGCATGCAAATTTTTGAGATTCAACCTTACTTCTTCTCCTTGTGTATATGCCATCATGAATATCACCTATTACTTGAGAGATTGGATGGTTTTTCTCGAATACGGCTAGGAATATCATGGCTGCAACCATTCAAATTTGATGATTTTCTGAATGTGACCTCGATTCGAAGTTCAGACTGCTTGAATCTGCCAAGTTTACGTGTCCAATGTTGCTCCCATTGTTGCAACATTGGGGTGAAACATTGTGAATCACATTGGCCGAACTTTCGAATATGCAAGTTCACCGATTATGTGCAGTGTTCGGCCGATGCTGGTTCTCAAGATTTTGGAGGAGATTCATCATAGGACGGCTTAGAACTGTGACATATATCAAAGGGTTCACAATATTTGGACTTGCCTTTGTCATTACTACCCTTAGGAACCCACATCTGTTTAAAAACTTTGGGTTGGAGATTTTTGAAAAATTTCGATTTGTCTTTGAATGAGGCTTCCAATGTGTCCGCCGCCAATGTTGCAACATTGGTCGGGCGAATTGGTCGCTTCCACGGTTCTACGCTAATGAGCTTTTTCAAAGAAATCTTGCCTCATTTCATTCTCATACATGGCCTTTTTCGTAAAAACAAAAGGGTTGTATGTGACCAAAGCTTATGGCGTATGACAAACATAATTTTTCTTTCTAACTCTGGTTTTTCACAAAAACAGCCAGAAAACTTTCATTGTTCGGCTTTGGTTCCGATGTTCCTTCTCCTCTTTCACAAATACCTTAGGGACAAAACCAATACCGATCTAGAGTATTACTGCATTCAAGAAATCATCAACCTTTTGTTTGCTAGAATTCCACTTGGTCATGGTCTCTTTTGCTTGAGTAAGCTGCTCCTTTAACTTCTCAATCTCCACATCCTTCTTGATCAACAGACTCTCCTTCCTTGTAATATACTCCTTCTGTTCTTCATTAGCCTTCTTTAGCAAGTCATTTGCCTTTTTAAGTAATGTAACTTGATGAACCCTCTTTTCCCAATCATTGTACAACTCCTTATAAGCATCCATTAGATCTGATTCTGATTCTGCACCATCTTCAGAGACAGAAGAGTTAAAGCAACGAAAATCATTATACAAACCTTTCTTTTTCAAAGTATTAGGACAAACAAAATTCTCATATTGAGAATCCATCATGGCTACAACCAGAATCTTCTCTTAGTGATGTCAAGAGGAGGCTCTGATACCAATTGAAAGAACGTGATAGCACGGATTCTCGATATGGAACGATGTTACTACCAATGTTGCAGTGAATGTTGCAACAATGACAGTGACAATGTGAACCGAAAGTGTATAACGTAAAATAGCAATGCGGAATATTTGTTTTAAGATTTGAACTCACACGGACTTAGGAAGACAGAAAATCACACAAAAACAATCTACAAGTATCAAACTTGTAGATCAAGCCTCAAGGCCACACAATTTATATAAAAATCAACACTGTTTTTATACTCAACAGTTAACAAAAAATTCTCACAAGATATAGAATCTTGGAGAACCGAAAAACCCACATAAACTACTAGAACAAACGTGGGAAGAAAGAACTAAAGAAGAACAGCTTCCAAACAACAAATCAAACGGAAGTTATTGAACTCAGAAATACAAGGTCAGATTCCCTCAAGTTTTTGAGCAAAAGCCAGGTGTGTTCAAGTCCGCTCGCGTAATAGTCTTTGTGTATGAGGTGTTGATCTCCTCTCTCAAGCTCCTAAGACACAAGAAAACCTGGATCAACTCTCTTTTCTCGCCCACAAAGACTTTGAACGATTTCTTCTATATGCTCTCCCTCTGACTCCTTTTTGATCCGCTTCTCCTGCATTATGTGCCAAGGCGTGTGTCTCCAGCCATGTCCAAGCTCCTCCTTATATAATGCCAATATCTCCTACACACATAAAGGAATCCAACTCCAACAATGACAAGGATTAATATTTAAGGAAAAAATCAACAACTTACCAAACTTATGAGATTTGATTACCAAATATGAAATTGATCAAGAATCATGGTTAGACTAGGATTTATACAAAGATTTAGTTACCAAATATGTGCACTTAAAATCTACAAAAAGATTATGCTACCAAAAAATACCAAAACTAAATCTAATAAAAGATTTTGTTACCAAAAATAACTCCTAGACTTTAGGACCAAGAAAACCAAAAATCTTTAGGAAAATTATGTTTCCAAAAATGATAAAACCTTAAGGACCAAGGAAAAACAAAATCTAATTAAATATTTTGTTACCAAAAATAACTAAACTAAATCTAATAAAATATACTAAATCCTAAATTAACATTAACTAATTTAAAAACCTACTTTGACCAAGAAAGGTGAAAACAAGACTAAAATAGGTTATGCCTATTTTACCCTTACAGTGCATTGTTCACTCTCAATTTCAAAACAAAAATTCAGTAAATTCCTACTTCGAGATCTAGCATTTCAAAAAAAAAAAGATGAACAAAAAAAGGAAAAAAAAAAAGAGACCGATGGGGAACCAGGGAAGAAAGGAAAGCTAGAAAAACCAAGAAGCTAGGAAAGAAGAAAAGTCTGGAAAGCCGGAAAATCCAGAAAAGTCAGAGTATGCTCATGAATCCATTTGGTCTCCGTTATTTCGAAAGTCCAACCAAGTCCTCAAATCGAGCTTACAAAGGTATTTATCTATATTCGAGTCTGGTAAATTCTTGCTTCTCCTATATTAGCTTGTCGAATCTTCTTCTTGATCTATGTGCACCACATATTGCCAAAGTATTTGTTATATAAAAAAATGGTGAATCAACTCATGTAAAAACATGATAAAACTGCACGAGTTGGTAATGAGTCATTTCAAGAATATGGACCCACAAACCATTAAAAAATCTTTGTTCGATAAAGCAACCTTTTGTCTTTGTGAAAGGTCATCTTCAACCCATTGCGACTGAGCTATTAAATGACACACTAGGGGCTTCCCAAAACTGTGACTGCTTCACCCTTATATGTACATCCATCAAGAGTGACCACCTTCTTATCCCAAGAGAGAGAAGACGGATATCTCTTCAAGTACTCTCTCAAATTGCTCTGAAAGATCAACAAAAAGAAAGAGAGAAGAAAAAAAGAGAGAAAGAAAGAGCAGGTTGGAAATAAAAAAAAGAAGAAGAAAAAGAAAGGAAGCCTCTTCTAAGAAACTTCCTCAAAATCTCTCTCTCTCACAAACAAAAAGAAGGAAAGAGACCAATGACTCTTGGACAACCCCATGACCCACAACCAAAGCCAAAAGCCGATCTCCCAACCATACCTACAACAAGGTCCAGAAACCAATTTCCTATCCAAACCCACAGCCTAAAAGGCCAGCTAATGATTGCTTTGCGATTGCCTTTCCGAAAATAACCAAATCCACAGCCCAAAATGCCTTTAAGCAAAAGGCCAATCAAATCCTTAACCCTAAAGCTAATCCATCCCAAATACTTAAACACAATACCCTAATCTAGTTGCCACCTATAGCTCTATTTCAATAGGTTATAACGTGATCTGGGTCCAAAACATAACTCCTTCCTAAAGACAAATTAAATTATCAAAAGATAAATGTTAAGTAGGGTCCATGAAACTCATGATACTCGGCGATAAACTCTGGATCATGACTCTTCATTTTGTCCATTAGAGTCATCCTCTTTCTCTGAGCATACTCATTTCTGTCTCCCACAAAAGTCTCTCCCAATCGAGTCTTTCTGGGGCTGTCTCCATTCAATCTCTTCAGAAACTTGCCCGTCCCATCTTACAGAATATTGGTTGATCAAATTCATCCTGAGGCTTCTCCCGCTAAACTCATTTTAGTACATAAAGGATCTCATTATTCATCAGAAACAGCTATCATGAGCGACTTATCTTCGCATGCATTGAAAGACCGACTCCCTATAAGGTAAAAGCTCGCTAGGTTGAAAACCTGAAAGGGTGGCCTAGGCAAAAGTTAGAGCGCAAAAAAATAAAACAGAAAAAAAAAAGGAAAGAAAAAAAGTGGTCCCTCCAACGCGACGATTAGTAGGATTTACTAATCCTGATTGAATTCCTTTTTTGAAAGATGCACTAGTCAAAAGACTGAAAAATAACCCTAAACTTCACCCACCTCCATCTCAAATATCAGTATCAACTCATATACTCATAACACTTCAAAGCCAACCAGAAGCCACATCTCAAGCTCTTATATTACATTTCCATCACTTTGGCTTATCTTGTTTTAACATGTTTAAGAAACGGATGATACACATGCACATTCAAAAGTCCTTTTCTTATGAAAAAGAAAGTTTCATTCGCATGCTTGCATCTTTAGTTTGCATCCTTTTACTACATCTTATCATGTCTTCTGTCGCATCAGCCCTTGAAAATAATAAATGTTCCACCAGCATCTCGCCAAGGAACATCTCCCAAAGATCCTCAACAGCATCATCAAAAGCTACACAAGTCGATCATCGACAGCATTCCGCCACAACCCTTCATAATCATCGGTTCTCCTATGCTGGGATAAGCACATTTAAAAAAAAAATCAGGGGTACGAAATTGGGGTGTCTACAGTTTGTTTTCTAGCCATGTCTGATCCTACCGCTGTTAGAGGTTCCTTTGGAGTACTATCCACCACAACTTCTTTTCCTTTGGATACAGTCGGCTTCGAGACAGCAGCGCCCACCCCAGCATGAGTAACACCATCTGAATTCGACATATGACCCTTTCGACAAGCATCCTTAGTGTGTCCAAGAAGGCCACAGCTAATGCAAAAATTAATATTGCCTTCAAACTCTAGGGATTACCAAAAACCCTGCTCTTTACTGGTTCCAATCCAGAAACGGGATGGGAGTTTCTCTGACACATCCATCTCGACACATATGCAAGCAAACATGGGGCGAACTAAGGTTAGGGTTTTTTCATCCGCCCTAAGAAACGTGCCAAGAGAATTTCCAATGCACTGTAAGAACGACGAATTAAAATATGTTAGGGGCAACTGGTGAAGTTGCACCCATACTGCAACCTTCGTGGAGTCTTTACGAAAGGTGAAGTCCGAGGACCAACGGAAGGATCTAAACATGCACGATTGGATCATATGGGATTCCTTTGATAATGCCAAAATCTGATCCTCTGTCGACGAAAGATGGACCATAACGTGTCTAGGATCTAACAAGCCAACTACAAAAGGGCCATTAAACTTCCATGTCTTTGATATATCCTCATGTATAGCGTGCACTGACAGGCGACCAGCCGAAAATTTCAAAACCATGGTATTAGAGAATTGTTTATCCGCGGTTTCAACCTCTAGAGGGGTAAAAATACAACCTGGTTCACCATTGATAATAGTAGGTTTCCTAGGAGCCAATGGAATAGTGTGCAAAACAGGCTTAGCAATCCCCACAAACTGTTTTGGTTTTCCAACAACATTGGCGTATGAGTTTGGGAAAGAGAGGGGGTGTTTGAGGGACCGAGTGATTTGGTGGAGCGACACCAGGTGCTGAAGAGGAAGGTAACGAGGGCCCAACCGGAGGGGGATCTGCCATGTCCACCCCACCCAGTAGTGGACAGATGAAACCCTAACTAGAGAGAGAAACTAGATGAAACCCTAACTAGGGCGGCAACCCTAGAGAGAGAAACTAGAGAGAGAAAAAAAATATTTTCTCTTGAAAGCTATAGCACAACTGCTTATTTTCTTTACATCGGGCTAATCTAAATAGCACATTTATATATTAAAAACTTTAAATAGCCTACCTCTTGAAGCGTGGGGGTTTTATCCCGTACCAACTAGCTTTTGTCAGGTTCTAGGGTGCACTCGCTCTGTCCTTCAGGGAGAGGGAGTCTTTTTTTGCTTTCCTTCTTTGTTGTTGCGGGGATTCGAGCAGAGTAACTGCTTTCGAAAATTGCTTTTCGGCCTCGGGATCTGGGCGAAGCAACTGCTTGCATCCATCTTTTTGGCACTTAGGCCCTGTATTTCAATGTTTACGCATCCTTCTTTTGCTTTTCGCATTTTCCACCCTGTAACTTGGCATTCATTAGCTTTTTAACAGGTCTAGATATTTCATGTCATGTTACATACCAGGGGTACGAAATTGGGGTGTCTACATATTTCATTGGAAGAAAGGGTTGGTGTTTGATTGAGGGTTGATGTTTGGTTGAGGTTTGTAATCATTTATCAAATCAGATTTTTGAGGGAAGGCATTTTCTGTTGGTATGTGAAAGTTGATTCCTAGAGGGAGAAGGGAGTTATCAGTTGGAGATTATGAGCTCTTGATTTGATGAAAGAACTGGACGAAGATTTCTTCTAAACCTTCCAAAAGGTTCCCAACAACTTGGCTTGTTATTCTTCCTGTATAAGTATCTAAATCTCTTTTTAACCAATCTTGGAATTCTGGATGTGGGGCGTGTCCAGGAGCTTCTATCTCTGCTCCAAGAGTAGTTTGTTCATTACTGGCAGCCATTCTACCTAAATTTGTATCCCCTGAACTGATCTTTATACTCTCTAACCTTACCTCTGTACTTGTTTCTTGTATCAAACGACCAGTGCTATCTCTTATTTTCCGAATTCAGGCCAGGTTTCTGAGAAACAGGGTTGAAGGTATCAGAAGACAAGGTTCCAGGATTTTGGTTAAGTACAATGTGCTTTTATAATTAACTTTATTTATTTTTCCTAAAATTTGATCGGACAAGTACATGTTTTGTTTTGACAGTTTGGGACTTTTCTTGGAATAATGAATTCTTTTTCCAGAGTATAGAACCTTCGTATTCCACCTGACTTTCGACTTCCCAAGATTGGACAGATCTCAGGCGAAGGGTCTACACTCTTTCCGGAATCCACCATTCAAATGGTCTAGGACAATACCACTAAAATTATTAATCAGCCTCTGTGCATATATATTTATTTATTTACATATATTTAACAATAGGGATTGGTAATTAATTTCGAGGTATAAAAACAAATCGGTCCATGTAGTGTCCTAAAAAATATATATATACTTTTAACGTTAGCTGATGCAGGGCTAGGATGGCTTCACCCAGTTGGCTCCTCAGTAAGGGGCGCAAGATGTGATAATTTCGGCCTAAGTTCTCCATAGCCTAGTTTTCGAGATCATGGATACCCCCCGCGTATTTATGGGGTTGAAGGGTAACAGTCGGAATATCTCAATATGAGTGTGCGTGGTGCATTAGCTAAAAAATAGTAAAGTTTTTTTTTTTTTTGTCTTTTTGTAGATATAAAGCGGTAATAAAACAATAATTTTTGTTGATTCTTATATTAGATTTATATCTGTTCAGTACATTACATTAGTTTTATACATTAGTGGCTAATCGGGTTGCGTATCGATTAGCGTGGCAACTGTATATAGAACTTTGCCTTGTATAGTTTTTTGTAGGACTTCACAGATTCAGCGGAAGACCTCTTCACAGCTTCACCGGAAGACCTGCTTGAAGCTTAAGAATGGCAGACCTCGTGTCCACCTAGTCTCTTATGACGTGTCCAATCCAGCAACGACTCTTTGGATTAATTCATTCTTGTTCTACATATTTATTTGAATTAATCCAAGACATTCCCTGACATGTCAAGCCGCCGAAAGCAACTTTCCGAAAAGCAGGAAGACTTTTCGTCCTGAACAGTGAAAGCGTGAAAAGCGGATCGCCCCCCTAGTTTACGCAACAACTCTCGGATCGACACCGCCCATCGCCCACCTTTTCGAAGATCTCGAAATCATTCCACTCGCTCTAGATATACGTGAAGGCGAAAATCCTTGGATCGACCCCATGCATTTAATGCATTTATGAAAAGAGCTGTTGAAGTATTCGTCTTCTCCAACGGATCTCATGAAGTGCACCTACTATAAATGCTGCCATTGAAGACTGGAACAAATACAACTGTACAGAATCAATCGAACACTTAAAGGATTGCTCTGAAACTTCATAACTCCAAGTCCTTCAGCTCAGTGCAATCAAGAGATCCTCAACAGATCTAGAAGTCCTCGTCAACAACAAGAAGTCGCTCATCAACACTTATTGTTTTATCTTCTTGTTGTTTACATTCATTAACTATATACGCACGATTAAATATCTTGTATTTACAGATATTTAATTCCCTAGACCCCAAACACAAGTCAATATTTTGTACACGATTCATTAGGGATATTCTTTGTAATTGATCTAAGTGGAAAACATAGTGCACAATTTAAATCCAAGGTTGACTGCCTTGGTGGTGGACGTAGCACTCATTATAGTGTGAACCATCCCAAAACACTTGTGTTATTCCTTACTGTTTGTCTGATACTTGAACTGCTTATCATCTTTGTTTATATTTATCCATTTACAGCAGAACTTAAGTAAACTGTCAAAGGTCTACCGGTAGTACTTATCGGCAGACCTGGAACAACTTCTTTGAAGGTCTTCCGCTACTTGATTCTCTTCGATAGATTGCAAGTAACTTTCAAAGAATTTACTTAAAAGTTTTAAGTGTATAATAAGCTATTCAACCCCCCCTTCTAGCTTATTATTGTGGCCATTGGGACCCACAATTGGTATCAGAGCCTTACTCTTTGAAAACAAGTTTTTCCAAGATTAAACTCTTGAGAGATACGATATAATGGCACAAACACACTATATGCTGCCTACATCTAATGCTAACCACGTCCCAATATTGGACGAAGGACATTTTGATGTATGGAAGGATAAAGTAATGAGATTCATGAACTCTATTGACAACATACTATGGAAATGTGTCACTGCAGGTCAACATGTACCAATGAAGGCCAATCTTCTAGCCTCCATCGTTGGGAATCCTGCAGAAGTACCAAAAGAAGAATCTGAATGGACAGGGGATGATAGAAAGCTGGTAGAACTTGACAGCAAAGCAATCAACATAATCACCAGCTCTCTAGACACAAGCACATACCAGCAAGTGATTCGATGTACAACTGCAAAAGAGATGTGGGAAGCTCTTGTGGAATACTTGGAAGGAGACCAAGACACAAGAGACAACAGAAAATATACATACATCCAGCAGTTTGATTCTTTCAAAAAAGATCCTAAGGAAACCTTGAGACAAGCATACGATCGCTTCAGTGAGGTAATTAACAGTTTCTTTTCTCTAGGAAAAACGTATGACAAAAAGGAAATGAACGTGAGGTTTCTAGGCTCTTTAGGTAGCTTATGGCATGTTAAGACCACGGCTATGAAGGAATCCAAGAAATTAAACGAGATGACTCTTCGTAGTCTCTACGCAAGTTTAAAGATTTATGAACTTGAAGTTAATCAAGCTCTAGAGCAAGACAAACAGCTCGTAATCCTTGCCCATGGTCCAAGAAGAAATCACTGTTGAAAACAAACCGTCCACTTCCTCCTATGAAAATGATTTTTTATCTGATGAACAATTTGCCATGTTTGTAAAACGTTTTCAAAAATTTGCAAAATATGGAAGGAAGAACACACACCAACAACCTTTTAGGAAGAATGGTGAAAGCTCATCTAAGGAAGAGCTTGTGTGTTATAACTGTAGGAAACACGGTCATTTTGCCTCAAAATGTCCTAAGCCAAAATTTGAAGCATACAGAAAACCCTCTTTTAGAAAATTTCAAAAACAAAAAGGTATGTTGGTGAAGACATAGAAGACAAACAAAGGTTGCTACATGGTTTGAGACCGATTCGAGAGAGGAGGAAGAGGATTGTGAGCAAGCCAACATATGCTTAATAGCTCATGACTTCAGGTCCTACCTATGACTCGAAAATGAAGTTGAAGTTTCACCTAGTCCTTTGGACAAAAATGAAACCAACAGTGACAGCTTCACTAAGGAAGAACTTCTCAAGGACAATCAAGATATGCTTGAAGAATTTAATTCCTTTAGAGTAGCCTATGTTAAACTGGCCAAGAACTGTGAGAAACTTACTGATGAGAAATCTATGATGGCAGCTGAGATTCAAACTCTCAATAGCTGTCAACAAGAGAGTATCAAACTGAAGGAAGAAAACAAATTTTTTTATGACAAAATTGACTGTCTATCTGAGCACATCAAAGGACTTGACCTAGAGAAAATTGCCTTGCAAAAGACAATTGACTCCTGGAACAGCTCCAAGGATGCATTCGAAGAAATCCTTTCAAGCCAAAAATCTAGTAATGATAAAACTGGCATAGGATATTCAGATGTGCCTCTTCCGACAACCTCTTCAGTCATAGAGAAAGGTGAATCCTCCGAGACTGCTAATGATATTTCCTTCTCTAAACATTTTTGGAAATATAGGGAAACAAGGCCTTGGTTATTCAAGTGTCCTTACATTTATCCCAAAGTTCGAGAAAGGAAAAGCCAAAATGAGTCGACTCAAATGAGAAACACGAAAAGATAACGTAGGTAGAAAGTGAAGTCTGCCAAAATGCCTATGCTAAGGCAAAGTCTGGCCGGGTAGACCTACTTGAACCTCTACCGGTAACTATCAAGTTTGTCTATGAAACAGGCAAGGCTCCTTTACCTGGTGAAGGTAAACTTAAAGGTATTCTACCAAATCCTTCTGAAAAGGTAATCAACAGAAAAGCTAAAGCTAAGTCTGTTGGTAACCTACCTAGAAAGATTCAAAAGAAACCAATTAAGTCTACCATCAACAAACAAGCTGAACCAAAAATGGATGTCAAGAAAAGGAAAGATCATAATCCCTCTTCAGACAAAATCACTAACAGTTCTCTGTGGACTTTCCATTTATGTCATTCTTGCAATAGCTTAGGCCATCTGGCACCAGAATGCCTGCTAAGGTTCACTCCAAGATCTGAGAGACCTAGTTCTCTCAAGGTCAAGCAGGTATGGGTTGCAAAAGGTTGCTAATCCTTAGGACCCGAAAGAAAATAAAGGGTACCTTGTTTACTTCAATCCTTTTTCAGGAATGCTTCATGGCTATAGAATCAGAAAACAAAGACATCTGGTACCTAGACAGTGGCTGCTCAAGACACATGACTGGGAACAGAAATCTTCTTACAAATATAGCTGAAGCCAAAGGACCCACTGTTATTTTCGGTGATAATGCAAGAGGAAAAACAATTGGATATGGCTCAATTACTAGAGGAAATCTCTCAATCAACAAAGTTTCTCTAGTAAGTGGTTTAAAGCACAATCTGAGCATATCTCAGTGCGACAAAGGACTTCTATGCCAATTCAATTCCAACCAAGCTTCATCAAAGACAGGTGAATGAATCTCGCTCTACAATCTTGTGAAAGCAATAGACAAGGAAACGTCTATGTCGTGGACTTAAATCTTCTAGCGAGATTCTCAAACGTGTCTAGTAGCCAACAATGTTCGTGACAACAAATGGCTATGGCACAAGCGTGCTCGGCCACCTCAACTTCAAGCACCTCTCAAGCTCTCCAAAAAGCGGGCTTGTCAAAGGTCTACCTACGGTGTCTGCCGACCATGACAGAAGTTGTAAAGCTTGCCAACTAGGAAAACTTTCCAAGTCTTCCTTCAAAAGAAAATTTGTTTTATCAACAAACAGATCTCTTCAACTTCTGCATATGGATCTCTTTGGACCCATCACAACAGCCAGTATTTCTGGAGACAAGTACACACTTGTAGTAGTTGATGACTACTCTAGATTCACTTGGATTGAAACCATGACATCTAAAGATGAAACGTATGATCTAGTCATTTGCACTTTTGAGAAGACTTCAAACTCAAAAGCTTGAAGACATTTGTGACATAAGATCGGAACAACCACCGAATTCAAAAACAATGGTGTAGAAAAATACTGCGATGACCACGGGATCGGTCACAACTTATTCTCCGCTCGGGTATCCTCAACAAAATGTGGTAAAATGCCGAACGAAAGGACAACGAGAGGCGGCAAGCAAAGAAGAACAATGCTCATGAAAACTTCAAAGTATTTTTGGGCGCGAAGCCAAACTAAAGTATTTTTGGGCGTATCAACACCGCATGTTTTACCCAAAATAGATCCCCGGTAAACAAGTTTCATAATAAAACTCCATATGAAATATGGAGAGGAAGATCCCCCAACATAGGATTTCTTAAAATCTTCTACAGTAAATGTTTTATTCTTTATAATGGAAAAGAATATAGAGGAAAATTTGATACAAAATCGATTTAAGGAATTTTTAAGGGTATTCCAAACATTCAAAAAGCATTTCGCATTTTTAGTAAATCTAATTTAAAAATCTTAGAATCGTGCATGTTTCTTTTGATGAATATGACTTGTTAGAGCCTAGAAAGGCCCGAACGTTGCTAATGATTCCGATAATGATGAGACAGTACAAAGACAAAGATCTACTTCCACTCCTCATCGAAAAACGAGCAACGCTGCACCCATCAAGTACCGATAACCCTTCACCCAGACGATAACTCGCATCGATACAACTCTTCGTTGACCTTGAACCCATCTCTTCGCTTACCCCAAGCACCTTTACGTATCACTCATCCTTCTTGTTCACCGTAAAATGAAAGTTTTGAAGATCCTATTTCTTCTCGAACCGATTTTGGTGAATCTCCTTCTCAACCAACTCCGAATTCTTAAGGGAAGAATCCACCGTAAGTGATCTTCCTCCAACCTGTTATTGAAGCAAGAGATCATCCCATTTCTCAAATCAGTGATCTCAACACGTGAGTTCGCATTTGAGAAATAAAGTTCGAGAAGAAACTATGTTTGCTTATGCATTTGTATCGAACTCGAACCAAAGAAGATTGATGAAGCTATCGAAGATCATAACCGATTGAAGCTATGCAAGAAGAGTCGAACCGCTTGAAAGATGTAAGGTGTGGAGCTTAGTTCAAAGACCGATCGATCATCCACCATCGGCACCAAGTGGGTTTTAAAATAAAAGAGATGAAGATGGAAATGTCACCGTAAATAAGCTTGATCAAGGTAATGTATTACCGACAGAAAGAAGGAATTGACTTTGATGAAACGTTTAATTCTCGTTAAGTGACTAGATGTAATACCTCGAACCTTCGTATTTGACTTTCTCGTGTTGCATGCTTTGTTGTTAATGCGTTGAGTGTTCGCCTTAGCGTGTTAGCACCTATAAAAGGCTCATGGAGTCTTAGTACCTTGCATATAAGATTTACAATGTTTATCTTAGTTGTGGTATGCTTGGTTGAGAGTTTAGAAGCATTGTTGCTTCGCTTGAACCTTAGGTTTCTGATTGCCTTCGTTGCTTGTATTGTTTGTGTTTTCAACTTGCGAGAAGTTCATTTGAGTTCTAAACCAAGTGTACTAGTATTTCCCATGCTTGCATAATCATTGTTCATAGACTTATTGCATTTGGAAATTAGATGACCAACATATTACTTCACGATTCAAGTCCGGTTTTGGGCGAACTTCGAAAATTCTGGTACCAATCTACTAAAGAGAATTTTCTAAAACTTTAGTATGTTTTACCTACATATGTTAGTATACTCCTGTAAAATATGGTATTTTTCCAAGGTGTATAAGTACCTCATTTAGGTCTTGACTTACGGCTGTGCCAGAATTATGTTTTCAGGAAATCAGCTTCTGTACTTGAACTTGTAGTAGCCATATTTTGATGAATATAAGTCCAAATTGAGTAATTTAAAAGGCTAAACTATATTTTAAAGAGTCTAGTTTCATAAGAATCAATAATCACCTCATTTGGAGGTGTGAGCTATTTATGGTCGATTTTACAAGATTGACTGTCTGTTTTCCAGATTCTGGTTTGTGACATTTTTTTGAGTGTTTTGGCTATTGACCCTTGTACCCTTGCCCTTGGCCGACCAAAGTGAGTCCAAGCCCTCATTGTTGACTCTTCTTCACCCCTTTTGAGCCCTTGATCATCCCTTATCAAAGGCTATCCTTCCTTGACCAATGAGAAGCCAATTAACCCTTCACTTGGATTAGGGCTTTAATGGTAAGTATATAAGCCATTTGTTCAACCAAATCAGCCATTGTTGATCAAGAACTCCAGAGAATCAGAGGCTCTTCCTCCATTTTCGTCCATGGAGGTCACTCCAACTTGAGAGACCATTTCCCGGAGATCCGGTGGTCCGATCGACGAACCGAGACCGCCAAATCGAAGCCCTCGATCTTCTACAACAATCCTTGCTCTAATCAACCTTTCCTCCATTAATCTTAGGACTAAGGTACGTTGAGAAATCCCTAAAATTTTCATGTTCAATAAAATAGCATGACCCCTTCATTATAGTTGTTCTATTAATGATTGTGAACACATTTTGTGAAGAGAAATCCTCCAATTCAACCTTTGAAACATGTGTAGGATTTTATGAATTCTCTATGAAGTTGTGATTTTGACATTTTGTAAAGCATGAATGTTGTTTATAATGAGCTTAGGAATAACTCTTGTGAAGGAATATGTTTCAATTCAAGGTTTAACAAAATCACCGAAACTAGGGTTTGAAACTCTGGATTGTGTTTAAGGCTAGTTTAAGATCATGAACGGCCTAGTTATCGAAGTTCTAAATGAAAGGAGAACTTAGGAAAGGGCAATGTGATGCATAGAGTATCAATTCTCAACTTGGTTGAATTTTAGTAAAACTCACCTGAGTTGAAATTAGGGAGTTATTGAACAATACCGACTCCAGATTCAATCCCTACGATGTTTGTAGTGCGTTAGACTAATATATTAGCCTACGTGACTTTGGGATGGATTGAAGGGCATGTTTGATATGAGTGATTATAAGACTCAATCGAGTTCTTATGTGGTTTACGTGATTGTGTGAAGCAAATGCACAATTGAGAGCATGTTGTAGATTGATGTATCTACTTGACAAAGTTGAATTCTCTTGTCGAATTCCTACTTGAGTCTTTAATGAGTAAAAACACCTACTTGTTGAATAATGAATTTGAGGACTATTCTATGCGAAGATTTGGATTGGGGCTTTCTTAGTACTCTATACATGGAGTCTACTTGTATAAGTCGCTAGGATGACCATGTTGTTATCTAAGACTCACCGGTATGGTTTGACCTTACGGGTTATTACCGCTCTAGTGTTGCTTAAGTCTTTGACTACCATCGACTTTTGTGTTATTGAATGAGTTACTACTTTAGGAAGAGTTTAGTAAATGACTTCATGATCCGAGACTAACGGAGTAGTCTTGGATAGTACTTAATGGACTGATGGTTAAGTTGTGACTCGTTGAATTTCATAGGTGAATATGGAATATCTGTGTATATTTTATATTATGACTAAATGCATGATTTCCTACCTTGTCAAGAATTGATTCTTCTATGTGTTTCTATGATATGACTTATGAGCATATTGAATGTATTTGCCTTCGTGCCGATCTGTTCTTACGCTTAATGAATTGTGGTGAACTTGGATTCTACTATTAAGTGGAATTATGAATCAAAATTGAACTAAGCTTGATTTCACAATAATCAACTTGGGCTTCCCTTATATAATTGACTTGAGACTTGAACTAAGATTCCTAAATGGAATGAGAACCTTGCTATGCCTCAAACAAGAACATAGAAAAGAGTCTTGGGACACATATAGTGTTCAAACTCTATTTGGTTGGAATTGTAGTAAAGACTCAACGGAGTCGAGTTAAGGAACAATTGAACCTTACGAGGATCATGGTGAGATCCTATGACAATTATATTCCAGTTGACTAGATTACTAGCTTTTGGGACTTGAATTGAATAGAGTGAACAAACTTGGCACTTATGATTTAGAGACTCAAATGAGTTCCTATTGTGGTTTTGTGATTATTGTAACAATGTGCATAATCGTATGAGTTTAGTAGATCATTATATCTACTTGAGAATTAGCAAGTAAACATCTACTTGTGCATTGCATATAAGTCCAGCTGGCATTACTTGAGTTTTCATGATGATGGTGGGACGATGCATTGCCTTCACGAATTATGGGATTCGTGATTGTAATGTATCGCCGCATCGGATTCGGGTTTCACACACACCTCCACTGCTAGCTACAGAGGGGAAGTAGCCCCTTTGTCGTAACCAATTGAGCACATTGGCTAGGGCTATTTTCCTGAGTAGAGAGCTCGTTCGACCGAAGAGAGCTCGGTACTTTGATACCGAACACGTATCGGCACGATATGATTAACAGTTGTGATTGCAGGAGCAATACGACGACAGTGATTTGGTACCTTCTCTATCCTTTATGTGGCTTACTATGAGCACTTATGTGATAACAAAGTGTTAGTTGAACATGAGATCTTATTGACCATGTTTGTATGGGCTGATGTTATATGAGAGATTTGATGTGTATATATATAGATATGCACACTTATACATGATGATTGTATGAGAGATTTGATATGTATATGTAGAGATATACATAATTATATATGAGATATTTATGAGAGATTTGATATGTATATATAGAGATATGCATACTGATATAGGTGTATATATATAAATATGCACCCTTACACGTGATGATTATATGAATAGCTTGATTAGTATATATGATGATATATATATACTTGCATATGATGTTTTGTGGGAACTACCTTCTAATTCATTTGATTTGTGTTTGAACAGGGAATTATACCCTGGTTCATTTGGACGGTTTAGTAAGTGAGAAGAAATGAATATCTTGTGGAGTATCGAAATGATACGACACCTCTTCACGGGTTTTTTTGTCATTTATAAATGACACCATGGTTATGTTTATGTTACATAATTATATGTTGCATATATATTGTGGGAGCGTACTGGGTCATTATGACTCATCCCGTACTTATTTTTTAGTTGCAAGAATCGATCGCGCACCGAGGTCGAGTAGATCGTGATCGTAGCATGGCGCAATGGTCGATAGACCGAGGTTAGACCGTGTGGTTCGTGTTTGTAGCGCCGACTTTCCCGAGTAGTAGCTTGTGGAGTCTTGTTCCTTTTAGCATTGTCATTGATTTAATGTACTTTGCTATTCTTGTGAGATCGGTATTTTGTAAAGTTATTTAGACTTTACAATGGGTATATACTGGGTATTTGTGTTAGTTCTTTCTTGGGCCGACGTGTTGTGTCGTGCCTTGTTCGTGGTTTCGTATTTATTTCAGTTGTCTCCCGGGCACTTATAGCTTTGGGGCATTTCTTTATCCTACTTATTATAGTTGTTGGTTGACCGCGATATGCTTTAGCCGTTGGGTAATTGATATATCAGGTTGGTTCTTTGTTGAAACGCCGGCCTGGAGTGCCGATGGTTTGATTAGCGTCTGCATTGTTGCGGCACGCGAGTTTTGTTTTTCCTCCTTTGAGAGATAATGTCTCTCTTGGTTTCATTGTCGTTGGTTTCGAGCTTCATAGCTTGGGACTTCTTTCCTATATTGCTTCCGCTGATTCGATTTTTGAAATACCGTATTTTAGTGCGGTGTTATGTTCATGTTTAGAGCGAGTTTGCTCGACTGTTTGACTAGCACTACTGTTTAACAAGTGCTTGTCCTCTTCTTAAGTTATTTCCAGCGGCACGACCTTGGGATTTCGTGTTGGAATCCGGGTCGGGTCGTCACACTAGAAGCAATCAGACTTTTTCTAGCTTATGCCTCTTTCATGGACTTCAAAGTGTATCAGATGGATGTAAAGAGTGCCTTTCTGAATGGTGATCTTCAAGAAACTGTATACGTGGAACAGCCTCCAGGATTTATCATTTTAGACAAACTGGATCATGTCTACCGACTGAATAAAGCTCTCTACGGCCTGAAGCAAGCTCCTAGAGCTTGGTATGAAACTCTATCCAAGTTCTTAATAGAACAAGGATTCGTGAGAGGAAGAATAGACACTACTTTATTCATCCTCAAGCACAAAGGTCATTCTCTTCTGGTACAAATCTATGTGGACGACATTATCTTTGGATCAACTAACCAAAGCCTGTGTAAGAGATTCGAGAAGCTGATGCAAAGCAAGTTCGAGATGAGCATGATGGGTGAACTTACCTACTTTCTAGGGCTAGATACAATGCACTTCCGATGGAATCTTTATCAGCCAAACCAAATATGCAAAGGAACTAATCAAGAAGTTCGGTCTTGATTCAGCCAAAGGATTCGAAACTCCAATGTCTACCGACTGCCATCTTGACAAAGATGAGAAGGGAAAGCAAGAGAACATGACCAAGTACCGAGGAATCACAGGTTCACTTCTTTACCTTACAGCTAGTAGGCCTGACATTACGTTCTTGTCGCTTTGTGTTTGTGCTAGATTTCGAGATCCAAAGGAGTCACATTTGCTTGCAGCGCCAAACGTATCATCGATATGTTTCAAAAACTACAAATCTAGGCATCGGTATTCAAAATCCAATAATTTCAATCTAGTTGGATACTCGATGCAGATTATACTTTGCAAAGTGAGAAAGAAGTACCGTGGGACTTGTCAATTTCTTGGAAATAGACTTGTCTCATGGTCTTGCAAGAAACAAGGATCGCTTGCAAATTCAACCACGTAGAATACATTGCTTTAGCAGTATTTGCTCTCAACTCCTATGGATGAAGCAACAACTAGTGGACTACAACATCAAGACTGCAAACTGCCCAATCATGTGTGACAACACATCAGCAAATTCAGTCTCCAAAAATCCAGTGATGCACTCCAAGACAAAGCACATTGATATTCGTTATCACTTCCTCAAAGATCATGTGGAAAAAGGTAACATCAGTTTGGAATATGTTCCAACTGAGCATCAATTGGCAGACATTCTCACAAAACCACTGGATGCCACCAGGTTTGCTTACTTAAGGAGAAATCTTGGTATGATTGATCCTACTGCTTAATTTCAACATCTTGTTAATGTTTCTTTCATACCGGTAGACCTAGTTTTAAGACTAATCGGAAGATGTAAGTCCTCCTTTACCGGAAGACTTAAAGGTTAGTACTCTTACTTAGTCTATATTTTTTTGCTAAAGAGGTTTCTAAAGCAATAAAGGGGGTCAAGGATAAAATTTGGTACTTAAGAAAATATCTTAAGTTCCCGTTTTTTCAACTAAAATTTTCTCGCCTTTAAATAGTCCTTGAACCGTCATTTGCAAAACTTTACGAAACCCTTTGACAAAATATTTCTCTCTCCATTTATACTCTCTCTCTCTGTGTAACTACTTTCTGCAAATTCAAATCCTTCTTGTTTCTTCTTCTCATCATCAACAATGGTACGCTCCTCTCCTCTCTACTTGAAACTTACTACGCACTATTCTGCATTTCATTTCATAACCTAAAATTGTTTTGGAATTCAAACGGTCATTTTCGAGTTTATACAGTATTCGCCATTGTTGTTCTTAAAAACCTTGAATACTAACAGTCGTTTTTGTATATTCTTCGTTTATTCTTTTGAAAACTTCTGTCTTACCTTTCTCGGGTGTGGATACTCTAAACATCCTAGGGTTTCAAGTTTTCGGTTCAAAATTTTCAATTATTTCAGAAAACCTTGAAATTCCTACTTGTTTAGTTGTCGAGATGAAAAGCCCTAATTTTTATTTTGCTTTTCTTTCAGGCAAGAACTTCAAAAACGAAGCGAGACAGCGGAAAGGGTTTGAACCCGGAAACTGACATTCCTCCCAGTACGGATGTCACCTTCCAGGATACCCCACCTTTCCCGCCTCTCATGACATTATTGTCGCTCTGGACCCGAAGCTATATATTCCCGGAATGTGCATTGACCTTCAGTCAATCAACTCTATAGCTGCCGGCGTCAAAGCTTGCGAGGATATGGATGCCTCTGGGATTCTACCCCTCTTCTGCAGAAGAATTCTATCAAAGAATGGAGCTCATGAACAAGACCGCTCTTCGAGGATGGATTCGAGGCCGTCCCATCTCCGTTACCGCTAAATCAATCTCCACTATCATCGGCGTGCATTACAGTGGAGCTCTTGCAAAGAACTTACCGGTGAGGCTTTTCATGCCTGGGAAGCCATGAGGGGAGTAGACACCCTCAGGGAGCCTCAAGGGAAAATGCTCCGAAATTTGTTCCCTCTTGACGTCTACTGCACCAGCCACCTTATAGACAAGGGGCTCCTATTCAAGAGTGGAGCACATGACATGTTTACGGCCCAGCAAATCAACCTGACCAGTGTCGTATTCCTTCAACTTCGTCTCAATTGGGGACTCATTATCTTCAATGAGTTAAAGCAGTGGGTGGAGAAAGCTAAAAACAACCCCACTTGCAAACGCCCCTTCGTCAGGCTGATTAATGCCCTTCTAAGGGATGACGCAAATGTCAATTCTTCTTTGAAAGAAGATGAGTTGTTTACAGTGGCCAAGGAGAAGCAACTCACAGCCTCGTTTTTCAGTAAGTACACTGAATACGAGAACAAGCGACGGCTGCAGAAAGGTCTACCGCCAGTCACTCTTGACAAAGTGGCCAAGCCTGCACCTATCTTGGTCACCCGCTTCAACATGGAAGCACATGAAGCGGCTAGCAGGACCTACAAAAAGGCCTCTGCAAAATTTGACGATCAAGTGGCCGCGGACCTCCATCAAAAGGCCAAAGACCTGGCTGATGAGGCGAGCAAATTGCTAAGGTCCAAGATGGCAGCCAAGGGCAAAGCAAAGAAGACAAGGTCGGAAGAGGCCACTCCAACTGAAGAGGAGCAGGCCAAGTGGATTAGGAGAGAGATGAAGGAAGGCCAAAAGAAGAAGGCACCAGGCCAAACCAGCCATTCTTCACCTCCTCCTCCCCAAGCCCAGCCATCCTCCCAGCCATCTACCCAAACCAGCCAATCTCCTTCACCATCTCCTGCACCCACTCCCAAACCAAAACGAAGGCGACTTCGTAAAACCTTTGAAGACCAGCCACCGGCAGTCCCTCCCACCTTTACCGATGAAGCAGCTGAGTCTCCTATTCAGCCGCTAAGGAAGAAAAGGAGAGCTGCCGGTCCCAAACCTTCTACCGCCAGCCAACCAACTACCTCTACCGACGCTCAACCCTTACCTGTCAACCCTTCATCTATTCCACCTACCGACGCACAAACAACTACCGACGCCCAACCCACAACTGTCAACCCTTCATCTATACCTGTCAACCCTTCATCTATTCCTCCTGAGTCATCTACTCAGAGGAATTCACCACCTCCGGAGGAGCCTATCCTCAGGAGCCTCATCATCAGAGGAGCCGCCTAGAACCCCTCTCCTCCTCCTCCTTCACCTTCAACTACTCTCCCGACCCATCTACACCTTCCTCACCTCACCAATCCCAACCAACTTCATCAACCACACCACGACCAATACCAATCCCTCCCACCCAGCCATTAGACTCTGCTGCTAAGTTCCTTTTCGAACTTTCGTCAGTAGCAGACCTATTTGCCCCTACCCATCAACCTTCTCAACCTCCTCAACCTTCTCAACCTACCCTTAGAAAACCAAAATCCCTCTTCTACCCTGCCCCTTCTTTCTGGTTTTCTACCGACCCCCTTCCCGAACCCTCCCATATCAGTGATAATTCTGACACTGATATGGAACTGGATTCCCCACCAACCCCTCCTCCCCTCCACCTATAACCATATCCTCCTCCACCAACACCATACCAACCCAAGACTCGCCCTCTTCCGACTCCATCACTCCCTCTCCAACAAAGACATACGGCCGCAGACTCTACCTCTAAGCACCATTCATATTGGCCAGCAACTACTTCCCATCACCACCAATGATGAAATTTTGTCCCTACTGGATGCCATCTACCGGGCTAGGCGAAGCTATAAGCATATCTACCGCTACCGCCGAAATAGCCACTGCAGCTTCCAAAGCCAACGACCGCACTGCTGCCCTTCTACGACAATTCCAAGAGGATGTCTGGACTCGATTTGGACAGATGCGACACGAATTTACAGATGTCAAGATCAACATTGAAGCTCAACGAAATGAGTGTGTCAGTATCTGCTCCTCACTTTTCCTCGAGTTATTCCATGCCATCACTCTTCATCTCGGCCACGGTCGCCCTCCTGTTCTCGAACTCAACGAACTAGCTCAAAACTCTGCACACGACGTCATGAATGCCAACCGTGATCGTGATCTGGCCATCACGGAGGAGAAGCAAATGAGGTCAATCAACAGAATGCTGATGGAAGAGAACAGCCGTCTTCGTGAAGACTCGACTACCGCTTTCATTCCACCGCACTCCGACGATGCGATGACGAATACGAACGAAGAGTGGAAGAGCTTGAGCGAGAACGAAGAGAAAAGGAGGCTGCAAACAAAGGAAAAGGGAAAAGACCTTGGTAGTTTATGTATCTTTTCTTCCCTTACCTTTGTATTTATCTTTACTTTTTGAAAACTCTGTTGGATTTAAACATCTTGTTTATAAATACAGATGATTACTTGCCTTTCAAAAAATTATCTTGTTTAAATTCTTATTGCTTTATATTTCATATCTGTTTAGAATTTTAAACAATCAGTTTAAATTTATTTGAACTGCTGCTAATCTGTGTGCTGTTCTATGACTCTTTACCTTTGTATACACTTAAGTTTAGTCCCTTACATTTGAGGTGTTATTCTGTTTGATAGAGGCATGTCTTCCGTTACTTTATATATAAAATTCTCAGACATGTTATTATCTATCAAATAGTCTGTTTGAAAGCCCTCATTTGTAGTAATGATGACCAGATATAAATAGGAGGAGATTGTTGATTCTTATGTTAGATTTATATATGTTCAGTACATTACATTAGTTTTATACTTCAGTGGCTAATCGGACTGCGTATCGATTAGCGTGGCAACTGTATATAGAACTTTGCCTTGTATAGTTTTTTGTAGGACTTCACAGATTCAGCGGAAGACCTCTTCACAGCTTCACCGGAAGACCTGCTTGAAGCTTAAGAACGGCAGACCTCGTGTCCACCTAGTCTCTTATGACGTGTCCAATCCAGCAACGACTCTTTGGATTAATTCATTCTTGTTCTACATATTTATTTGAATTAATCCAAGACATTCCCTGACATGTCAAACCGCCGAAAGCAACTTTCCGAAAAGCAGGAAGACTTTTCGTCCTAAACAGTGAAAGCAGGAAAAGTAGACTGTCCCTTAGTTTCTGCAACAACTCTCAGATCTGACACCTGAATCGCCCACCTTTTCGAAGATCTCAGAAATCATTCCCTACTCTAGATATCTGTGAAGACAAAAATCCTTGACTGACAGCCCCATGCATTTAATGAAGTGCACCTACTATAAATGCTGCCATTGAAGACTGGAACAAATACATGTACATAATCAATCGAACACTTAAAGAATTGCTCTGAAACTTCATAACTCCAAGTCCTTCAGCTCAGTGCAATCAAGAGATCCTCAACAGATCTAGAAGTCCTCGTCAACAACAAGAAGCTGCTCATCAACACTTATTGTTTTATCTTCTTGTTGTTTACATTCATTAACTATACTTCTGCACGAATTAAATATCTTGTATTTACAGATATTTAATTCCCTAAACCCCAAACACAAGTCAATATTTTGTACACGATCCATTAGGGATATTCTTTGTAATTGATCTAAGTGGAAAACATAGTGCACAATTTAAATCCAAGGTTGACTGCCTTGGTGGTGGACGTAGCACTCATTATAGTGTGAACCATCCCAAAACACTTGTGTTATTCCTTAATGTTTGTCTGATACTTGAACTGCTTATCATCTTTGTTTATATTTATCCATTTACAGCAGAACTTAAGTAAACTGTCGAAGGTCTACCGGTAGTACTTATCGGCAGACCTGGAACAACTTCTTTGAAGGTCTTCCGCTACTTGATTCTCTTCGATAGATTGCAAGTAACTTTCAAAGAATTTACTTAAAAGTTTTAAGTGTATAATAAGCTATTCAACCCCCCCCCTTCTAGCTTATTATTGTGGCCATTGGGACCCACAATTTTGGCCTAGCTTTTTGTTGAATTATAGATTTCTCGGCTAATTAGTTTGAATCCTTGAAAGGACCGCGCGAGCGAACGTGACGGCCATTCAGATCAATAAATAGAAAGAAAAATGGGAAACTATCTATTCTTATTAATTATATTTGATCATAATCCCCAAAATAAAAATGACAAAAATAAAAGAATATTTACGTATCCACCATGCATAATATTAAATAAATAAAATTGCTCCCGCTTTTTATCTTTTTCGGGTTGTACCGGTACCAAAATGAAGTTGCTGCAAGATTTCCAGATCACGTGCACAGATACATACATACATACATATATACATACATATATATATATATATATATATATGCAATAATTAAATTGTAAATAAATAAAACCGAACATATTTAGCCAAGAATCCAAAAATAATTTTTTTTTCTATATATATATATAAAACAAATGAGTCTAGCCCTCCATTTTTTATTTTTAATAAAAAAATAAAAAACAACGTCCCTAGCGGAGTCGCCACTATGAGTGCCCAGTTCCAAACTAGTCCGCCACTACTGAAAAGCGGGTGGCTTCAAAACTTCGAGCGCGTGGAATACTCCCAACCTCAATTTGTGGACTAAAAATATGCATAACAGAGTCGTCATCTTTATTTTAAGGATAAACAAAGAAAAACCAAATATACCAGATTTGTGAGGGTTCGGATGTTAATTTACGAGTTAGGAGGGATTAGGCACCCAACTCGTCCTTTTGGCCTCAAAATAGATTTTTGGCTAAATATATTCTTTTTATAAATTTAATAATTTAAATAAAGCAATTACACACACACACACACATATATATATGACATGAGAAATAAAAGAAACTTTTAGCATCTATATTTTAGAGTTGCAAATAGAACCTACAAAATTTAGGCTATAATAACGACTTATTTTAGAGTTATTTATAACATAAATTCTACCAGCATAGCAACGTATTTTATGATATATTGCTATTTTAATGACACTATTTTATTAGACGAAAATAAAAAAACTTATAGAGTACCTACCCCATGAAGCGTGAGGGTTTTAACTCGGATCAACTTTGATATAGATAGGTTTTAGGTGTGCTCGCTCTGTCCTTCAGGGAGAGGGAGTCTTTTTCTTGTATTGTCGGAATTCAGGTAGCGCAACTGCTTGTCCTGATTGTTTTTCACCTCGTGATCTGGACGGCACAATTGCTTGTATGGGTCTGAAGTATGTTGATGTCGAGTCTAAAATCAGGCAGCGCAATCGCTTGCTTTTGCTTGATATCGCGTTTGAAATCGAGCAGCGCAACTGTTTGTTTTGGCTTGTTGGAACTAGTTAAATAAGGAGAGAACCCAATCGGTTTACTAGGTTTATCTTTGGCCGAGGGGTATAAGTGTTTAGGAGGGATTTTAGCAGCTTAAAAGCGCTCTTGGATTTATCAGAAAACTAATTGCGCATAATTTCTTCAGCGTTCTCTGCTCTCTGTTCTTCCGTCTCTGGTGCACTGGGCGGAGCCTTCTCTTTATAGGCTGAGAAATCTTAAGCGCGGAGGTAAGCATCATATATTTTATGTTGTGTTTTAATGTGTCGTGCCCTGCACTGAAAAGGTTGTACCAAAAAACAAATTAGAAAACAGAAAGAACAATTTTAGGCGCCCCTAACTACACTTTTGGGCACTGCGCCCAAAAGTGTAGTAAGCTGCGCCCCTTTTTGTTTTTCTTTCATTTTTGCCTACTTTACTCCCTGTTGTTCCTTGTTAGTCTGTTGTTTCGTCCTTTGACATTTTGAACCCCCTGAAAGCTAACGTCTGTTAGTCCTTTTTTATTGGTTATAGATATAGAATGTACAAACAGAGGTACGAAATTTGGGTGTCTACACTAACATGCATGTGTACTAAATTAAAGAGAGAGATTAAATTAAATCACTACATTTGACATAGAAAATAATTGCATTCCATAGATAAATTAAGCACAAACCAATTCAACAATTACAAAATTAATCAACCTAAGAAAATACAATAAATATCTCAAAATATGAGTTGATAGAATTAAACCAAAGAATCATGAATCCGGGGTTGAAATCTTTTGTAGATGCATCCTTGGTTCTTGAAATGATTCTCCAAACCTTCAAAGGTGATCAAGATTCAAGGATTTGAAGAGAAATGGTGGAAAATGTGGCTGGTGACCTATTTTGGGAGCAATATCCCGAAAATGGGGGCTTTGGTCGACATGGAGGTAGTTGGGAGGTATATAAAATGAAGGGTTTTGGAGTCACGAATAGGAAGGGTCATTTTGGGAAGGGCAGAGGAGTTTTGGGGGCTAAATTGGAAGACAATGGGAAGCTGGGTCGCGTTGGGGCAGGGCAGAACCAGGGAATTGAGACGCAGGCTGACCCATGGCAAATATGGGTGAGGCTGAGTGGATATACAGGCTAGATGGAAGGGAAATGGGTTGGAGCAGGCGTAGGTTGGATCCGGAACGAAGAGGGAGACCGCGGGCCACGCTAGTGGAAAGAAGGAGCAACCGGGTGACACGTGGCTCCGACAGGAGGTCGACAACGCATAAAGGGGAATCCAGCATTTGCGTCGGCCTCCCCGAAACCTCTAAACTGTTGCTCCAGTGCACCTGAATTAAGGTCCTTGAGCTGCCAGGCTTGACGATTTGGTCCTATGTTAGCCCCGTTAAACTCCGTTAGCCCTGTTTTGCCTTGGAACACTTGACGGACTTAACGAACTTTGACCAAATGACTTGCAACTCAACTTTAAAACCCAGAATTACCGTGAACTTCGTGCTAAACACCATGAATGCTCGATTAAACCTGGAAACCTACATTCAAGCACAAATACACAAATAATAATATTTCTAAGTCATAATTAACTCAAAAATAACACAAAATCAAAGGAAAGGGAAAATTTGTGGAAATCTTGAGCTCATCAGTCGAAAAGTCTATGTTCCTAGGGGTGGACCTAGTAAACATGATGCTGGAATGTCTATGTTCCTAGGAGTGGACCTAGTAAACATGATGTTGGAATGTCTATGTTCCTAGGAGTGGACCTAGTAAACACGATAATGGAAACATTTAAGTGATGGTCGGAAAGTCTATGTTCCTAGGGGTGGACCTAGTAAACAAGATTATGGAAACGTTTAAGTGATAGTCGGAAAGTCTTTGTTCCTAGGAGTGAACCTAGTAAACACGATATTGAAATGTCTATGTTCCTAGGAGTGCACCTAGTAAACACGATGATAGAATGTCTATGATGATCAGACCTACCGGAATAAGCTGCCTAGGTATCCTCGTTAAAGGAATCAGACCGAACCGTAGTTCGGCCTAAGCAGAAACATGTTGCGATGCGGAAATATTTTTTGTAATATTCATTGCAATGTAGTGAAAATAACGTGAATCTAGATGCAATATTCATTGTATCACCAAGCAAACTCCGATGCAATATTCACTGCCTTATCACAAAATCAGATGCAATATCCATTGCATTATCATAAAATTAGATGCAATATCCATTGCATTACCTAAAAACTTGAAACAAGGCTAGATGCAATATCCATTGCATTATCACCAATTTAGATGTAATATTCATTGCATTATCACAAAATCAGATGCAATATACATTGCATTATCACAAAATTAGATGCAATATACATTGTATTATTACAAAACTTATCACAAAATCTGATGCAATATCCATCGCATCACTAACGAGAAACCTATGCAAAAATATGATGCAATATCCATTGCATCACTAACAGAGAAACCTATGCAAAAATCGATGTAATATCAATTGCATTACTACAAAACCAAATGCAATATCCATTGCATCATTACAATACTAATACAAAATCATATGCATCATTACAATACTCACAAAACTATCACAAAATCGTGCAATACATTACATCTCCACAAAACCTAGGCTCCGTTTGTTTCAAATCGTTTTCCTCATTTTCGGTGTTTGGTAACCTTAGGAAAATGCAATATGCAATATCCATTGCATCATCACAAAACTATCTTACACAAAATCACTCAACAAATAAATTATTTAGATGCAATATGTTTATGCCATTTTATAAATTATAATTTTAATAAATACTTACTATGTTCATTAGTGTCTATATTATTTAGGGACCACATTGTCAATTTTCTATTTTAAAATGTTTTTTCATATCAATTATCAAAATTTTTATTTGTAATTGTGAGATTGAAAAAAGATAGACATTGATTTGACACCACTAATGATAAATTGAGGGTTACTAAAGAAAAATTACTTAAAGTTCAACACTATTTTATATTCAATATGTGCATTAATATTAGAATACATTTTTTATATTTATTAATATATAGTTTTCCGTAATATTTTCTAGGGACATCCTAAACATTGTCTATTTTCTATTTTAAAACGGTTTTTTTTTCATATCAATTATCAAAAAAATCATTTGCAATTGTGAGATTAAAAAAAAGATGAGCTTTATTTTAAAAAGATGGTCCTTATTGATTTTCTAGGGACATCCTAGACATTGTTTATTTTCTATTTTTATTTTTGTATTTATTCATATATTATTTTCCATAACATTTTCCGTGTGTTTGCCAAACACCAGTTTTCCGTGTGTTTGCCAAATGTTTTCACCTATATTTTCAAAAGATTTACCAAACACCGAAAATGAAATCTTTTGATTTTCCGAAATCATTTTCCGAAATAAAACAAACGAGCCCTAATGTCCTTTGCAATGTCTTTGCATTGCTACAAGACTAACACAAAATCGATATAATATCCATTGCATCTCCACAAAATACGATGCAATATATCCATTATATCAACACAAAACTAGAACAAGATCTTCATAAAGCCGATACCATTGCATCCATTATATCAACACAAAACTAGAAAAGATCTTATGTCGATACAATATCCATTGCAACATAACAGAGAAACTTGTATTACTATGAAACGATGCAACATATCCATTGTATTACATGAAACCACTACAACCACTACAAGATTAATACAAATTCAGATGCAATATCAATTGTATCATCACAAAATTATCACAAAATCTGATGCAATATTCACTGCATCTCCACAAAACCTAATGTAATATCCATTGCATAGCCACAAGACTAACACAAAATCTTATGCAATATTATATTACCACAAAATTATCACCCAATCTGATGTAACATCCATTGCATCAATATCATAGAAACCCAAACTAATATCTGATGCAATATCCATTGCATCTCTAACAAAGAAACCTAAGAAAATATCTGATGCAATATCCATTGCATCATTATGAGGCTAACCCGAAACCAAATGCAATATCCAAGTAGTCACCATGAGACTTAACATAAAGACTATATGCAATATCTCATGTAACAATAAGAGTAAATGCATGCATAAAGGTCGTGATGCAACATCCATTGTGACACAAAAAGGTCAAGCAGGTGAAACGGACGTGATGCAATATCCATTGCAACACTAAGGGTGAATGTAGGTCTAAATGCAATATCCATTGCAAAAAGAGGTAAACGCGAGTAAGGGACGTGATGCAATGTCCATTGCGACACATGAAGTCGATGTGGGTAAGCGGCGTGATGCAATGTCTATTGCAACACAGAAAGGTCATGTAGGTAAGAAGGCCATGATGCAATATTCATCGTAACACGAAGGGTAAATACATATATCTGATGCAATACCCATTGCATCACTAAGAGAGAAGCTACATGCGAGTATTTGATGCAATATCCATTGCATCACTATAGAAAAACCATAAACAAAAATTTGAGGCAATGGTGATGCATGGTATAAGAGAGCTATGTGAGATATGTGTGCAAACAATTCCCAAAACAACAGGTTTACACCTTTTACGGGAATGACTAGAGATATATATAAAGAAAGGTCAAACCCTATATCGGGGTTATGTGACCAAAGGAAAAGTAAATATTGAATCCTATCTTAAGGTTGCGGTTCTGGTCAACAATAAAAAGGTCTAACTTCCACATTGGGGCTGCGCGACCAGACAATAAATACCAACGTCCAATTCTACCTCAGGGTTGGATTACCAAAGTATGCATTGAAGTGAAATCAAGTAATCTAAAGGGGTATGCTGACTGCAATGATTATATAAAGTCCCGTGGAGGAATGTTATCGATGATTGGATTGCAGAGTCTTTGGTGACGATTTGTTTAGTAGCTTTGGCAAGCTTTGATTGGCATCGACTGTCTCTAGGAGAGTGTCGGCAGAACATTTGTATTTTGTTCGGAGGCCGATTATAGCTAAGATATGATAAATATGATAATGCAATGAAAAGATGCAAGCATGTAAATGAAGAAACTTTTTTTCCTTTTCAAAATGGGCTTTTGAATGTGCATGTGTGCTATCTGTTTTTACAACATGTTAAGACAAGATAGGGCAAGGTGATGGAAATTTGATATGAAAGGTTGAGATACAGTATCTCGTCCGTTTTGAAGGGCTCTGAGTATAGGAGTTGATGGTGACATTTTAGATGAAGCTAGGTGAAGTTTTGGGTCTCTTTTAGTCAATCGACTAGTGCATCATTCAAGAAAGGAATTCAATCATAAGACCAGTGAATCCTACTAAACGACGCCTCGAAAGACCACCCTTTTTTTTTCTTTTCCATTACCGCATAGGGAGCCTGTCTTTCCATGTACCTAAAGATAAGTTACTTGTTGTTGAGAGAGCACGACTTTGTAGCTTCTTGGTTCTTTCGGGTGAGATGGACAAGACAGCTATCTCTAGAGATGATGGGAGACTTTATGTATCAACCGAGTTTGATGAGAGAAGCTCCAGGGTGACTCGATTACTCCAAATTCTGTAAGATTGGATGGGATGGTTCTTGAAGAAATTAATGGGGGACAACCCCAGAAAGACTCGATTGAAGAGATTTTTTAAGGGGGGAAGAAATGAGTATGCTCAAAGAAAAAAAATGGACGACTCTAATGGACAAAAGAGAGTCGTGATCCAGAATTCACTTTATCACCGAGTATCACAAGATTGATGGGTTATGGACCTACTTATGTTGTTTTGCAAGCATGTTAAATTGTTTTTTAAGAAATGAAATTTACATATAACAGAAAAATCAAAATGTCAAATAATTAAATAAAAGTGAAAAATGTCCTCCGTTTTTTTGCAATAGTAACATCAATAATAATTAATCAAGCAAGCATTATTAACGAAGCAATAGTAAATAAATAAATATATATATATATATATATATATATATATATACATACATATATATATATATATATATATATATATATACATATATATATATATATATATATATATATATATATATATATATATATATACATATATATATATATATGTATATATATATATATATATATATATATATATATATGTATGTAAAATAAAAATATAGACTAATGTATAAAAGCATGTCGAATATGTAAATAAATTTATCCCCAAAAAAGAAATTGAGTTTAGCCCTCTTTTGTTTTTTTAAAAAATAACATCCCTAGCAGAGTCGCTACTGTAAGAACCCCGTTTCGCGACCCCTCGCGTGAAAGCAAGTTACTTGGAAACATCAGAGTGCGTAGAATACGCTCGACCTCATCATGGACTCTAAAAATGTGTGTACATAGTCGTCACCTTTATTTTAAGGTTTAAACAAAGAAAAACTAAGTTTAACAGGAAATGTATAGGTTTGAGGGCTAAGTTACGAGTTCCGAAGGGGTTAAGTATCCAACTCGTCCTTTCGGTCTCATCTTTGGGGTTTTAATAAAATAACATGCTTTTAAATGTATCTAGTCTAGAAGAGTATTATATATATTGAAAATAATGGCGCTTTGTTATTGATGTCATTTGGGCATAATAACGACTATTATTGTATTTATATTATATATCTAAATATCAACAATACAAGGGCATATTATAAATTTAACTATATAAAGTTAAACTAACATATATCTACATGAGTCGATTCATTATTCTTATAATTCTTTCTTTCCATATATCAAAGTGATCTTCATCAAAAATATGTACTTGAGTAACATTGTTTGAAAGACAAAAATTTCAAGTTGTCGTGATCGATCTTTCAAGTTGTTAAACTTGGAAAAATAGATTTTTTTAAAAAAAATTAGGCTCTGATACCAATTGTAAGTCCAGTAGGCAACGAAATAAGATAAATGGAGGGGGGTGAATAGCCTTTTAAAAAACTTTAAAGATTATTTTGAAAACCTTCAAAACTGAAAGCAGAAATAATGAGTTATCGGTAGATAGAAAAATTGTTCTATCAGTTGATGGCCAAAACACTCTGTGTCAGCTTGTTAGCACATGTTTAAGTAATAAATGTTTTAAGCAGATCACTTAATATAAGAAATGAACTGAAAGACAATATATAAAACAATTAAGTAAATGTTTTAAGAATGTAACTAACTGACACTTAAGTAGATTCAAGCAACTTAAGTGTGAAAAACAATTCTATCAGCTGAAATAATAAATGACAAGAGTATTTAAGAATGGTTCGTAGTGTAAAAACTGCTACGTCCACTACCAAGTTTGTCAAACTTGGATTTTTGAAATGCACTAAGATTTTTATATATTCTAAGTGATCACTAACGGATCAATGTACAACAAAAACTTTTAGGAGTATGATTGGGAAACAATCAAGCTTAAGCAACAATCAAAGGTTCCTTAAAGATTTGAAAGAATAAAGGAACAATCTAAACAGTGATTGTTTAAATAAGAACTAGAAAAGAAATATTATATGAGAAACTGTCTGTTTGAGAGAATAAGCTATTCAAAAAAAAGATTGAAGTTATAAATTGAATGAAGGGTTCAACGTATTGTCATTGTCAATGTGCTTTAAAGTTTTGTAGGATTTATGAATTATGTACACGTAATTCTGCAAAGGGTATATTCTTCGATCTTTACTTCAGTTGTTTTATAGAGATCTTCAAGTTTGGAGCCGTTTGAGATAGCAAGGTTGAAACTTGAATTTCCTTAAGACATGATGATGAAAAAATCTTTCATTGAATGCACAGAGATCTTTGTAGAATGTTAGAAACAAAGGATATCACCTATCATGAAACAATAAAGAGAATGATTAGCTAGTGGATATAATATACTTGAAGAACATTTAAGACATACACAAAAATCTTCTATTGACAAGACAAACAAAAGAAAAAGTCTTATGTGAATAGTTTTTTGTTTAAAATATAATAACCAAATAATAATTAAATATAAGAGCGTGAATGTCAAACGTTTCAACAGTGTATAGTATTTAGCAGATATAGAATTTGAAATGTTAAGACGATGCTAACATTGTGTTTATCAGCAGCTGCTAGCGGCTGATGACTAGGTTAAGGCAGATGAAATATTTTAATTAAGGAAGGCTGCTTAACGAAGTCTAGGTGACATCTATTTACTGAAGGTTTCAACAGATAGATTTAGACTTGATAAAGTCAAGTAAAACAGTTTAAAGGTATTTAATTAAATTATTTAAAACTAACTGTTTTAAACTTAATGATTTTAAGTAAATATAAATCATGTAGTTTCTACACTTTTAAATGATCAAATTTCTACAACACTATATAAATATTTATTTATAATTTAGATAATACAACAATACTCTTTTTTAATCCTCCAAAAATGTTTATTATATCTTTCGGATAAACATATCAAACCTTAGTTTCAGAAATGAGTAATAATACTACAATTACAATCAAAGTATTCAAAAAAGAATATGTCTTATGTAAGACCATTTTACAGATTTTAATTCGTAAGATGAAGCTTCACTCTCTTACAACTCAACCCACCAACATATATTTGGTCGGATAAAAAAATTCATATTGCATAAAATAGTAATAAAACTGTCTTATTATAGTTTTAAAAGAAACTATAATTATATGTCATATACACATGAGTTTTAAAAGAAACTATACATTAAACTAATATAAATAATCAAGTCAATTGTTTTTTTCTTAATCTGTGCGCCGGATCAACTAGAACGATTATTTAGGAACGGATGGAGTATATCTTTTAGATAAACATATCAAACCTTAGTTTCAGAAATGAGTAATAGTACTACAATTAAAATCATATCGAGGTATTGAAAAAAGAATATATGTCTCATGTAAGACCGTCTTACAAATCTTAATTCGTAAGATAAAGCTTCACTTTCTTACAACTCAATCCACCAACATATGTTTGATCGGGTCAAAAAGATCCGTATTACATAAAATACTAATAAAATTTGTCTTACATAAAATTTTATCTTAAGATAATAGTTATAATTTTAAAACAATCAATCAATCAATCAAATATTGTCAAACTAGATAGACATAAAAAGCTCATCAAATATTGTTAAAATCTTACGCATCAGGTCGGAACACTTTGTTTAAATCCAAGTAATTAGATTAAGATAGACATGGTTGACATGTTCATCAGAAATTGTATTATTTTAGTAATGGAATCGGGTAATTGCTTATAAACATAATCCTTGATTAATTATTTACCTTATTCAATTTGGTTGGAACTAAGAAAAGAATCGAAACATAAATCTTTTCTGAAAAATTTACTACTCCTACCAAGTTTTAACTGCAATTATCTTCATAGTTAAGCTTGGTGGTTGCTACTTTTTTTTTATAAGACTGAAGGAGTAAAAAAAGTATATGAGTAGGTATCTGTGAGACACCGAATTAATAAGACGAGACCTCACTCTCTTATAGCTTAGTCTATCAATATAAGGTCGGTCGGATCAGAGAAATCTGAGTTAGAGAAAATATCCGTAAGATAGTTTTTCATAAGTTTTTGCCAACAAATATTACCGTACAGCTCGTTACGTATACGTGCAATCGACAAAAGATAAATATCATCTCAGATTTAATCATCTTTTAATATAAACTTTTAAAAGTTGGATATACTTAGAGTATCAAATGCAAGTTCTAAATAATTAGATCACGAGTAAAATTAGATCACGAGTAATTAAGTCATTCATTATTACAGTTTTAGTTCAATCAGACCCAATCATAATCACATATAGGAATGAATCTTTTGGACATAAAATTAGAAGCTATCTTTTTATTGGATTTTTGACTCCAGATTGCTTTTGATTTCTCATTCCTTTATTTCCAATTCATACTCACAATATCTTTGACTAAAATCCCCTATATATACTCCTAACACCACTTCATCTCTTCACACACTGTCTATTACATTCACTAAACTCAGTCTTTCTCTTACACCCTCGAAAATGGCCAACCAAATTGCTTATCTTCTAGTTCTCTCATTTTTCTTCATTTTTCTCAATGAATCAATGGCGGGTATAGCTACGTACATTGTTCAAACCTTAGGAGCCAAACCTGATGGCAAGACCGACTCGACCAAGTCCTTTCTGAGTGCATGGTCCTCTGCATGTAGCTCGGCTGGCCCAGCGGTGATCTTCGTGCCACTCGGACGGTACTTGGTTGGGGCAGCACGTTTCGAGGGCAAATGTAATAACAACAATGTTACATTTCATATTGATGGTACCCTCTAAAGAATTACACAATTGAAAAATGTTAATCAACTTGATTTCATTAGCTGTAGTTACAGAATATATATATTGACTTACAATGATGTCTATATTTTAGGAAGGATATACATTACATATTTAAACAAATCAATTACATAAAATTAGGAACCCAAACTTGGCCTCCAAGACTGTTGGTGCGAAGCTTTAATCACGGAAGACAGTTGGTATTGGTGAGGATTCTATCATGCCCCCGCAAGATGGACGGCCGACGGGTGAGACCAATCTTGGACTGTAGAAATAGAAACCGTTGAGAAGATAATGGTTTGGTGAGGGCGTCTGCCAGTTGGTCGGTGGAGGAGACATGAGCAACACGTAACAGATTGTTTTGGACCTGTTCTCGAATGAAGTGGTAGTCAAGAGCGACGTGCTTCATTCGAGAATGAAATATGGGGTTGGCACAAAGGTTGGTGGCACCGACGTTGTCGCAATAGATCACAGGTTGAGAAGGGATGGAGACATTAAGTTCAGTGAGTAAGGAACAAAGCCACCTGAGTTCAGCCGCAGTTGATGCCACGGACCTATATTCGGCCGGTTGAAGAACGAGCAACGACGCGTTGCTTTTTCGAACTCCGGAGATCAAATTTCGACCGAGATAAATAAGATAAGCTGAGGTAGATGTGTAATCGTCCTTATCACCGCCCAATCGGCATCGAAAAGGCATGAAGAACCGGTCGGAGTTGTGGTGAACAAGTGAGACCATGGTCCAGTGTTCCACATAGATAGCGTAGAAGACGCCATGCTGCTGAACTGTTGTGGGTTGGTGCATGAACTGAGACAACTTGCTGACGGTATATGCAATGTCGGGGTGGGTGAGTGAGAGGTATTGGAGACTACCGATGAGAGCACGATAGTCAGTTGGTGTTGAAAGCGGCGAGCCACACGTGAGAGTGAGAGTAGGTGCCGTGGCTAGAGGAGTTGCAACCGGCTTGGCAGTGGTCATGTTGTGCTTGTCAAGGAGATCCAGAATGTACTTACGTTGAGAAAGAAATAACCCATTTGCATGAGAGTGAACTTCAACTCCAAGAAAGTAAGTTAAAGGACCAAGATCCTTGAGGGAGAATCTTTCAGACAATTGAGTGATAAATTGTTGAACCGTATCTGCATCATTGCCTGTGACAATTATATCATCAACATAAATTAAGAAGTAGATGACAGCATTGTTACCATGATACATAAAAAGGGAGGTGTCCGCAACCGAATTCACAAACCCAATAGAAAGAAGAAACTGATGAAGCTCGGTATACCAAGCACGGGGTGCTGCTTAAGGTCAGAATGGCTTTCCTAAGCTTACACACATGGCTTGGACGGTCCCTGTCAATAAAACCCGGAGGTTGATGCATAAACACTTCCTCAGATAATGTGCCTTGAAGAAATGCGTTATTCACGTCAAGCTGCCGGAGAGACCAATGACGAGATACCGCAAGACTAAGGATCAACCTAATGGTGGTAGGTTTGACCACAGGGCTGTAAGTGTCATGATAATCTATCCCGGGACGTTGGTGGAACCCCTTCGCAACTAGACGAGCCTTGTGTTTGTCAATGGAGCCATCAGGAAGGTATTTGGTGCGAAACACCCACTTGCACCCAACCAGATTTTGATTGGGATGGGAAGGAACCAGCTCCCATGTGCCATTAGTAACGAGAGCATCAAATTCGGCGGAGAGAGCTTGACGCCATTTAGGATCTCTCAAGGCCTGAGTGACAGTTGATGGCTCACTGGACGATGTGTTTTTATGGAGCTGGGCTGTGAGGTTTAGCTTGGTGACAGGTTTAAAAATATTGTGTTTGGATCGGGTGATGATAGTCCTTGGGTCGGCTCGGAATGGGGAAGTAGGCGAAGTGGGAGCTTGGTTGGTATAGGCCGGATTGGGAAAGTTGTCGTCTAGAGTGGGGTGAGAAGTTGGGAAGGGGAACCGGGTGGGTGGGAAGGGAAGTGAGGAGGTTGAGGCGGGAAGCGGTGTTGGGGCTGGGTTTGGGAATGGGGCTGGGCTGTAGTTGGGAAGGAGGGAGCCGAGGTGGGCTGGGGAAGCGGGGAAGTGAGCTGAGGTTGAGGCGGGGAAGCAGTGTTGGGCTGGGTTTGGGACTGGGGCTGGGTCTGGGCTGGTGCCGTGGGTGGGACAGAGACATGGATGGAAGTAGAGACAGAGGGAGAGGAACTAATGATAGGTAGTGTAATAGAGCACCATTCGGTGGGAGAGATTGAGGATGTAGATGGACTGGGAGTAGTAGGAGTGGCAAAGGGTGGCAAAGGGAAAATTGACTCAATGAACTTGACATGACGGGAGACATAGAAACGAGACGGCGTTGTTGTGTCGAGACATAGATAGGCACTCGGGTAAGTGAGTAGCCAATGAAGACAGGGGATGATTTTGGAGCAAGTTTATGTGGAGAATATGGACGGCCGTGGATAACATAGGGATAACATAGCATCAAAGAAGTACGAAGTTTAGAATAGTTGGGGGGTGTGAGAAAGAGAGTATGATAGGGTGAGCGGAGGTCAAGAGTGGGGGTGGGAAGACGATTAATAAGATACACTGCAGTGGAGAAAGCATGAGACCAATAGATTAAGGGCATGGAAGCATGAGAGAGTAGGGATAACCCAGTCTCTACTATGTGACGATGACGACGCTCCGAATAGCCATTATGTTGGGGGGTGTGAGGTGGAGTCGTGAGGTGGGCAATGCCACTGGTAGCAAGAAAACTTTTAAGCGCATCATATTCCCCACCGTTGTCAGAATAAAGAGTGAGAATTTTGGTTCGAAAGTGGTTTTCAACAAGTGCTTTGAACCGAGAAAATACATCACGAACATCAGACTTGCGCTTAAGTGGATAGAACCATGTGTATTTGGTGAAGTGGTCGACAAATATGACATAATATTTGTGACCATCGGAGTGAAGTGGGGAAGTCCAAACATCGAATAAAGAATTTCAAGGGGAGATGAGGATGAGATAGTAGAAGTAGAAAATGGCAATTTATGACTTTTATTGATTTGACAAGAATTACAAAGAGAGTTTTTGCTAGTCTTATCAGAACAATCTAAATGAAAAAAGGCAAGAATATGTTTAAAAATAGTTGCAGAGGGATGTCCTAGACGATGATGCCATGCGGACGAGTCGGTTTTGATGCTTGAGAAGGCAATAAGCGGAGAGGAGGGGGATGGAGTGGTTGTGGGCCACTCGTAGACACCATCCTTAGTTGGGCCCTGAAAAAGAATGGCCCCCGTGCGGAGGTCCTTCACAGAAAACGAAGAAGGTGAGAACTCAACGATGTATTATTCGTTTGACAAAATTGAGAAATGGAAATTAAGTTTTTTTTCATTTGAGGAACACATAAAACATTCGACAGTGTGAAGGATTGAGATGACGTGGAGATAGAAGTAGAGCCTGTATGAGAGATGGGGAGACCCTTACCATTGCCGATGACGATGTCATCCGAGCCATCATAAGGAGTGTGGTAGGCTAAGTTTTGAAGGTCGGATGTGGCGTGGTGAGACGCCCACTATCGAGGCCGGTTGGGGTTGGTTGTGGGAAGAGGCGTGGCAACATGGGCATGAGGTTGGGAAAGGGAGGGCTGCTGCCATGGGGTGCTAGGGCGTGGGCGCCAAGGTTGGGAGGAGCGATGGGGAGGTTTTTGATTGGGATGGGTTTGGTTGAAAAGGTGGCAGTGGGAGAGTACATGGCCTTTGGTGTTGCACCATTGGCAACGACCAAGGAAGGGACGAGGAGGAGGTCTAGGGGATTGGGTGGGGTAGTGGTTGGCTGGGTTGGTGTTGGGGACAGAGGGCGTGTTACGGGTTGGGTAAGATTGAGGGTTATGTTTGGAGGGACGAGCATGGGTAGGGTTAGCGGTGGCAGGAAAGTTAGATGGGGAAGCCTTAGGACGAAGGGTAAGTTCCTTGTTGATGAGCTTCTCATGAAGTTCATCAAAGGAAATGGGTGAGTCGCGACTATTAACGGAATCAATTGTGGATTGGTAATCATCACCTAGGCCATCAAGAACTAGTTCAATAAGATCTTCATGGTCAAGTGGTTTGCCAAGGATAGCCAGTTCATCTGAGTGGGTTTTGACAGATTGCATATAATCGGAGATGGATTGGGAACCTTTGGTGAGCTGTTTAAGTTGATCCTTGAGTTGTTTAATGTGACCACGGGAAGGGCGACGATAAGTGCTAGCCAAAACGTCCCATAACTCGTGACTAGTTTTGGCCTGGGAACCAAGAGGGCGATCGTGGGGAGAGAGTGCCAAGAAGAGCACCTAGGATCGGTTGTCTGTCTAAACCAGGTTGTGTACTCGGGGTTGGGTTCTTCAAGGTCGTTTTTGGTGATGGTGGTGGGTGGGATGGGGTGAGAACCATCAACAAATTTATGCAGATCATAGCCAAGGAGAATGGCTTGAATCGAGTCTTCCAAGAGAGGTAATTGAGATGTAAGTTTGACGTAATTATGGAAAGTAACCATAATGAGAGGTTTGGTGGGTTCTTTGGGGTTGGGAATAAGAACCTGGGAGCCGGAGGTGGCCATAGAAGAGAGCAGAGAGGAAGAAAGAGAAAGAAAAAAAATTTTAATTGTTATGGATCAAGGCTCTGATACCATAAAGAATTACACAATTGAAAAATGTTAACCAACTTGATTTCATTAGCTGTAGTTACAGAATATATATATTGACTTACAATGATGTCTATATTTTAGGAAGGATATACATTACATATTTAAACAAATCAATTACATAAAATTAGGAACCCAAACTTGGCCTCCAAGACTGTTGGTGCGAAGCTTTAATCACGGAAGACAGTTGGTGTTGGTGAGGATTCTATCACCCTCGTCGCCCCTTCCGATTACCATGTCATTGGAAATGATGGAAATTGGCTACTATTTCACGGCGTCGATGGAGTCACCATTCGTGGTGGGATCCTCGACGGCCAAGGTACCGGCTTGTGGGCTTGTAAATCTTCTGGCCAGAAATGCCCTACTGGTGCCAGGGTATGTCCAAAATTTTGAATATGATTTTTAACCGAGTGTAAAATCTATTTTTATGTAAGAGCATCCCCATTGTTATCTTTGGGAATTTCTTATAGCTTAGGTTAGTGTGCATAGTGGACATTAAGATGATTAGTTGGGACAACTAGGAGAGGGAGGGAGAGATAACTTCTTAATTAAGAAGTAGCTTTTTCTTACAAAATAAAGGGAAGTGGCGGCTGTGTCAGGGGTGTGGGGGGGGGAGAGGGAAATGGTTTTTTATTTTATTTAGGATTGTGTTAAATTTATTATTTTTGTGTAAGAAGTTTTGTAAGAAGATTATACAATGAGAAGATTTATTTTTAAGTGGGTAAGAAGATAAAAATGTGCAGGTGGCAGTGGGACCCAGTTAAGAAGTTGATGTTAAATTTAACATTGAGGATGCTCTAAACTGACTATATATTAAATATTTACTTGTTTAATTCTTGTAGTCGTTGATATTTGACAATTCCAACAACATTGGGATTTTCGGGCTGACGTCGTTGAATAGCCAACAATTCCACATCGGCATAAACGGGTGCCAAAACGTGAAGCTACAAGGAGTGAAGGTATTTGCCCCGGGCAACAGTCCCAACACCGATGGAATTCACATACAACAATCGTCGGGAGTCATCGTCTTAAACTCGGTGATTAGCACCGGTGATGATTGCATCTCGATGGGCCCGGGCACGACCAATGTATGGATCGAGCAAGTAACGTGTGGCCCCGGCCACGGTATTAGGTAACTAATACATACATTGTACATATATGTGTGTGTGTGTCACGTTTACAATATATCAAACTTATTAAATCATACATAAGTGTAAGCATATGTAATTAGTGTGTGTGTGTGTGTTTACAAGTGCGGCATTGGGAGTTTAAGTGGGGTTTACAAGAGGGCAAGAATGTGACGGTTAAATCTGTGACGTTCAAGGGAACACAGAATGGTTTTAGAATAAAGACTTGGGGGAGACCCAGCAATGGATTTGTCAGAAATATCCTTTTCGAGAATGCCATCATGGTCAACGTTGATAATCCTGTTTTGATTGACCAACATTATTGTCCATCAAAAAATGGCTGCCCTACTCAGGTAACTAAGATTCATTACTACTTTACTAATATAGACATCCCAATTATTCTCGTTTTTCATTACGACAAGGTTCCAAATATTGATTATATTCCTTTTTTTTGGTTTGACAGGATTCGGGCATAAAAATTAGCGATGTTACGTATTATGATATACATGGGACATCGGGGACACATGTGGCAATAAAGTTTGATTGTAGCAAGAAAAATCCGTGCACTCAGATAACGTTGGATGACATAAATCTCACTTACAACAACGGGGTGGCCTTGGCTTCATGTGTTAATGCCGTTGGAACAAGTACAGACCAAGTTAAACCTACAGGCTGTTTGACCAAGAAAATTACCCATATAGTTTCTTAATCTTCTTTACTATAAAAGTGTGAGTTGTCGCTTAGAAATTAATTTATGAACAAAATTGACCTTTCATCTAATGTATCATCCATCATTTATTTAAGAACAAACAAGTAAATTTATCTTCTTTACTATAAAATTGTGAGTTATCTCTTAGAAATTAATATATGGACAAAATTAACCTTTCATCTAATAAGTCATCCATCATTTATTTAAAGACAAATAAGTAAATTTATCATAATAAATAATAATATTTGTAAAAAAATAACCCTAAATTTAATAAATCACTCACGATTGAATAATGTCAAATAAGTAAATTTCTTATGAGTTAATCAATTACATGAATAATTACAAAAAAAACCCTAAATTTAATAAATCACTCACCATTGAATAAGGTCAAATAAGTAATTTTTTTAAGCTAATCAATTACGTGAATAATTACAAAAAAACCCTAAATTTAATAAATCGGTCACCATTGAATAAGATCAAATATGTAAATGTTGTCTCTATCTATCTATCTTCTTTACTATAAAAAAATGAGTTGTCTCTTAGAAATTAATGTATAGACAAAATTAACCTTTCATCTAATAAATCATCCACCATTTATTTAATGACAAACAAGTAAATTTATCTTCTTTAGTATAAAAATGTGAGTTGTCTCTTAGAAATTAATGTATGGACAAAACTAACATTTAATCTAATAAACCATCCATCATTTATTTAAGGACAAACAAATAAATTTATCATGATAAAAAATATTTTTTTACAAAAGTAATGTTTAGTAAATCACTCCCCATTGAATAAGGTTAAATAAATAATTTATTATTTGCTAATCAATTCCATGAATAATAACAAAAAATTATCATGATAAATGATAATGTCAAATTAGTAAATTATATCTCTATCTATCTATTTATTTCTACTATAAAATTATGAGTTGTCTCTTAACAATTAATGTATGGACCAAATTAACGTTTCATCTTATAAATCATCCACCATTTACCTATGTCCTTTATACTTGATTAATATGTTCATTATGTGCCTTAACATATTTTGGAGTCCATATTGTTCATATCATGCTCGCATTAGGTCAACCATGATCGTAGTTGCTTGTATGCCTTCTATACATTGCATGCCTTGTTATACTTGCTTCGTGTATCGTCATAGCACTTAACTAAATCCTACTAGAGCCTTAGCACCTTTATAACATGTTTTATAACTTCAATCTTGGTCATTGTATGCTTGGTTGAGAGTTCGGAAGCCTTCTTGCTTCATTTGACCTTTTGACTCTTAGGGTCTCTCGGTTTGTCTTTCCTTGCCTCGTTTTGTGTCTTTGAGACTCGTGTGATGTTAACTTTAATCCTATGCCTTGTATCCTAGTCCTAAACATGTTTTAGAATGTTCATTCATGCTTATAGTATCTTTGATTAACTCGTTGTTGATTCGTTTGATGTTCGTTGCGAGTTAATTTCGCCCTTCATTCCTCCTTGTTTCGAGTGATGTTCGGACATGTTCCGACTGTGTTTTGAGTGTTGGTTTACCCCCCTTGAATTGCTTGGGTTGTTTGGGGGTCATTCTAGGCCAAATTTGAAGGCTTTCCAACCTGGAGACCTTGCTATCGCAAGGTGGTTTGGGCTTGCCCTCGAATGGAAGGCAGCAACTTAGGAAGAGATGTTCTCGAGACCTTGCGAAGGCAAGGTTGAATGACCTTGCGACCGCAAGGTCCCCTGTTCCTTCATTACGGGATTTTAAATCCTGATGAGCTTTGTCTTGCACACTTGACCCTTTGTACGACCCAAGGCAACCCCCAACTTGACCCTTGACCCTTGACCCTTTTGAGCCTATTTTCAGCCCTTAGATGTGTTTTAGTCAAGGGTACTCTTTCATCCACCAATGAGAAGGATAATAACTCTAATCTTGGATTGACTCTTTTAGTGAGCTCATCATCCCTAACCTCCAACTCACCAGCCATTTTTCCCACATTCCACCATTGTTGAGCTGGGTTCTTAGAGAGAGAAAGCTTGGGAGCTCTACCTTGGTTGCTTGATTGCCGGAATTCCGGCCATCCGTTTTTCAATCCGAGACCACCGAATCGAAGCTTTTGTCCTCCAGTTTAGTAATCTCTACTTTTTTTTAACATGCAACAATTGGATTTCGAGCAGGGTAAGCTATTGATTCCCCTTAGGATGTATGCTAGAAATTTCATGCTATCCCCCTTCTTTCATGTCTCTCATGCCTTTGCCATGTTAATATCATGTTTTAGGATGATTTGAGATTTTGGAAATTTTGAATGACATGTTCATCTTGTTGTTTTGGTCCTAAGCCTAGAATTAAAAGTGTTCTATGCCTCATTTGAGAATTTTGAATGACATGTTCATCTTGTTGTTTTGGATGACATATAGTTTCTTAATCTTCTTTACTATAAAAGTGTGAGTTGTCGCTTAGAATTTAATTTATGAACAAAATTGACCTTTCATGTAATGTATCATCCATCATTTATTTAAGGACAAACAAGTAAATTTATCTTCTTTACTATAATATTGTGAGTTATCTCTTAGAATTTAATGTATGGACAAAATTGACCTTTCATCTAATAAATCATCCACCATTTATTTAAGGACAAGCAAGTAAATTTATCTTATTTACTATAAAAATGTGAGTTGTCCCTTAAAGTTAATGTCTGGACAAAATTAACATTTCATCTAATAAACCATCCACCATTTAATTAAGGACAAACAAGTAAATTTATCATGATAAAAAATAATATTTGTACAAAATAATGTTTAATAAATCACTCCCCATTGAATAAGGTCAAATAAATAATTTATTATTTGCTAATCAATTCCACGAATAATAACAAAAAAATTATCATAATAAATGATAATGTCAAATTAGTAAATTTTATCTCTATATTTCTATATATTTCTACTATAAAATTGTGAGTTGTCTCTTAAAAATTAATGTATGGACAAAATTAACCTTTCATCTAATAAATAATCCACCATTTATTTAAGGACAAACAAGTAAATTTATCATATTAAATGATAATGTTTGTAAAAAAATAACCCTAAAGTAAATAAATCACTCACCATTGAATAATGTCAAATAAGTAAATTTTTATGAGCTAATCAATTACATGAATAATTACAAAAATACCCTAAATTAAATAAATCACTCACCATTGAATAAGGTCAAATAGTTACATGCTATCTCTATCTATCTATCTTCTTTACTATAAAAGTGTGAGTTGTCTCTTAGAAATTAATGTATGGACAAAATTAACATTTCATCTAAATAAATCATCCACCATTTATTTAAGGACAAAAAAGTAAATTTATCATGTATAAAAAATAATATTTGTACACAAGTAATGCTTAATAAATTACTCCCCATTAAATAAAGTCAAATAAATAATTTATAATTTGCTAATCAATTTCATAAATAATAACCAAAAAATTATCATGATAAATGATAATGTCAAATTAGTAAATAATATCTCTATTTAAGAACAAAATATATATAAAATAAACCTTTCATCCAATAAGTCATCCACGATTTATTTAAGAACAAATAAGTAAATTTATCATAATAAATGATAATATTTGTAAAAAAAACAACCCTAAATTTAATAAATCGATCACTCACCCTTGAATAAGGTCAAATAAGTAAATTTGTTATGAGCTAATAAATTAAATGAATAATTAAAAAAGAACCCTAGATTTAATAAATCACTCACCATTGAATAATGTCAATACGTAAATGTTATCGCTATATATCTATCTTTTTTACTATAAAAAAATGAGTTATCTCTTAAAATTAATGTATTGACAAAATTGACCTTTTATCCAATAAATCATCCACCATTTATTTAAGGATAAACAAGTAAATTTATCTTATTTACTATAAAAATGTGAGTTGTCCCATAGAAATTAATGTATGGACAAAACTAACCTTTTATCTAATAAATCATCCACCATTTATTTAAGGACAAACAAGTAAATTTATCATGATAAAAAATAATATGTGTACAAAGTAATGTTTAATAAATCACTCCCCATTGAATAAAGTCAAATAAATAATTTGTAATTTTGTGACGCCCCGCTCCTTCGTTATCTCGGTTTGCGTGCTATACTTGCATTTCTTCCTTTGTCGACGGTATGTTTGGTTTGCGAGAGGGCCTAGATATGTTTGAGAGACCATGTTAAGACCAAAACATTATTAAGAGACTCCATATAGTTGTTGACTTGTTAAAGTCACAAGTCGTGACCCGACGATAGTCGGAATGCGACGCGATTGAAGGTTTGCTTGCGTTTTGTGTTCGTGACCTCGGTTTGGGTCCTAAATCTCTTTAAGATGATTTATTAACATGTTTAGATGCATTAGACTTCAAGTTGGAGGTGTTCCTTAAGTCTAGTGATGATTTGGAAGTTTTGGAGATAGCGTTCGTCTCTATCGCGTAGTTCGGAAATCGAGTCGCGTAATCGCCTCTCCTTTGGGATTCTTATTTCCCTAGTTGTTATTCAACTTCCTAGAAGTATTTAAGCTTCTTCATTAGCCCTTAGACTTGCCTTAGAAGTTCCCTTTCATGGCTCGTTTGATTTCGAAGTTCGTCAGTTCCGGTTGCACGTTGTTGCACCCCTTCCTTCGCCTCCGAGTTGTTTCGGGAGTTGTTTGGGTGTGTTTTAGACTTGTTTTGAGTTGGGTTAGACCTTAGGATGGTTGCCCATAAGTTTGGGATCATTTAGATCAAGTTTAGACCAAGTTTTGGAGGTTCAGGAGCCGAGGCGCCCGCCTCGCATGGAGTGAGGCGCCCGCCTCAAGTACTGAGAGCAATCCTTTGTGCAGAGCAAGTGAGGCGGCCGCATGGGAGGGAGTGAGGCGCCCGCCTCACTTCCAGAATGCTGTTACGGATTTTTCTTCCCCGCTTTTGAGTTGTGACGTGTTTTACCTATTCTACCCTCATTAAACCCCCTCTAAACCCTTCCTAACCTCTCATACTTAACCCTAAACATGTCCTAACATTATTTAGAAGTTAGTTAAGGTTAGATTTGTGTTTGATTATCCCTAATCTCCACTAATTGCACTTGAGAAATGTCCCTTGTGCCCTTCTTATTTTGGGGGTATAAATACCCAAACCCCTTCACCATTTACTGAAAACTCTTCATTTCTTCCTCTCCCACATATATATTAGAGAGAGAGAGACTCCATGGGAGACTCTTGAGCCCTAGCTTCTTCTCTCTTCGATCCTTGATGATCCAACCACCCGATTTCCTTCAAACTTCGGATTCTTGAAGCCCTCGACGAGTAGAACGACTTCACCGATCGGATTTGTGTTCTCTTGAGTTTTCACTCAAGCTAGGTAAGTTACTTCCCTTTGATTTTTGGTTCATTGGCCCTAAGGAAAACAATCTATATGCTATTTGTGGGCAATGAACACTTGTATGCTATGTTTGCCCAATTTGGGGATTTTTGGAAGTATGAATTTGTTAAGAGCATTTGTAGAGTGATTTCTATGATTGTTGAATATGCTATTACTCTTCATTTTGTGTTTCTAGGCTTGAGCATGCTAGAAATCATGCCTATATGCTATTTGGGTTTATTGTGGAATTATGCCTATGATTGGGACTTTGGATGTATGAACTCACATGATATCATGAGTAGGAATATTTAAGTGGGATTATGAGATTTATAAATTGGGTTTTGATTCATGTTGGGATTTTGTTGTGAATTTTAGGGCTTGAGAACTTAAGCCCGAATTATCGGATATATTGTTGTTAAATAAAGTGGGTATTAGTGTTGACATGGATGAAAGGTCTAAGGATGAAACTTAGTATTTAGACTCAACGAGTCGAAATAAGTTCACTAGAGTGTTAATGAACTCGGGTTGAATCCTACGATATTTGGGTTTTGATTGATTATGATTATGATGAATTCTTGGATTTTAGGCTTGAGAAATAAGCCCGGATTAGTTTTGGGATAATTTCTATAAACTTGAATGATGCGCTAAGTTTGGGTTGTATGAAATGTGTATTTAATGAAATGCGATATTAAGACTCAATAGAGTTGTTATAGGTTCAATATTATGTTGGTGAGCCTTAGGTTTAAGCCCACGATGTTCGGGTTGGGTTGGTTGTGATTGTGAGTACCCGAGCATCTTGAATTGTGTCCCATTTGTGACACCCATGACATAGAAGCTTATTGGTGATTTAATTAGGGCGTGCTCGAGAGCACGAGCATTAGAGATCAACCTATGATCTCGTATTACCTTAAGAAATGATTATTTGAATGAGTTCTCTCTTAGGGAATTTGGTCGCGTGCACATGAAAGCACTTGCAAGAATATGACCACGGCTTAATTTTAGTACCCTTGAGATTGGTTTGTGAATGTCGGGTATGTATGACGATTGGGACTATGGTTGAGTCCGGTGTGCCTTTAAGCAACGCCAAAAATGCTAAGTCTTGATTTATGATTGTTCTTAGACTAAAGTGATAGTCTTTGGTTTGATCTCGAGTAGAGGGTTATAGTAGACCTCACATTGTGATTTCTTGAGCTTATATGCTACTTTCGATTTGGTGATGACTTGAGGATTATGAGTACCTCATTATGTGGTTCTTTGACTAAACTTATAAGTTGGTTGAATTTGTTAAGTATGTGCAAATATGTGCATTGTTGAAATTGGTGTGTAGAGATTTATGTCCTACTTGATTTGGTATGCCCGCTATGGTCGGTCTTGGTTCTTGTTGAGCATGAGAGTAATTATCTACTTGTGCATTGCATTGAGTCCAGCTTGCATTAATTGGTTTGTTATTCAAGTCAGGGTGGGACGATACATCGCCTTCACGAATTATGGGATTCGTGCTCGCTATGGATCGCCGCACTGACTCCACACACCTCCACCTTGGCCGCAGCTGGGAAGTAGCCCCTTTGCCGTATCAGTTAAGTGCCGCATTGGCTTGCTATTGAGATCGAGTAAGACTCGACGATAGTCGATGAATTCACATAACATCGATGGCACGAACTAGTAACATTGTGTATTGCAGAGCAAACACAACGAGCAATTTGGGTATCTTCTCTATCCCTTATGTGGCTTACTATGAGCACTTATGTGAAAAATAATGTGCTATATGATTTATGAAGTTGATGCTACTCGATGACTTAATACAGTGATATTGTTGGTATACGATTAAGATGCCATGATTTTATATATGCTTGTGCATTATACCATGCCACGCCATGCTATGCCATACATTGCATTTAGTAACTTACTGGGTCATTATGACTCATTTCGTGTTTTTGTTTTCCTTAGTTTTTGCAGTGATCCCGTTAGTACGCGTGGCGGCTTCGGATAGTGATTCCTAGAAGGTGGTCTTCCGGGCTTTAAGCTTGGGTTATTATTATTAAGTTATTATGTATTTGTGAGACACGAATGTAAAGTTATGTATACTTTACTTGGGTAGATTATGTTAGTATGTTGTTATTGTATTATTTTGGTAGCCGACTGGTTTGGTCGAGCTGTTGTATCTTTTAGAAGTTATCCCGTTGTTATATCGAGTATGCTCTAGCTCATTCATCTTATTATTGTTGGTATTGTCATCTCCGACGACATTAGTCGTGAGACTTGGGTTTAATTGTTAGGATTTGAATATCTTGTTCTTTTAGTTGATTTGTTTCTCCGGCATGTTTTAGCCGTCGAGTTGTTGTTCATTAGGTTGGGTTCTTGTTGCTTCGCGCCTTAGGTTGCCGATGGTTTGTTGTAATGCGCAATGTTGCGCCACGCGAGTCGTAGATTTGTCGAGAGATAGTCTCTCGCCTTTGTATTCCTTAGTTTACACTATAGGCTTTGGTCCCATTTATCATTTGCTTCCGCAGATTTTAGTTTTTGGATATTTCGGTTTTGCCGTTATGGCTTTTCATTCCTGTTTAGTGTCTGTTGGTTCAACTCTGGACTCGCACTATTACGCTTAGCGGGTGCTTGTCCGTCTTTTAGCTTGATTTGACGGCACGACCTTGGGATTCCGCATTGGGGTCCGGGTCGGGTCGTCACAAATTTGCTAATCAATTCCATGAATAATAAACAAAAAATTATCATGATAAATGATAATGTCAAAATAGTAAATTCTATCTCTATTTAAGAACAAAATAGAGATAAAATAAACATTTCATCCAATAAGTCATCTACCATTTATTTGAGGAAAAGCAAGTAAATTTATTATAATAAATGATATAGTTTGTAAAAAATAAACCATAAATTTAATAAATCACTCACCATTGAATAATATCAAATAAGTAAATTTTTTATGAGCTAATCAATTACATAAATAATTACAAAAAGAACCCTAAATTTATAAATCACTCACCATTGAATAATGTCAAATAGGTAAATGCTATCTCTATCCATCTATCTTCTTTACAATAAAAGTGTGAGTTGTCTTTTAGAAATTAATGTATGGACAAAATTGACCTTTCATCTAATAAATTATCCACCATTTGTTTAAGGACAAACAAGTAAATTTAACTTCTTTACTATAAAATTGTGAGTTGCCTCGTAGAAATTAATATATGGACAAAATTAACCTTTCATCTAATAAGTCATTCACCATTTATTTAAGGACAAACAAGTAAATTTATCATAATAAAGGATAATGTTTATTAAAAAAAACCCTAAATTTAATAAATCACTCACCATTGAATAAGCCAAAAAAGTAAATTTGTTATGAGCTAATCAATTACATTAATAATTACAAAAAGAAATCTAAGTTTAATAAATCACTCACTATTGAATAAGGTCAAATACATAAATTTTATCTCTATCTATCTATCTTCTTTACTATAAAAGTAAAAATGTAAGTTGTCTATTAGAAATTAATGTATAAACAAAACTGACCTTTCATCTGATAAATCATCCACCATTCATTTAAGTTAAGTTTAGTTAAGTTAAGTTAAGTTAAGTTAAGTTACGTTACGTTACATTAAATTACATTAAGTTACATTACGTTACGTTAAGTTAAGTTAAGTTACGCTACGTTAAGCTTAAGTTGGTTAATTAAGTTGCTTAAGTTACGCCACGTTAAGTTAAGTTATGTTAAGTTAAGTTAAATTACGTTAGTTAAGTTGTTGAAGTTAAGTTGAGATTTGCGTTACGTTATGTTAAGTTACAAGTTACATTACGTTAAGTTGCGCCACGTTAAGTTAAGTTACATTAAGTTCACGTTATTGCTGGTTAAGTTAAGTTAAGTTAAGTTAAGTTAAGTTAAGCTTAAGTTATGTTATGTTATGTTATGTTATGTTATATTAAGTTGAAGTTGCGTTACGTTTAAAGTTAAGTTAAGTTTAGTTAAGTTAAGCCAAATTAAGTTAAGTTGGTGAAGTTAAGTTAAGTTGCTAAGCTTAAGTTAAGCTTAAGTTAAGTTAGTTGCCACGTTAAGTTAAGTTGAGATTATGTTATGTTAAGGCACGCTTACGTTAAGTTAAGTTAAGTTATGTTATGTTAAGTGCACGCTTACGTTAAGTTAAGTTAAGTTAAGTTACGCTGTTAGTTAAGTTAAGCTAAGTTAAGTGCCACGCGTTAGAATTAAGTTAAGTTAAGTTATGTTATGTTATGTTAAGGCACGCTACGTTAGATTAAGTGAAGTTAAGTTAAAGTTGCTTAAAGTTGTTAAGCTAAGTTAAGTTAAGTTAAGTTATAATTAATAGACATTAAGTTGGCTTAAGTTACGCTTAAGTTAAGTTATGTTAAGTTAAAAAAGTTAAGTTACGTTTAAGTTAAAGTTAAGTTATGTTATGTTATATTAAGAAGTTAGAAGTTACATTTAAGTTGTTAAGTTAAGTTGAGAATTAAGTTAAGTTGAGTGGAAGGTTAAGTCTTAAGTTAGTTAGCAAGTTAAGTTAAGCTTAAGCTATCATGCTTAAGTTAAGTTAAGTTAAGTAAAGTTAAATTAAGTTAAGTTACGCCACGCTTACGTTAAGTTAAATTAAGTTAAGCTTACGTTACGTTAAGCTAAGTTAAGTTATGTTGCGTTAAGTTAAGAAGCTAAGTTGTTATGTTAAGTTTAGGTTAAGTTGTCATTGCGTTACTTTTAAGTTAAGTTAAGTTACGTTAAGTTAAGCTAAGTTAAGCTTGTTGTTACTGCCACGTTAAGCCAGTTAAGTTAAGTTACGTTATGTTACGCTTAAGTTAGTTAAGCCACGTTGCCACGCTTACGCTTAAGCTAAGTAAAAGTTATGTTACGCTTAAGTTAAGCTTAAGTTAAGTTAAGTTAAGTTGCTTGCTGGTTAAATTAGAGGTTGCACGTTACGCTTTAAGTTAAATTGCCACGTTAAATTGCTTGACGCTTAAGTTAAGTGTTGTGTTGCTTAAGTTGCGTTATGTTATTGCTTAAGTTATAAGCACGTTACGCCACGCTTAAATTAAGCTTAAGTTATGTTACGTTAAGTTAAGTTAAGCCACGCCACATTAAGCTTAAGTTAAGTTATGTTATGTTAAGTTAGTTAAGTTACATTTAAGTTAAGTTATTTAAGTTAAGCTAAATTAAGCTTAAGTTGAGTGAAGTTAAGTTAAGGGAAGTTAAGTTAAGCTTAAGTTAAGTTATGTTAAGTTAAAATGAGTTAAGCTTTGTTAAGGTTAAGTTAAGAGTTAAGCTTAAGTTATGTTAATTGTTATGTTAAGTACGTTACGCTTTAGTTAAGTTAAGTTAAGTTATAATTAATAGACATTAAGTTAAGTTAAGTTAAGTTACGCTACGTTAAGTTAAGTTATGTTAAATTAAGTTAAGTTACGTTAAGTTAAGTTAAGTTAAGTTAAGTTAAGTTAAGTTATGTTATGTTATATTAAGTTAAGTTACGTTACATTTAAGTTAAATTAAGTTAAGTTAAGTTAAGCTAATTTAAGTTAAGTTATGTTGCGTTAAGTTAAGCTAAGTTAAGTTAAGTTAAGTTAAGTTAGGTTAAGTTATGTTACATTACGTTTAAGTTAAGTTAAGTTACGTTAAGTGTTGAGTTGCCACCGACCTCTCCGTGGCATCTCGAGGGTTTGGAGGGTTCTCAAAAATTTTCCTTGGCGCTTTGAGTATGAGCTTTTACGCTTGCAAGGAGCTTCTTGGTTGCTTTTCCATCAGGCATGTTTACCGAGAGGTGAATGGTGTAGCGGATAGACTTGCAGATTTTGCTCACACGGTGTCTCAGTATTCTACGTATGATATTATTTCTCAGCTCCCGGATTCGGCTCGTCATGCTTTTAGACAGGATTGTTTGGGCTTATTTAATTTCCGTCAATAAATTTGTATTTTTCGTAGAGGTTAGGCTCCTTCGCTCTCGCTGGTTGTAGTGAGGCAGGTTGTACCCCTCGTTGTTTATTTTATCGGTTTTAATAAATTTCCGCAGGGTGCCGCCCCTGTTTCCAAAAAAAAAAAGTTATGTTATGTTATATTAAATTAAGTTACGTTACATTTAAGTTAAGTTAAGTTAAGTTAAATTAAGTTAAGTTCGGTGAAGTTAAGTTAAAGTTAAGAGATTGCCACGCTTACGTTAAGTTAAGTTAAGCTTAAGTTATGTTATGTTAAGTTGCGTTAAAGTTAGACGCTACGCTTAAGCTTAAGCTTAAGTTGCTGCTAAGCTTAAGTTAAGTTAAGTTAAGCTAAGTTAAGTTAAGCTAAGTTAAGTTACGTTACGTTAAGTTAAGTTATGTTATGTTATGTTTTGTTAAGGTATGTTACGTTTAAGTTAAGTGAAGTTAAGTTAAGTTATGTTAAGTTAAGTTAAGTTAAGTTAAGTTAAGCTAAGCTAAGTTAAGTTAAGTTAAGTTAAGTTAAGTTAAGTTAAGTTAAATTAAGTTAAGTTACGTTACGTTTAAGTTAAATTAAGTTAAGTTACGTTATGTTAAGCTAAGTTAAGTTATGTTGCCTTAAGTTAAGCTAAGTTAAGTTATGTTAAGTTAAGTTAGGTTAAGTTAAGTTACGTTACGTTTAAGTTAAGTTAAGTTACGTTAAGTTAAGCTAAGTTAAGTTATGTTACGTTAAGTTAAGTTAAGTTACGTTATGTGTTAAGTTGCTTAAGTTACGTATAAGTTAAGTTATGTTACGTTGCTTAAGTTGTTGTTATAATTAATAGTCCATCGTATCCATTATATGATTTCGCCAATAGGCGTAGCGTGTTTTCATGTTATAATGGTCCATCGTACTCCATTATACCATTTCGTCAATAGACGTAGCGTGTTTTCATGTTATAACGGTCAATCGTACTCCATTATACCATTTCGCCAATAGACGTAGCGTGTTTTCATGTTATAATGGTCCATCGTACTCTATTATAACATTTCGCCAATAGGCGTAGCGTGTTTTTCATGTTATAATGGTCTATCGTACTCCATTGTACCATTTCGCTAATAGACGTACCGTGTTTCATGTTATAATGGTTCATCATACTCCATTATACCATTTCGTCAACAGGCGTAGCGTGTTTTTCATGTTATAATGGTCTATCGTACTCCATTGTACCATTTCGCTAATAGACGTACCGTGTTTCATGTTATAATGGTTCATCATACTCCATTATACCATTTCGTCAATAGGCGTAGCGTGTTTTCATGTTATAATGTTTCATCGTAGTCCATTATAACATTTCACCATTAATAGGCGTAACGTGTTTTCATGTTATAATGGTCCATCGTACTCCATTATACCATTTCGCCAATAGCCGTCACGTGTTTTCATGTTATAATGGTCCCATCGTAGTCCATTATACCATTTCGCCAATAGGCGTAGTGTGTTTTCATGTTAAGTTACGTTAAGTTAAGTTAAGCTTAAGCTTAAGTTAAGCTTAAGTTGGAGTTAAGCTTAAGCTTAAGTTGCTTAAGTTGCTGTTACGCTTACGTTAAGCTGTTGCCACGTTTAAGAGTTGCGTTGCCACGCTTACGTTGCTTGCTTAAGTTAAGTTGCCAAGTACGCTTAAGTTGCTAAGTTGCTGTTGCTTAAGTTAAGTTGCTAAGTTAAGCTGTCGTTAAGTTGTTAAGTTAAGTTAAGTTATAATGTGAATGTTTTAATTTTTGTAATTATATTGATGCTAATCATTTTAATTATTGATATTATATTATTAAATTAACATTTCAAATATTATTTTAATTTAATTTCAATTTAAGTTAACGTTGTGTTACGTTAAGTTACATTAAGTTAAGTTGTAATGTGAATGTTTTAATTTTTGTAATTATATTGATGCTAATCATTTTAATTATTGATATTATATTATTAATTTAAAATTTCAAATATTATTTTAATTTAATTTCAATTTAAGTTAACGTTACGTTACGTTAAGTTAAGTTGTAATGTGAATGTTTTAATTTTTATAATTATATTGATGCTAATCATTTTAATTATTGATATTATATTATTAAATTAACATTTCAAATATTATTTTAATTTAATTTCAATTTAAGTTAACGTACGTTACGTTAAGTTAAGTTGTAATGTGAATGTTTTAATTTTTGTAATTATATTGATGCTAATCATTTTAATTATTGATATTATATTATTATATTAACATTTCAGATATTATTTTTATTTAATTTCAATTTAAGTTAACGTTACGTTAAGTTGTAATGTGAATGTTTTAATTTTTGTAATTATATTGATACTAATCATTTTTATTATTGATATTCTATTATTAAATTAACATTTTAAATATTATTTTAATTTAATTTCAATTTAAGTTATTGTACGTTACGTTAAGTTAAGTTAAGTTGTAATGTGAATGTTTTAATTTTTGTAATTATGTTGATGCTAATCATTTTAATTATTGATATTATATTATTAAATTAACATTTCAAATATTATTTTAATTTAATTTTAATTAAATTTCAAATATTATTGATATTTTATATTAATTAGAATTTAATTTTCAATTCATTTTCAGCGACGGAATTTTCCTTTAGCGATTAAAATTCCTCGAAAATAATTGAAATTAAATTCGAAATTCAATGACGAAAATTCCGCTGTGTTTTCCGTCGCTGAATAATTTACTTTAGCGACGAAATTTTCCGTCGCTGAATATTTCATAATTTAATTTCGGTTTATTTTCAAGCCGAAATTTTCCGTCCGCGAATTTTCCGTCATCGATAAATTCGCCGTGATGTTCAATTCCGTCATTGATGTTTAATTCCGATTTTAATCCGTTATCGCTGGTGCCTTTCAATGACGAAAATTCGCAAATTCGCCCGATGCCAATTCCGTCGCTGATGGCTAGATTCCGTCGCTGAGAATTCCGTCGCTGAAGGCACTGTTTCTAGTAGTGTTCAATCTTGGTCATTGTATGCTTGGTTGAGAGTTCGGAAGCCTTGTTGCTTCATTTGACCTTTTGACTCTTAGGGTCTCTCGACTTGTCTTTCCTTGCCTCGTTTCGTGTCTTTGAGACTCGTGTGATGTTAAATTTAATCCTATGCCTTGTATCCTAGTCCTAAACATGTTTTAAAATGTTCATTCATGCTTGTAGTATATTTGCTTAACTCGTTGTTGATTCGTTTGATGTTCGTTGCGAGTTTCGCCCTTTATTCCTCCTTGTTTCAAGTGATGTTCGGACCTGTTCCGATTGTGTTTTGAGTGTTGGTTTACCCCCCTTGAATTGCTTGGGTTGTTTGGGGGTCATTCTAGGCCAAATTTGAAGGCTTTTCAACCTCGAGACCTTGCTATCGCAAGGTGGTTTGGGCTTGCCCTCGCATGGAAGGTAGCAACTTAGGAAGAGATGTTCTGGAGACCTTGCGAAGGCAAGGTGGAATGACCTTGCGACCACAAGGTCCCCTGTTCCTCCATTACGGGATTTTAAATCCTGATGAGCTTTGTCTTGCACACTTGACCCTTTGTACGACCCAAGGCAACCCCCAACTTGACCCTTGACCCTTTTGAGACTATTTTCAGCCCTTAGATGTGTTTTAATCAAGGGTACTCTTTCATCCACCAATGAGAAGGATAATAACTCTAATCTTGGATTGACTCTTTTAGTGAGTTCATCATCCCTAACCTCCAACTTACCAACCATTTTTCTCACATTCCACCATTGTTGAGCTGGGTTCTTATAGAGAGAAAGCTTGGGAGCTCTACCTTGGTTGCTTGATTGCCGGAGTTCCGGCCTACCTTGGTTGCTTGGTTGTTTGATTGCCGGAGCCCTATTTCAGTTTCAATTTTGGCACTTTCACCCCTCACATTTTACTGTTTTGTGCATCCTGCTTTGCCTTTCGCATTTTTGATTCCTGTAACTTGACATTTGTTAAGTTTAAACAGTTCTTGATATCACATGTTAGAGTCACATATCAGGGGTACGAAATTGGGGTGTCTACAGTTTGTTTTCTAGCCATGTCTGATCCTACCGCTGTTAGAGGTTCCTTTGGAGTACTATCCACCACAACTTCTTTTCCTTTGGATACAGTCGGCTTCGAGACAGCAGCGCCCACCCCAGCATGAGTAACACCATCTGAATTCGACATATGACCCTTTCGACAAGCATCCTTAGTGTGTCCAAGAAGGCCACAGCTAATGCAAAAATTAATATTGCCTTCAAACTCTAGGGATTGCCAAAAACCCTGCTCTTTACTGGTTCCAATCCAGAAACGGGATGGGAGTTTCTCCGACACATCCATCTCGACACATATGCGAGCAAACATGGGGCGAACTAAGGTTAGGGTTTTTTCATCCGCCCTAAGAAACGTGCCAAGAGAATTTCCAATGCATTGTAAGAACGACGAATTAAAATATGTTAGGGGCAACTGGTGAAGTTGCACCCATACTGCAACCTTCGTGGAGTCTTTACGAAAGGTGAAGTCCGAGGACCAACGGAAGGATCTAAACATGCACGATTGGATCATATGGGATTCCTTTGATAATGCCAAAATCTGATCCACTGCCGACGAAAGATGGACCATAACGTGTCTAGGATCTAACAAGCCAACTACAAAAGGGCCATTAAACTTCCATGTCTTTGCTATATCCTCCTGTATAGCGTGCAATGACGGGCGACCAGCCGAAAATTTCAAAACCATGGTATTAGAGAATTGTTTATCCGCGGTTTCAACCTCTAGAGGGGTAAAAATACAACCTGGTTCACCATTGATAATAGTAGGTTTCCTAGGAGCCAATGGAATAGTGTGCAAAACAAGCTTAGCAATCCCCACAAACTGTTTTGGTTTTCCAACAACATTGGCGTATGAGTTTGGGAAAGAGAGGGGGTGTTTGAGGGACCGAGTGATTTGGTGGAGCGACACCAGGTGCTGAAGAGGAAGGTAACGAGGGCCCAACCGGAGGGGGATCTGCCATGTCCACCCCACCCAGCAGTGGACAGATGAAACCCTAACTAGGGCGGCAACCCTAGAGAGAAAACCCTAGAGAGAGAAACTAGAGAGAGAAAAAATATTTTCTCTTGAAAGCTATAGCACAACTGCTTATTTTCTTTACATCGGGCTAATCTAAATAGCACATTTATATATTAAAAACTTTAAATAGCCTACCTCTTGAAGCGTGGGGGTTTTATCCCGTACCAACTAGCTTTTGTCAGGTTCTATGGTGCACTCGCTCTGTCCTTCAGGGAGAGGGAGTCTTTTTTTTTTGCTTCTTTGCTGTTGCGGGGATTCGAGCAGAGTAACTGCTTTCGAAAATTGCTTTTCGGCCTCGGGATCTCGGCGAAGCAACTGCTTGCATCCATCTTTTTGGCACTTAGGCCCTGTATTTCAATGTTTACGCATCCTTCTTTTGCTTTTCACATTTTCCACCCTGTAACTTGGCATTCATTAGCTTTTTAACAGGTCTTGATATTTCATGTCATGTTACATACCAGGGTACGAAATTGGGGTGTCTACATATTTCATTGGAAGAAAGGGTTGGTGTTTGATTGAGGGTTGATGTATGGTTGAGGTTTGTAATCATTTATCAAATCAGATTTTTGAGGGAAGGCATTTTCTGTTGGTATGTGAAAGTTGATTCCTAGAGGGAGAAGGGAGTTATCAGTTGGAGATTATGAGCTCTTGATTTGATGAAAGAACTGGACGAAGATTTCTTCTAAACCTTCCAAAAGGTTCCCAACAACTTGGCTTGTTATTCTTCCTGTATAAGTATCTAAATCTCTTTTTAACCAATCTTGGAATTCTGGATGTGGGGCGTGTCCAGGAGCTTCTATCTCTGCTCCAAGAGTAGTTTGTTCATTACTGGCAGCCATTCTACCTAAATTTGTATCCCCCGAATTGATCTTTATACTCTCTAACCTTACCTCTCAGATTTGTTTCTTGTATCAAACGACCGCTGATATTCTTATTTTCCGATTCAAAGCCGTTTTCGAGAAACAGGTTGAAGGTATCGAAGACAAGGTTCCAGGATTTTGGTTAAGTACAATGTGCTTTTATAATTAACTTTATTTATTTTTCCTAAAATTTGATCTGACAAGTACATGTTTTGTTTTGACAGCTTTGGGACTTTTCTTGAATAATGAATTCTTTTTCCGTAGTATAGAACCTTCGTATTCCACCTGACTTTCGACTTCCCAAGATTGGACAGATCTCAGGCGAAGGGTCTACACTTTTTCCGGAATCCACCATTCAAATGGTCTAGGACAATACCACTAAAATTATTAATCAGCCTCTGTGCATATATATTTATTTATTTACATATATTTAACAATAGGGATTGGTAATTAATTTCGAGGTATAAAAACAAATCGGTCCATGTAGTGTCCTAAAAAATATATATATACTTTTAACGTTAGCTGATGCAGGGCTAGGATGGCTTCACCCAGTTGGCTCCTCAGTAAGGGGCGCAAGATGTGATAATTTCGGCCTAAGTTCTCCATAGCCTAGTTTTCGAGATCATGGATACCCCGACGTATTTATCGGGTTGAAGGGTAACAGTTGGAATATCTCAATATGAGTGTGCGTGGTGCGTTAGCTAAAAAATAGTAAAGTTATTTTTTTTTTTGTCTTTTTGTAGATATAAAGCGGTAATAAAACAATAAATTTTGGCCCAGCTTTTTGTTCAATTATAGATTTTCTCGGCTAATTAGTTTGAATCCTTGAAAGGACCGCGCGAGCGAACGTGACGGCCAATCAGATCAATAAATAGAAAGAAAAATGAGGAAATTATCTATTCTTATTAATTATATTTGATCAAAATCCCCAAAATAAAAATGACAGAAATAAAAGAATATTTACGTATCCACCATGCATAATATTAAATAAATAAAATTGCTCCCGCTTTTTATCTTTTTCGGGTTGCACCGGTACCAAAATGAAGCTGCTGCAAGATTTCCAAATCACGTGCACAGATACATACATACATACATACATATACATACATACATATATATATATATATATATATATATATATATATATATATATATATATATATATATATATATATATATGCAATAATTAAATTGTAAATAAATAAAACCGAACATATTTAGCCAAGAATCCAAAAATAATTTTTTTTCTATATATATATATATATATATATATATAAAACAAATGAGTCTAGCCCTCCATTTTTTATTTTTAATAAAAAATAAAAAACAACGTCCCTAGCGGAGTCGCCACTGTGAGTGCCCAGTTCCAAACTAGTCCGCCACTACTGAAAAGCGGGTGGCTTTAAAACTTCGAGCGCGTGGAATACTCCCAATGTGGCGACCCAGCCCGGCCCGAGGTGGAACCGAGGGTCGGACCGCCCAAATAAGGAAGGAAACAAGTAGACAAATAACATGCAAGGACTTAATTTTAAGAAAACGACGTGACGCAACATTAGAGACGTAGCACGCCTCGGCACCAAACGGCCGGTATTTTAAAAACCTTTTCAACCTGATAAACAGTTAAACAATAAAACCAAGTCATCGGCGACACTACATGCCGGAACCCAAGCTAACAGTTTATGGACAAGAATTAAATAAGAGCTAATGGTCTGCTCATCGGAAGACTTAAACATAATGGAATATTAACAAGGTAACCGAAGCTCGGCTTAAACACTGCCGGCACAAAAGAGATTACAAGTACTACGAGTGATATAACTACTAGTAGCTAGCAAGAGTTACAAGATCAAGTTCTAAACAAATTCCCAAGCATAGTCTAATTGACTTGCTTAAACCCGTCGTCCTTACAAAATATAAAACAAGAGAAAGAGGACATCTAAACCACCTCTTCAAATATCAACGGCGCACCAAAAAGGGCACAAGGCACGAACACGCCGAGTCTCAACGAAAGCGTGACCTGCCTTGCTAGGATCTAAAGCAAGAAGGGGAAAGGGTAAGTCATAAAGACTTGTAAGCTATCAATCATGCATGTCATGGCAATATGCAACATATAAGGCAAGATATCGTCACATAAGCATAGAGGTCATATATCCAAGATGCACATTGTTTCATATAAGTGCGCATAATTAAATCACATAGGATGAGGATATATGGAGAGCCGGCCGCCACGTAGTTCCCGTGATACAAGCGTTATACAAGCGTCCGGAAATGTGCGGTATCGAATGTGTGTAAGTACATCGATCTTCCGAGGAGATGCCCTGATAGTCACCAATGATGCTCTTAAATGATTACAGAAGGGAGTTACTTCCCACCGTGGCCACAAGTGGAGGCGTGTGTGAACAAAGACAGTATGCCACTGACTCATGCAAATGCCAAGTAATGTTTACTTAACAAAATTTTCAAGTATAGAACGAGGTCGACAAGAGCGATCTCGCTCATGACAAGTAAATTATTCTCATCAATAACCAGTAGCAGATTGAGTTCGACAAGAGCGAACTCACATGTCAATTAGTCATTCTATAATATGACATTCAAGATCAAGCAAGGTAATCAATTCAAGTTCAAGAGTCTAGAATTATTATTCTTAGGAAACGCGCTTAGAACGTCGTAGGGATTGGTCGGTGAGCCGGTATTGTTCAATGGCTCGCTAAACTTGACTCCGTTGAGTCATCTCTAACAATTCATCCAATAGAGTTAGGACGCTAAATGCATCATGAACCTTTTCTAAGTTCTCGTATATGATCGGCTAGGTCATTAATCTATTTAACAACCGTAGTTAAGAATTATCATCAATAATCAAGCAGGAATGAGTTCGACAAGAGCGAACTCAATATGTCAAATAGGCATTCTATTGTATGACATCAAGAATCAAGCAAGGTAATCAATTCAAGTTCAAGAGTCTAGAATTATCATTCCTTAGAGGAACGCTTTTAGAACGCAGTAGGGATCAATCATTGAGCCGGTATTGTTCAATGGCTCACTTAAGTTTGACTCATTGAGTCGCTCTCTAACAATTCATCCAAGAGAGTTAAGATGCTAGATGCATCCAAAATCCTTTTCTAAGTTCTCGTATCGATTAACTAGGCCGTTAATCCACTTAACAACCATAGTCAAGTATTAACATAAGTTCAACATTTCATAATTCAAGGGAACTTTAGAATCAATATTTCAAAGTTATCAAAAGCCAATAGTCCAAGAACATTTGTTATTCTTAGGAAGACATAGATCACATTCGATTCTAAGCATAGGACCCAAATCAACAGGATGAACAATCCATAGTCCGTGAAACCCTAGAATTCATATTCTCCAAGAGTTGTCAAGAGTCATAAGTCCAAGAACATTAGTTGTTCCTAAGGAGGCATAGAACATATTCAATTCTAGGCGAGGACTCAATCAATAGGATGGACAGTTTGTAGCATGTGAAACCCTAGAAGTCATCATCTCCAAGAGTTATCAAAAGTTATTGGTCCAAGAACAATAGTTGTTCCTAAGGAGGCATAGAAACATATTCAATTCTAGGCATAGGACTCAATCAATAGGATGGACAATTTGTAGCATGTGAAACCCTAGAATTCATCATCTCCAAGAGTTATCAAAAGTTATAAGTCCAAGAACAATAGTTGTTCCTAAGGAGGCATAGAACATATTCAATTCTAGGCATAGGACTCAATCAATAGGATGGACGCTTGTAGCATGTGAAACCCTAGAAGTCATCATCTCCAAGAGTTATCAAAAGTTATTGGTCCAAGAACAATAGTTGTTCCTAAGGAGGCATAGAACATATTCAATTCTAGGCATAGGACTCAATCAATAGGATGGACAGTTTGTAGCATGTGAAACCCTAGAAGTCATCATCTCCAAGAGAGTTATCAAAAGTTATTGGTCCAAGAACAATAGTTGTTCCTAAGGGACATAGAACATTACTTTAATTCTAGGCATAGACTAATTTAACAAGATGAACATATTATTCAAAATCTCAAAAGACCAATTCTCCATCCTAGATCATGGCATGGCATGGGAGGAAACATGGGAATTACAAGGAGATGGGGACATGGCATTTCTATCATACATCCTAAGGTGGGGATCGATAGCTTACCTTCACCAAGGAAAAGGATGGCTTGAGCATAAACTATCCGGATGGAAACGTGCTCCTCGTCGGTAGCTTCACCCTCTAGTGGTCTCGCTTGGCAACCTGGAGGTCGGGAGCTCAATCCATGGAGGCAACACACACTATCTCTCACCTTTTCTCTACACACACAAAGCTTGGTAGGAGAGAGGGAGAGAAAAATCAGAAGTGTGAAGGTTTAAGTTTGATTAGCAAAGGGAGGCTTTTATACCTTGCATGATATGGGTGGAAATCCACATGTCAAGAGGAGGAGGGTGGACAATTCCACATGTCAAGAGAGGAGAGGATTGAGGTTAACACTAATCTAACTTGATTAGGGTCTAATAGGTAGGATTAGGGCCAATTAGGAAGGGGTTTAAAGGGCGAAAGGTGGGACATAACCAACGGGGGAAAAATTCCGTAGCGAGAAAACATGTTGAGTGCGAGCTCCAAAACTCTGACCTAAACAAGTCCTAAATGGTCCCAAACTTACGGGCAACCATTCTAGGTCTAACATAACTCAAATCAAGTCCGTAACACAATTCAACAACAATTCTAACAAGGTAGGACAAGGCTCTAATCATGCGAAGTATGGTTGACGAATCAAACCCGAATCAACGTCAATAAAACTAGGATAACTCTGGTCATGAAAGCTTGTTTAAACATGGTTATGACTTTAATACAAGTCCAAGAACTCAACGAACATTTCGCATCGCCTAAATACGAGCAATACGGGAGACGAGGGAAATCGCTAAGGCCAAACAAAGCAAGAAGGTTTCTAAACTTCCAATCAAGCTTACTATGATCAAGGTGAATGTTCTAAGTCATCTATGGAAGACAATAGAACTCTAACAGTCTTGGTTGAGTTAAACATGCTAAGGCAACCACTCAAAGTACAACGGCAAGGCA
>CM028384.1:4076539-4124844 GCA_013146195.2 Codonopsis lanceolata | reverse complement strand
ATCCTGTCTAAAAGCATGACGAATGAATCCGGGGATATGAGAAATATCATATGAGAATACCGAGACACCGTGTGAGCAAAATCAAGTCTATCCCTACACCATTCCCTCTCGGTAAACATGTCTGATGGAAAAAGCAACCAAGAAGCTCCTTGCAAGCGTAGAAAACTCATACTCAAAGGGCCATGAAAATTTGGAGAACCTCCAAACCTCGAGCCGCCACGTAACACTCGTATTCTTGCATGTGCATTGTATGCTTGTCTTCTTGTTTTCTTGTTGATTGTGAGCATGTTTACTAGTTTATAAATGTTTTAGAACCATTAAGTCATTCGTATGAAGCCACTTAACATGTTTAGAATTATGCGCTTGTTTGTGGAATCGCTTGGTTTGATCGCTTTGATTTTGGCCTTAGCGATTCCTCTCGCTTTCGTATTGCCTCTATTTCGTCGTCTGAAGTGTTCGTTGAGTTCTTGGCTTTGTATTCAGGTCTTAATCATGTTGAAACAAACCTTTTTCATGTCCAAGTTATCCTAGTTTGATTGGAGTTTGATTCGTTAACCATTCGTCGCGTGATTTGAGCCTTGTTTTACCTTGTCCCGGTTGTTGTTCGAGTGCGTTTCCGACTTGTTTTGAGTTGGGTTAGACCCTAGAATGGTTGCCCGTAAGTTTGGGACCATTTAGGACATGTTTAGACCAAGTTTTGGAGGGTTCGGAGGCCGGGCGCCCGCGGCATCTTGTGGCGCCCGCCTCAAGTCTTGGGAGCAATTTCAAAATGAATCGAGAATCGGAGAAGGCCTCGGGGTTGAGGCGCCGCTGGCCGTATGTTGAGGCGCCCGCCTCAACATCAGGTACATAGTTACAGGATTTTCCCCTGTTTTGGGTTTTGACGTGTTATACCTATCCTACCCTCATTAAACCCCCTCTAAACCCTTCCTAACCACCCATACTTAACCCTAATCATGTCCTAACACTAGTTGGAAGTTAATTTAGGTTGGTTTAGTGTTTGATTACCCCTAATCTCTACTAATTGCACTTGAGAAATGTCTTTTGTGCCCTTCTCATTTTGGAAGTATAAATACCCAAGCCCTTGGCAATTTTCAGTAAATCCTCTCATTTCTTCACCTTCTTCTTACAAATTAGAGAGAGAGAGAGAGTTGGGGGCTTGAGTTTTGAGCCCTAGCTTCTTCTTCTTCCTCCGATCTACGAAGATTCAACCGTTCGATTGCCACCAAACTTCGGATTCTTGACGTGTACGACGGGTAGAACGACTTCACCGTTTAGATTTTGATTCTCTTGAGTTTTCACTCAAGCTAGGTAAGTTACTCTTCTTCCTCTTTAGTTCTCATTGACCCTAAGGAAACAAAGTTTATGATGTATGAGGTCAATGAGGACACATAATTGCTTCCTATGCCTTCCATTTGAATTTTAAAAGTATGAACTTGCTAGGAGCATGTATAGGATGATTTCTTGCCTTTGGAAGTTTATATTACTCTTTCATCATGTTTAATTGAGGTCTTGAACATGTTAGAAACATGTATTATGTTCGTTGATGGAAGTATTGTTATATGGGAATGCCCTAAATTATGCCTATGTGATATGTTGTGAAAATTGTTATGTGTTATATCCTTAATATTGGACTCTATAATGAACATGAATCACATTGAAATGTTTTGGGTGAATTTACATCCTTGTTGAACTTAGAAGTGACCTAGGTCAAGTTATGAAGCACATAGCTTCCATTTCCCCAAAATTGGGAATTTAGAGAAAAAGACTCAACGAGTCCCACTCTAGGGAAGAATTGAACATGTTGAACTCTAATTTCAATCCCTACGAAGTTTGGACACCGTTTGATTGAGTTTACTCAAATATGAGCTTGGTTTAATTGTTTGCAACAAGTTGATATGTATGTTGGGTTTTGAGCAATTAATTGCCTTCACATGATTTATGGTAGAGATTCATAACCTACTTTGTCGGATGAGTTCGCTCTTGCTCTAATTCAATTCGGTCCTTAATTGGTTTAAGTCAAGTAAATATCTACTTGTGCATCACATTGAGTCCAAATTGGCATTATTTGGTTTGTTTATTAAGTCGGGGTGGGACGATGCATCGCCTTCACGAATTATGGGATTGCTGCCGCTATGGATCGCCGCACTGACTTCACACACACATCCAGCAGGTGGCCGGAAGTAGCCCTTTTATCAATACGTGCGTACGCATTGGCTTGCTAATGAAATCGAGTAGGTTCTCTGGTATGAGTCGATGAATTCACAAAACATCGATGGCACGAACCAAGAATCTTAATGTATTGCAGAGCTACTAATGCCGTGACTATATCATATCCTACTTGTATGATTTATTTAACGCACTTACGTGAATAATGTGCTAAGTGTTATATGATGATCATGTACCCTAATTGTGTTAAATGTCATGCTATAACATGAACATGCATTTTTAGTAACTTACTAAGTCTTTCGACTTACCCTATTTGTTTGCTTTGTTTTCCTTAGATCAAAGCCGAGGAGATGTCCCACGCTAGACTCACCATACTCACGCTTGGTTGCTTGCAAGCTAGAGGTTGTTCTTTGGGGTTTAGTAGTTAGTCTTTTGTTTGGCAAGGACGTTGGGAAGCAAGTCATCTAGACTTGACTTTGGGTTTTATTGTTGTAGTAGACTTGATACTTAATATCTTTTGTATGCCGACTTATATGTCGTGCCTGTTTATATGTTGATGGTTCATCACGCTTTCTTCCGCTAAAGCTCGTTAAAGTATTATTGTTGTTGTTGTCTCGTGTTGGGGCCGTTGAGGTTTTATAAGCATGTGTTAATTGTAGGAGTAGTTGTGGGTTCCTACCGTAACGCCGATGACTTGTTTATTTTAAGTTGTTTTTCCGGCCAAGTGTAGCCGAGTTGTTATTCGTATGCAATGTTGCGCCACATGAATTTCGTAATCCTACTTGCGCATGCTTGTGTTATTGATTATTTGGACGGCACGACTCGGGATCTCGCATTGGGGTCCGGGTCGGGTCGTCACATGCCACCTGAGAGTCAGTCTCAACACTTAACGTAACTTAACTTAACTTAAACGTAACGTAACTTAACCTAACTTAACTTAACTTAACTTAACTTAACTTAGCTTAACGTAACGCAACATAACTTAACTTAATTAGGCTTAACTTAACTTAACTTAATTTAACTTAAATGTAACGTAACTTAACTTAATATAACATAACATAAATTAACTTAACTTAACTTAACTTAACTTAACGTAACTTAACTTAACTTAACATAACTTAACTTAACGTATCGTAACTTAACTTAACTTAATGTCTATTAATTATAACTTAACTTAACTTAACTTAACTTCACTTAACTTAAACGTAACGTACCTTAACATAACATAACATAACTTAACTTAACTTAACTTAACGTAACGTTAACTTAACTTAACTTAACTTAACTTAGCTTAACTTAACTTAACTTCACTCAACTTAACTTAATTTAGCTTAACTTAACTTAACTTAACTTAACTTAAACGTAACGTAACTTAACTTAACATAACATAACTTAACTTAACTTAACTTAACTTAACTTAACGTAACATAACTTAACTTAACTTAACGTAACGTAACGTAACTTAACTTAACGTAACATAATGTAACTTAACTTAACTTAACTTAATTACGCAACGAATAACAATTTAACTTAACTTAACTTAACTTAACTTAACTTAGCTTAACTTAACATAACTTAACTTAGCTTAACGTAACGTAACTTAACTTAACTTAACGTAACATAACGTAACTTAACTTAACTTAACGTAACATAACTTAACTTAGCTTAACTTAACGTAACTTAACTTAACTTAAACGTAACGTAACTTAACTTAACCTAACTTAACTTAACATAACTTAACTTAACTTAACTTATTTAGCTTAACGTAACGTAACTTAACTTAATTTAACTTAAACGTAACGTAACTTAACTTAATTTAACTTAACTTAACTTAACTTAACTTAACTTAACTTAACTTAACTTAACTTAACTTAACTTAACTTAACTTCACTCAACTTAACTTAACTTTAGCTTAACTTAACTTAATTCCTTAACTTAACTTAAATAACGCAACTAACTTAACATAACTTAACTTAACTTAACTTAACTTAACGTAACTTAACTTAACTTAACTTAACATAACTTAACTTAACGTAGCGTAACTTAACTTAACTTAATGTCTATTAATTATAACTTAACTTAACTTAACTTAGCTTAACTTAACTTAACTTAACTTAACTTAACTTAACTTAACTTCACTTAACTTAAACGTAACGTACCTTAACATAACATAACTTAACTTAACTTAACTTAACTTAACGTAACGTAACTTAACATAGCTTAACTTAACTTAGCTTAACTTAACTTAACTTAACTTAACTTAACTTAACTTCACTTCACTTAACTTAAACGTAACGTACCTTAACATAACATAACTTAATTTAACTTAACGTAACGTAACTTAACTTAACTTAACTTAGCTTAACTTAACTTAACTTCACTCAACTTAACTTAATTTAGCTTAACTTAACTAAACTTAACTTAACTTAAACGTAACGTAACTTAACTTAATATAACATAACATAACATAACTTAACTTAACTTAACTTAACTTAACGTAACTTAACTTAACTTAACTTAACTTAACTTAACTTAACTTAACGTAACTTAAAGTAACTTAATGTAACTTAACGTAACGTAACGTAACTTAACTTAACTTAACGTAACGTAATGTAACTTAATGTAACTTAACGTAACGTAACGTAACTTAACTTAACTTAACTTAACTTAACTTAACTTAACTTAACTTAACGTAACTTAACTTAACTTAACTTAACATAACTTAACTTAACGTAGCGTAACTTAACTTAACTTAATGTAACGTAACTTAACTTAACGTAACTTAACTTAACGTAACGTAATGTAACTTAATGTAACTTAACGTAACGTAACGTAACGTAACTTAACTTAACTTAACTTAACTTAACTTAACGTAACTTAACTTAACTAAACTTAACTTAAATTAATGGTGGATGATTTATCAGATGAAAGGTCAGTTTTGTTTATACATTAATTTCTAATAGACAACTTACATTTTTACTTTTATAGTAAAGAAGATAGATAGATAGAGATAAAATTTATGTATTTGACCTTATTCAATAGTGAGTGATTTATTAAACTTAGATTTCTTTTTGTAATTATTAATGTAATTGATTAGCTCATAACAAATTTACTTTTTTGGCTTATTCAATGGTGAGTGATTTATTAAATTTAGGGTTTTTTTAATAAACATTATCCTTTATTATGATAAATTTACTTGTTTGTCCTTAAATAAATGGTGAATGACTTATTAGATGAAAGGTTAATTTTGTCCATATATTAATTTCTACGAGGCAACTCACAATTTTATAGTAAAGAAGTTAAATTTACTTGTTTGTCCTTAAACAAATGGTGGATAATTTATTAGATGAAAGGTCAATTTTGTCCATACATTAATTTCTAAAAGACAACTCACACTTTTATTGTAAAGAAGATAGATGGATAGAGATAGCATTTACCTATTTGACATTATTCAATGGTGAGTGATTTATAAATTTAGGGTTCTTTTTGTAATTATTTATGTAATTGATTAGCTCATAAAAAATTTACTTATTTGATATTATTCAATGGTGAGTGATTTATTAAATTTATGGTTTATTTTTTACAAACTATATCATTTATTATAATAAATTTACTTGCTTTTCCTCAAATAAATGGTAGATGACTTATTGGATGAAATGTTTATTTTATCTCTATTTTGTTCTTAAATAGAGATAGAATTTACTATTTTGACATTATCATTTATCATGATAATTTTTTGTTTATTATTCATGGAATTGATTAGCAAATTACAAATTATTTATTTGACTTTATTCACTGGGGAGTGATTTATTAAACATTACTTTGTATACATATTATTTTTTATCATGATAAATTTACTTGTTTGTTCTTAAATAAATGGTGGATGATTTATTAGATGAAAGGTTAGTTTTGTCCATAAATTAATTTCTAAGGGACAACTCACATTTTTATAGTAAATAAGATAAATTTACTTGTTTATCCTTAAATAAATGGTGGATGATTTATTGGATAAAAGGTCAATTTTGTCAATACATTAATTTTAAGAGATAACTCATTGTTTTATAGTAAAAAAGATAGATATATAGAGATAACATTTACGTATTTGACATTATTCAATGGTGAGTGATTTATTAAATCTAGGGTTCTTTTTTAATTATTCATTTAATTTATTAGCTCATAACAAATTTACTTATTTGACCTTATTCAAGGGTGAGTGATCGATTTATTAAATTTAGGGTTGTTTTTTTTACAAATATTATCATTTATTATGATAAATTTACTTATTTGTTCTTAAATAAATCGTGGATGACTTATTGGATGAAAGGTTTATTTTATATCTATTTTGTTCTTAAATAGAGATATTATTTACTAATTTGACATTATCATTTATCATGATAATTTTTTGGTTATTATTTATGAAATTGATTAGCAAATTATAAATTATTTATTTGACTTTATTTAATGGGGAGTAATTTATTAAGCATTACTTGTGTACAAATATTATTTTTTATACATGATAAATTTACTTTTTTGTCCTTAAATAAATGGTGGATGGTTTATTTAGATGAAATGTTAATTTTGTCCATACATTAATTTCTAAGAGACAACTCACACTTTTATAGTAAAGAAGATAGATAGATAGAGATAACATGTAACTATTTGACCTTATTCAATGGTGAGTGATTTATTTAATTTAGGGTATTTTTGTAATTATTCATGTAATTGATTAGCTCATAAAAATTTACTTATTTGACATTATTCAATGGTGAGTGATTTATTTACTTTAGGGTTATTTTTTTACAAACATTATCATTTAATATGATAAATTTACTTGTTTGTCCTTAAATAAATGGTGGATTATTTATTAGATGAAAGGTTAATTTTGTCCATACATTAATTTTTAAGAGACAACTCACAATTTTATAGTAGAAATATATAGAAATATAGAGATAAAATTTACTAATTTGACATTATCATTTATTATGATAATTTTTTTGTTATTATTCATGGAATTGATTAGCAAATAATAAATTATTTATTTGACCTTATTCAATGGGGAGTGATTTATTAAACATTATTTTGTACAAATATTATTTTTTATCATGATAAATGTCCTTAATTAAATGGTGGATGGTTTATTAGATGAAAGGTTAATTTTGTCCAGACATTAACTTTAAGGGACAACTCACATTTTTATAGTAAATAAGATAAATTTACTTGCTTGTCCTTAAATAAATGGTGGATGATTTATTAGATGAAAGGTCAATTTTGTCCATACATTAATTTTAAGAGATAACTCACACTTTTATAGTAAAGAAGATAGATAGATAGAGATAACATTTATGTATTTGATCTTATTCAATGGTGAGTGATTTATTAAATTTAGGGTTTTTTTTGTAATTATTCATGTAATTGATTAACTCATAAGAAATTTACTTATTTGACCTTATTCAATCGTGGGTGATTTATTAAATTTAGGGTTATTTTTTACAAATATTATTATTTATTATGATAAATTTACTTGTTTGTCTTTAAATAAATGGTGGATGACTTATGAGATGAAAGGTTAATTTTGTCCATACATTAATTTCTAAGAGACAACTCACAATATTATAGTAAAGAAGATAAATTTACTTGTTTGTCCTTAAATAAATGATGGATGATACATTACATGAAAGGTCAATTTTGTTCATAAATTAAATTCTAAGCGACAACTCACACTTTTATAGTAAAGAAGATTAAGAAACTATATGTCATCCAAAACAACAAGATGAACATGCCATTCAAAATTCCCAAATGAGGCATAGAACACTTTTAATTCTAGGCTTAGGACCAAAACAACAAGATGAACATGTCATTCAAAATTCCCAAAATCTCAAATCATCCTAAAACATGATATTAACATGGCAAAGGCATGAGAGACATGAAAGAAGGGGGATAGCATGAAATTTCTAGCATACATCCTAAGGGGAATCAATAGCTTACCCTGCTCGAAATCCAATTGTTGCATGTTAAAAAAAAGTAGAGATTACTAAACTAGAGGACAAGAGCTTCGATTCGGTGGTCTCGGATTGAAAAACGGATGGCCGGAACTCCGGCAATCAAGCAACCAAGGTAGAGCTCCCAAGCTTTCTCTCTCTAAGAACCCAGCTCAACAATGGTGGAATGTGGGAAAAATGGCTGGTGAGTTGGAGGTTAGGGATGATGAACTCACTAAAAGAGTCAATCCAAGATTAGAGTTATTATCCTTCTCATTGGTGGATGAAAGAGTACCCTTGATTAAAACACATCTAAGGGCTGAAAATAGGCTCAAAAGGGTCAAGGGTCAAGGGTCAAGTTGGGGGTTGCCTTGGGTCGTACAAAGGGTCAAGTGTGCAAGACAAAGCTCATCAGGATTTAAAATCCCGTAATGAAGGAACAGGGGACCTTGCGGTCGCAAGGTCATTCAACCTTGCCTTCGCAAGGTCTCGAGAACATCTCTTCCTAAATTGCTGCCTTCCATGCGAGGGCAAGCCCAAACCACCTTGCGATAGCAAGGTCTCCAGGTTGGAAAGCCTTCAAATTTGGCCTAGAATGACCCCCAAACAACCCAAGCAATTCAAGGGGGTAAACCAACACTCAAAACACAGTCGGAACATGTCCGAACATCACTCGAAACAAGGAGGAATGAAGGGCGAAACTCGCAACGAACATCAAACGAATCAACAACGAGTTAAGCAAAGATACTATAAGCATGAATGAACATTATAAAACATGTTTAGGACTAGGATACAAGGCATAGGATTAAAGTTAACATCACACGAGTCTCAAAGACACGAAACGAGGCAAGGAAAGACAAACCGAGAGACCCTAAGAGTCAAAAGGTCAAATGAAGCAAGAAGGCTTCCGAACTCTCAACTAAGCATACAATGACCAAGATTGAAGTTATAAAACATGTTATAAAGGTACTAAGGCTCTAGTAGGACTTAGTTAAGTGCTAAGACGATACACGAAGCAAGTATAACAAGGCATGCAATGTATAGAAGGCATACAAGCAACTACGATCATGGTTGACCTAATGCGAGCATGATATGAACAATATGGACTCCAAAATATGTTAAGGCACATAATGAACATATTAATCAAGTATAAAGGACATAGGTAAATGGTGGATGATTTATAAGATGAACGTTAATTTGGTCCATATATTAATTGTTAAGAGACAACTCATAATTTTATAGTAGAAATAAATAGATAGATAGAGATATAATTTACTAATTTGACATTATCATTTATCATGATAATTTTTTGTTATTATTCATGGAATTGATTAGCAAATAATAAATTATTTATTTAACCTTATTCAATGGGGAGTGATTTACTAAACATTACTTTTGTAAAAAAAATATTTTTTTATCATGATAAATTTATTTGTTTGTCCTTAAATAAATGGTGGATGGTTTATTAGATTAAATGTTAGTTTTGTCCATACATTAATTTCTAAGAGACAACTCACATTTTTATACTAAAGAAGATAAATTTACTTGTTTGTCATTAAATAAATGGTGGATGATTTATTAGATGAAAGGTTAATTTTGTCTATACATTAATTTCTAAGAGACAACTCATTTTTTTATAGTAAAGAAGATAGATAGATAGAGACAACATTTACATATTTGATCTTATTCAATGGTGAGCGATTTATTAAATTTAGGGTTTTTTTGTAATTATTCACGTAATTGATTAGCTTAAAAAAATTACTTATTTGACCTTATTCAATGGTGAGTGATTTATTAAATTTAGGGTTTTTTTTGTAATTATTCATGTAATTGATTAACTCATAAGAAATTTACTTATTTGACCTTATTCAATCGTTAGTGATTTATTAAATTTAGGGTTATTTTTTTTACAAATATTATTATTTATTATGATAAATTTACTTGTTTGTCTTTAAATAAATGGTGGATGACTTATTAGATGAAATGTTAATTTTGTCCATACATTAATTTCTAAGAGACAACTCACAATTTTATAGTAAAGAAGATAAATTTACTTGTTTGTTCTTAAATAAATGATGGATGATACATTAGATGAAAGGTCAATTTTGTTCATAAATTAATTTCTAAGCGACAACTCACACTTTTATAGTAAAGAAGATTAAGAAACTATATGGGTAATTTTCTTGGTCAAACAGCCTGTAGGTTTAACTTGGTCTGTACTTGTTCCAACGGCATTAACACATGAAGCCAAGGCCACCCCGTTGTTGTAAGTGAGATTTATGTCATCCAACGTTATCTGAGTGCACGGATTTTTCTTGCTACAATCAAACTTTATTGCCACATGTGTCCCCGATGTCCCATGTATATCATAATACGTAACATCGCTAATTTTTATGCCCGAATCCTGTCAAACCAAAAAAAGGGAATATAATCAATATTTGGAACCTTGTCGTAATGAAAAACGAGAATAATTGGGATGTCTATATTAGTAAAGTAGTAATGAATCTTAGTTACCTGAGTAGGGCAGCCATTTTTTGATGGACAATAATGTTGGTCAATCAAAACAGGATTATCAACGTTGACCATGATGGCATTCTGGAAAAGGATATTTCTGACAAATCCATTGCTGGGTCTCCCCCAAGTCTTTATTCTTTCAAATCTTTAAGGAACCTTTGATTGTTGCTTAAGCTTGATTGTTTCCCAATCATACTCCTAAAAGTTTTTGTTGTACATTGATCCGTTAGTGATCACTTAGACTATATAAAAATCTTAGTGCATTTCAAAAATCCAAGTTTAACAAACTTGGTAGTGGACGTAGCAGTTTTTACACTACGAACCATTCTTAAATACTCTTGTCATTTATTTTTTCAGCTGATAGAATTGTTTCTCACACTTAAGTAGCTTGAATCTACTTAAGTGTCAGTTAGTTACATTCTTAAAACATTTACTTAATTGTTTTATATATTGTCTTTCAGTTCATTTCTTATATTAAGTGATCTGCTTAAAACATTTATTACTTAAACATGTGCTAACAAGCTGACACAGAGTGTTTTGGCCATCAACTGATAGAACAATTTTTCTATCTACCGATATCTCATTATTTCTGCTGTCAGTTTTGAAGGTTTTCAAAATAATCTTTAAAGTTTTTTAAAAGGCTATTCACCCCTCATCTATCTTATTTCGTTGCCTACTGGACTTACAATTGGTATCAGAGCCTAAATTTTCAAAAAAAAACTCTATTTTTCAAGTTTAACAACTTGAAAGATCGATCACGACAACTTGAAATTTTTGTCTTTCAAACAATGTTACTCAAGTACATATTTTTGATGAAGATCACTTTGATATATGGAAAGAAAGAATTATAAGACTAATGAATCGACTCATGTAGATATATGTTAGTTTAACTTTATATAGTTAAATTTATAATATGCCCTTGTATTGTTGATATTTAGATATATAATATAAATACAATAATAGTCGTTATTATGCCCAAATGACATCAATAACAAAGCGCCATTATTTTCAATATATATAATACTCTTCTAGACTAGATACATTTAAAAGCATGTTATTTTATTAAAACCCCAAAGATGAGACCGAAAGGACGATTTGGATACTTAACCCCTTCGGAACTCGTAACTTAGCCCTCAAACCTATACATTTCCTGTTAAACTTAGTTTTTCTTTGTTTAAACCTTAAAATAAAGGTGACGACTCTGTACACACATTTTTAGAGTCCATGATGAGGTCGAGCATATTCTACGCACTCTGATGTTTCCAAGTAACTTGCTTTCTCGCGAGGGGTCGCGAAACGGGGTTCTTACAGTAGCGACTCTACTAGGGATGTTATTTTTTTTAAAAAAAAAGAGGGATAAACTCAATTTCTTTTTTGGGGATAAATTTATTTACATATTCGACATGCTTTTATACATTAGTCTATATTTTTATTTTACATACATATATATATATACATATATACGTATATATATACATATATATACATGTATATATATATATATATGTATATATATATGTATATATATATATTTATTTATTTATTTACTATTGCTTCATTAATAATGCTTGCTTGATTAATTATTATTGATGTTACTATTGCAAAAAAACGGAGGACATTTTTCACTTTTATTCAATTATTTGACATTTTGATTTTTCTGTTATATGTAAATTTCATTTCTTAAAAAAAAAAAACAATTTAACATGCTTGCAAAACAACATAAGTAGGTCCATAACCCATCAATCTTGTGATACTCGGTGATAAAGTGAATTCTGGATCACGACTCTCTTTTGTCCATTAGAGTCGTCCCTTTTTTTTCTTTGAGCATACTCATTTCTTCCCCCCCCCCTTAAAAAATCTCTTCAATCGAGTCTTTCTGGGGTTGTCCCCCATTAATTTCTTCAAGAACCATCCCATCCAATCTTACAGAATTTGGAGTAATCGAGTCTCCCTGGAGCTTCTCTCATCAAACTCGGTTGATACATAAAGTCTCCCATCATCTCTAGAGATAGTTGTCTTGTCCATCTCACCCGAAAGAACCAAGAAGCTACAAAGTCGTGCTCTCTCAACAACAAGTAACTTATCTTTAGGTACATGGAAAGACAGGCTCCCTATGCGGTAATGGAAAAGAAAAAAAAAGGGTGGTCTTTCGAGGCGTCGTTTAGTAGGATTCACTGGTCTTATGATTGAATTCCTTTCTTGAATGATGCACTAGTCGATTGACTAAAAGAGACCCAAAACTTCACCTAGCTTCATCTAAAATGTCACCATCAACTCCTATACTTAGAGCCCTTCAAAACGGACGAGATACTGTATCTCAACCTTTCATATCAAATTTCCATCACCTTGCCCTATCTTGTCTTAACATGCTGGAAAAATAGATAGCACACATGCACATTCAAAAGCCCATTTTGAAAAGGAAAAAAAGTTTCTTCATTTACATTCTTGCATCTTTTCATTGCATTATCATATCTTATCATATCTTAGCTATAATCGGCCTCCGAACAAAATACAAATGTTCTGCCGGCACTCTCCTAGAGACAGTCGATGCCAATCAAAGCTTGCCAAAGCTACTAAACAAATCGTCACCAGCGACTCTGCAATCCAATCATCGATAACATTCCTCCACGGGACTTTATATAATCATTGCAGTCAGCATACCCCTTTAGATTACTTGATTTCACTTCAATGCATACTTTGGTAATCCAACCCTGAGGTAGAATTGGACGTTGGTATTTATTGTCTGGTCGCGCAGCCCCAATGTGGAAGTTAGACCTTTTTATTGTTGACCAGAACCGCAACCTTAAGATAGGATTCAATATTTACTTTTCCTTTGGTCACATAACCCCGATATAGGGTTTGACCTTTCTTTATATATATCTCTAGTCATTCCCGTAAAAGGTGTAAACCTGTTGTTTTGGGAATTGTTTGCACACATATCTCACATAGCTCTCTTATACCATGCATCACCATTGCCTCAAATTTTTGTTTATGGTTTTTCTATAGTGATGCAATGGATATTGCATCAAATACTCGCATGTAGCTTCTCTCTTAGTGATGCAATGGGTATTACATCAGATATATGTATTTACCCTTCGTGTTACGATGAATATTGCATCATGGCCTTCTTACCTACATGACCTTTCTGTGTTGCAATAGACATTGCATCACGCCGCTTACCCACATCGACTTCATGTGTCGCAATGGACATTGCATCACGTCCCTTACTCGCGTTTACCTCTTTTTGCAATGGATATTGCATTTAGACCTACATTCACCCTTAGTGTTGCAATGGATATTGCATCACGTCCGTTTCACCTGCTTGACCTTTTTGTGTCACAATGGATGTTGCATCACGCACTACAAGAAAAATGAGATTTTGTGACACCTTGCTAGAGGCATTTTTCAAAAAGCCTCCTAAAGCTATGTGTTAAGGCTTTTATAAGTGTCATTTTACAAATGACCAATTTTATTTTGAAAGGCCTCATAAAGTGATTTATTGGGGCTTTTATAAGTGTCATTTTACTAAAAAAATTAATTATTTTTTAAAGGCATCATAAAATATCTATTAAGGCTTTTTTAAGTGTTGTATTAGGATGTTAAGGCACTTGACAATCAATCCAAAAAAAATTACCGCCCTCACAATTCAGGAATAGGCGCGTTTTTTTTTTCTCCACTTTTTCCTTTCCCGCACTAGTTATTTTCTCCCTATATTCCCAGCCACTGTATTCTACACTTAGGCTCACGCCCTCAACCACTGGGATAGCACCTACGCTCACTAACGTTTTTGCCATCGCCGCGAGTTGCCGCCATAGCCACCTGCAAGCACTCATCGTCCTAATCCCCAAACTCTCTCAGCCTCTCGCCCACTCGCATAACAAACCCCGCTGTCTGCGTCTGGCTCCCTCTGCCACTCCCATAACACACCCCGCTCTTTGCGTCTGTTAAGGAACAAGACGCAATTCTCTGTCTCCCGTAGTCTCAAGTCTCTCAGCCTCACCCCAACTACTGGCAAACATAAATTTTGTTCTGATTTGGTAAGATTGATCTCTAACTACTAATTAACTATTAACCCTAATTTATTTTCCTACATACCAGTCATTGGATTCTTTCAATTTCCAATTTTATTGGGCATTTGGGCTATTTAGTTTGTAGAGATTGTTTCAATTTCAACTTTTATTGGGCATTTAGGGTATTCAGTTTGTAGAGATCGACTAGAAAGGGAAACCCTCTGAATAATCTGATCATCTTTTGTGTATTTCTTGCATATTTTGTCAAATCTAGTGTCTTTTTAAAAGCTAAGGGTTAATTGTGTTGACTTCGGTGCTCTTAGACAAGAAGGTGAGCTATTGTGTTGTTGGGTCATATGTCTTTTTAAAAAAATTATGATTGCTGTAGGAAGTTACAATGTATGCTTCTTGGATGAGAATAATGTTTCTTAAATTATTTTATGTTGTAGTTTTTGAAGTCCAAGGTGGGGTTTTACTTTCGATTTCAAGAAATATTGTGAAAGGTAAGTAATTATTTAATCCAATTGTTGCTTTTTATGCATATTTGGAATATTTAATTGCATTTAGGATTGTTTATTGAGTTGTTTAATTGTTTAATTCCAAGTGGGTTATCATGAGATACTATTTGTTTCGTGCTTATTAGAGTCTCGGCTAGCACTGTGTGTCAAACCTTGAATTGTTTATGTTAGGAATTGTAGGTTGAACATATTGTTAGGATTTTTCACAATCGCACAATTGTTCTTCTTTTGTCGACTTCCATTCACAGTTCTACTATGAACAAACTCTTAAGATTTTATTATTAGCTTAAACAACTGTTAGATTCGGTAAGCTATGATTCATTATCTCCCTCATGAGCGAAAGACTGAAGGCCTTTCCGCGCCAACCGGAGATGGATTATCTATGAGATGACTTATCTTGCTTAATTTCCCCTTTTCATCTCATATGGGAAAGTTTGTAAGTCCATTTTAGAACAAAAGTCTCATGAATTTCAACTACAGTCAATATTGAGGGAGGAAATTCTCTAAGTAGTAAAACGGGAAAATATCCATGTTAATTTTGTTAATCTTAGCTGCTTTCATGATACAGATATATCTTAAATGTTCTAATCTACACTAAGGATTAATATGAAAATATAAAAAACTTTACAAAAATCTAATGAAAGGACTAGAAAGAAAGATCTCAGGGAAAATAAAAAATACTAAATCTCATAGCAGAGCCCAAGAGTTAGCCAAAAAGAAATGGTGTCACAATAGTACAAGAAGTTGCATTAAAGAAATATTAAAGGAGAAAATGACCAGAAACGATGAATGGTTGAATCTACTGAAGGACCTAAGCATAAAAATTAAACCTTATAAAGTTTGGTTATGAGTAATTCTGTCAGTTCCACAGGGACTTTTTAACTTGGATGGCTCGCTTAGCACATTCAGATTCCAATGTTTGAGGTGATTTAGGCTTCCAATGGATTGTAGGGAAAGATCTTTGCTAGTTGACCACTCTCCAAATGCATACACAAGCTGACTAGCCGCTTGCTGCGAGAAAGAAGAAATAATGTAACTTCGGCTCACAATTAACAAATGAGCAAATGCTTGGACAGTTATCTTCAACAAGGTCGGATCTATTTCCACGTGAATTTGTAGATGAGCTCGCCAAGTTGCAGGTAACAGCTTAGTTTCTCAACTAGTACTCTTTAGAAAATGATATGCCGAAAGCAAAGATTTACAGAAAAATTATAAATGCACGTGTAATTATATGGCATAATTCTAAATGATGCAAGCCAGCAAGGTTTCAAATGCTTTGATGAACAATTTTCTATATTAAATTGCTTTTACAATACTTTTTTAACTTGTCTTTATTGTCTTGACATTGATATGTTTACACTTTTTCCACAGTGATCAGCAGTTAAGTACAGATTCTAATTACTTTGCATGTGCTTCAGGATCGGGTACCCGCTTTCTCACCAAAAAAAAAGTAAGAGCCTTCATTGAGCAAGAATTAGGAGCTCCAGTTGATCAACTCTTCAAGGAGTTTGAAGAGCGACCGATCGCAGCTGCTAGTCTTGGTCAGGTGTTAGCTCCATGTATATAAGTCGTACCTTTATGGCCTAGCTCTGAGCCTCTGAGATTTGTCAAGCACTTGCAATGATAGATTAGAAAAAGTGGGAGGGAGAAATTTTACTTAGGTTTTCTATCATGCTAATCATTCTGATATTGTTTGGTCATGTAAAAATAGTCAAGTGTGAAATTAATATATAATCCTAAGACGTATTATTGTAGGTGCATCAGTTCATCTAGCCAAACAAGCAAAAGGAAAGCATTCAGATTACTAGAAAATGCCTCTATCAAAATTGACTTTTTCTTGTGATATACAATGTATACTGTAGTTGTAGTAGACAGATGTTTGTCTTATCCTTAATTTTCATTTTTATCTATTTTGTCCACTTTCTTATATGGATCTCAAGAAGATTTTCCTTTAGGTACATCGACCTATCTTACATAATGGAGAGAAAGTAGTTGTGAAAGTCCAAAGACCTGGTTTGAAGAAACTTTTCGACATTGATTTAAGTGAGTAAATATTTTATGAAACTGCACACCCTCTTATCTGGTATTTAGTATTTATGATAACCGTCATCATCCTTTCATCCAGAAAACTTAAAGCTGATTGCTGAGTATTTCCAGAGGAGTGAAACTTTTGGTGGCCCGACAAGGGACTGGATTGGAATATATGAAGAATGTGCTAAGTAAGTATCCAGCATTAACGAGTTCTATGCAATTAAATTAAAGGAAATTGCATGTAAGTGCAGTCATTTGGGTTCCATTTATCATACAACCACATGCCTTATTATGCATTGTAATTTCAGGATTTTGTATGAGGAGATTGATTATATAAATGAAGGAAAAAATGCTGATAGATTCCGCCGAGATTTTCGAAATGTGAAGTGGGTCCGAGTGCCAGTATGTTACTTCATAAGAGACTACAATATATTGCTTAATTCAATACTCCTTACTGGTTTTTCCCCATGAGTCTAGTTTGTAATTTCTCTTTGAATTAGGAATTATCCTGGTAAAGAATGTAGATATAAAACGTAGTACTTCTTGCAGCAACTTCAGAAACTGATTTCCATTTAGGTGTATTCTAAAAGAAAACTTGGCCATATATGGCTCTACTTCTCGAGATATGTTTGCAGAGGGCTGAGTAGAAGAAACCTCTTTCTTTCTTCCTAAAAAAGGATGTCATGGTGATGCTTTGCTGTTCTATGGTTCTTGATTTCCAATCAAAAGAACAAAGTGACTGAAAACAGTGTGACGTCAAAATTTTCATGAGCCAAACAAACTTTTCAAAGAACTCATTGCAGAACCCAAGGAAACAGAGCTCTGCTTTTTTCGTTTTTCTTCTCAAAACAGTTCCTCAACTCCACGAATCGGGGGTATTACGCTAAGGTTGGCTCGATTTCTTGTTCTATGGCCATAGTCAAGAAAATTTTAGATGACTTACTTTTAACTCTTTTCTTCTTCTCTTTTTCCCCTTCAATTAAGTGGCAAACCATTATGACCGTGTGATTATCTGAAAATGCTAGTTTGTTAAGGCAGTGTGTGCTGTTGGTGTGACACTTCTCGCTATAGGGTGGTGCCCACTGCAAGAGTCTTAGAAATCATTTCATGTGGTGGGACCCAAATGAGGAGTCAAATCACCCCCCAGCAGTCGCCACACTGTATAAAAGATAAGAACTTTACAAGAAACCAAGACAGGACTGGCGGATTCTTATTGTAAAATCCATTTTTTGTTTCCTATGTAGCTGGTTTTTTGGGATTATACTGCAATGAAGGTGCTAACTTTGGAGTATGTTCCAGGTTCCAATCTAAACTTGTGACGACCCGACCCGGACCCCAATGCGAGATCCCGAGTCGTGCCGTCCAAATAGACAATATACACAAGCATGCACAAGTAGGATTATAAAATTCATGTGGCGCAACATCGCATACGAATAACAACTCGGCTACACTTGGCCGGAAAAACAACTTAAAATAAACAAGTCTTCGGCGACGTTACAGCCGGAACCCAACAACTACTCCTACTATTAACACATGCTTATAATAACCTCAACGGCCACAACATGCCGGAGACAACAACAACAATAATAATTAAACGAGCTTTAGCGGAAGAAACTGTAGCGAACCAACAACATATAAACAGGCTCGACATATAGTCGGCATACAAAAGATTACAAGTGTCAAATCATTAAGTTGCTACAACAACAAAACCCCAAGCCAAGTCTATATGACTTGCTTCCCAACGTCCTTTCCAAAATAAAAGGCTAATCAACAAAGTCCAAAAGATCAACCTTGAGGTTACAAACAACCAAACGAATAAGCGAGTCTATCTCGGACCGTCTCCTCGGCTCGGATCTAAGGAAACAAAACAAACAAATAGGGTAAGTCGAAAGACTTAGTAAGTTACTACAATGCATGTTCATGTTATAACATGGCATTTATCTCAATTATGGTACATGATCATCATATAGCACTTAACACATTATTCACGTAAGTGCAAGGAAATAAATCATACAAGTAGGATATGATATAGTCACGGCCGCTTCGTAGCTCCTGCAATAAACTTTATTATACTTTATCGTGCAACATCGATGCTCTGTGATTGCATCGAATTTCATCAAGAACCACTCGATCTAGATAGCAAGCCAATGCGGCACGTATTGATACGGCAAAGGGCTACTTCCCATTCGACCAACAATGGAGGTGTGTGTGAGGTCCAGTGCGGCGATCCATAGCGAGCACGAATCTCATAATTCGTGAAGGCGATGCATCGTCCATCCCTGACTTAATAAACAAACCAAATAATGCCAGCTGGACTCAATGTGATGCACAAGTAGATATTTACTTGACTTAAACCAATCAAGGACCGAATTCGACAAGAGCGAACTCGACCAACCAAGTAGGGTATTAATCTCTACCATAAAAACATATCAAGGCAATAAATTGCTCAAAACCAATCTTTCATAACATCTTATTGCAAACAATTAAACCAAGCTCATGTTTGAGTAAACCAATCAAACGGTGTTCAAACTTCGTAGGGATTGAAACTAGAGTTCAACATGTTCAAATATTCCCTAGAGTCGACTCCGTTGAGTCTTTTCTCTAAATTCCCAATTTTGGAGAAATGGAAGCTATGTGCTTCATAATCCAACCTAGGTCATTTCTAGGTTCAACAAGGTTGTAAACTCACCAAGGCATTATAATGTGATCCATGTTCATCATAGAGTCCAATATGGAGGATAGTACACATAACAACTTCACAACATTTCATGAAGGCATAAACTAGGGCATTCACATATATCAACACTTCCATCACAAATATAATACATGTTTCTAACATGTTCAAAACCTTAAATAGACAAGATGGAAGAGTATTATAAACATTCATAGGTAAGAAATCAACCTAATCATGCTCCTAGCAAGCTCATAATTTTCAAAATACAAGAAGATAGCATAGGAAGCATAAAAGTGTCCTCATTGACCTCAATCACCATAGGCTTTGTTTCCTTAGGGTCAATGAGAACTTAAAAGAAGAAGAAGAAGAAGAGTAACTTACATGTTCTACACCAAAGAAAGCAAATTAGAAAATCGTTCGCATGGAAATGCTCTACTCTTTGAGCTCTACATCTTTGATGAAGGTAGCTTGGGCAAATGGAGAGTGGATGAGGGAAGATGGAGATGAGAGCTTCAAGAAGCCATGGAAGAAGCTTGAGAGAAAGGAAATTCGTTTGTTGAGAGTGGAGGTGAGAAATGAGGGTCAAAATTTGATTGCAAGGCTTATATTGGTCTAGATTTTGAGTGGGACATGTGTCAAGCCAATGTGGTCCCTTTCTAATCTGATTTGGTGGCTTAATGACCCACTAATGCACTCTTAAACAACCCTTAAAACAAGTTAGATATGTTAGGACACAAGTGAGAAGGGTTAGGGAGGTTTAGGATAGGTTTAGATAGGGGGGTTATGGTGTACAAGTCGTCCAATACCAAAACAGGGGAAAAAAATCCCGTAGCATGCCAGATGTTGAGGCGGGCGCCTCAGCCTCTCCCAGGCGGGTGCCTCAACCCCTGAGGCTGCCTCCAAGTTCAGATCATTTAGCAATTGCTCCCAGCATTTGAGGCGGGCGCCTCACAAGATGCCAGGCGGGCGCCTGGGCCTCTGAACCTCCAAAACTTGGTCTAAACTTGTCCTAAATGGTCCCAAACTTATGGGAAACCATTCTAAGGTCTAACCCAACTCAAAACGAGTCGGAAACGCACCCGAACAACACCCGGAACAAGGTAGGACAAGGCGCGAATCACGCGACGAATGGATAACGAATCAAACTCCAATCACCAATCAAACTAGGATAACTTGGACATGAAAAAGGTTTGTTTCAACATGGTTAAGACCTGAATATGAAGTCAAGAACTCAACGAACACATCGTACGACGAAAAAGAAGCAAATACGAGCAACGAGGGGAATCGCTAAGGCCAAAATCAAAGCGATCAAACCGGCGATTCAACAAACAAGTTTATATGATTCTAAACATGTTAAGGACTTCATGAATGACTTATGAATGTTTCTAAGACATTTCTATACTAAGTAAACATGCTCACAATCAATCAAGAAAGTATGAAGACAAGCATACAATGCACATGCAAGAATACGGGGCGTTACACTCTCCCCTCCTTTAGGAATTTAGTCCCTAAATTCTTACCAAGTTAAATCAAACAAATGTGGATGCTTCTCGCGCATCTCCGCTTCCGTTTCCCAAGTCGCTTCTTCAATGTTGTGGTTTCTCCAAAGAACTTTGACTAAGGGAATTCTCTTGGTTCGTAGCACTTGCTCTTTGGTATCCAAAATCTTCACGGGCTTTTCAACATAAGACATATCCGGCTCAAACGTTATCTCCTCATACTCGAGTACGTGGGACTCATCCTTCAGATACTTTCGCAACATGGAAACATGGAATACATTATGAGTCTCCGAAAGTGAAGGTGGCAATGCAATACGATACGCTAAGGACCCAACTCTCTCAAGAATCTCGAACGGGCCAATGTATCTCGGTGTAAGCTTCCCTTTCTTGCCGAATCTCTTCGTACCTCTCCTCGGTGTTACCTTCAAGAACACGTAGTCTCCCACTTGGAACTCAAGATCTCGTCTTCGATTGTCGCGTAACTCTTTTGTCGACTTTGAGCGGTGCGTCGATCTCTAATCAACTTCACGCTCTCAACCATTGTTGCACTAACTTCGGAACCCCAAAGTTTCGCCTCTCCAACTTCATCCCAACAAATTGGTGATCTACACTTACGCCCATACAAAGCTTCATACGGCGCCATCTTGATACTCGTGATAAGCGTTATTATCGCAAACTTCGGCTAAAGGTAAGTGAGAATCGGCTTCCCTTGAAATCTACGGCACAAGCTCGCGCATATCCTCCAAAATCTGAATCAATCGCTCGGTGGCCATCCGTTTGTGGATGAAAAGCATCTTGAAGTCAATCCGGTCCCCAGCGACTTCCAAAATCTAGATGTGAACCTCGGATCTCTATCGGACACAATACTAACAGTGCGCCATGAAGTCTCACGATCTCACGAATATACAAAGGCGCTAGCGAGTCAGCGAATAAGTGATAGCTATCGGAATAAAGTGTGCGGAGACTTAGTCAATGCATCGACTATAACCCAAACTGCATTAAATCCTCTCGGCGTCTTGTGCACACCATCACAAAATCCATAGTGATGAACTCCCATTTCCACTTCGGGAATCTCAAGTGGTTGTAGAAATCCCGAGGGCCTCGATGCTCGGCCTTAACTTTGCGACAAGTCAAACACTTTGACACATACTCATAATTTCTCTCTTCATACCCTTCCACCAAAATTGTCTTTTCAAGTCTAAGTACATCTTCGTGCTCCCCGGATGAATGGTATACTTTGTTTTATGAGCCTCATCCAGAACCAACCTCTTCAATTCAGTATTAGAAGGAACACAAATTCTACCTCGAAATGTCAAAGTACCCTCACTATTAATCACGAAATCAGGCGATACATTCTCAAACCCATCCAAAATTTTCTTCAACTCGGATCATTCCCTTGCGCTTCTTTAATTTTCCCAAATAAAGCGGCTTGAACACTTCGAAAATCACACCTCGATCATAAACACTAGGACCCCAATCTCGCAAATCCTCCAACATCTTCCATTCCTTAACCATCATACACGACATATGAACCTTTCTACTCAAGGCATCCGCTACTACATTTGCCTTCCCCGGATGATACAAGATAGTGCAATCGTGGTCTTTTAATTTCTCCATCCATCTTCTTTGCCTCATGTTCAACTCCTTTTGAGAAAACAAGTATTTCAAACTTTTATGGTCGGTGAAAATCTCAAATTTAGCCCCATATAAGTAATGCTTCCATTTATGCAACGCGAAAATAATCGCAGCCAACTCCAAATCGTGTGTCGGGTAATTCTGTTCATGAATAGACAACTTCCTCGATGCATAGGCGATCACTCTCCCATTTTGCATCAAAACACAACCCAAACCTTCCTTAGAAGCATCGCTATAGATCACAAAATTATCTCCCCCACTAGGCAAAGCCAAAATAGGTGCCGAAGTCGTCAGCAACTTCTTAAACTCTTGAAAACTAACTTCACATTTCTACCCCAAACAAATGGTACATTCTTTTCGTCAATCTCGTCATAGGAGTCACAATCAGAGAAAAACCCTCAATAAACCTCCGGTAATAACCCGCCTAACCCCAAGAAACTCGAACCTCGATAGCGAACTAGGCCTCTTCCAATTCATCACCGCTTCAACCTTAGAAGGATCAGCGGCTATCCGGCGCTAGAAACTATATGCCCCAAAAAAGATACTTCCTCGAGCCAAAAGGCACATTTGCTAAACTTTGCATAAAGATGTTTCTCCCGAAGAATGGATAAGACAATCCTCAAGTGTTTCTCATGCTCCTCCCGAGATTTCGAATATACTAAGATGTCATCAATAAAGACTACAACGAAACAATCAAGATAGCTGTGAAAGACACGGTTCATCAAGTCCATGAACACCGCTGGTGCATTTGTCAACAAGCGGCATCACTACAAATTCAAAATGCCCATATCTAGTGCGGCCGAAAAGTCTTGAATGTCTTCCTCTCTAACCTTCAATTGGTAGTAACCCCATCTCAAATCAAGCTTAGAGTGAGCGATAGACCCTTGCAACTGGTCAAAAGATCATCAATGTGGGGTAGAGGATACTTATTCTTAATGGTCACCTTATTCAATTCTCGGTGATCTACGTGCATAACCGCAAACTCCCATCTTTCTTCCTCACAAATAAGACCGGAGTGCGCCCACACACACTCGGTTTAATAAAACCAATCTCTAGGAGTTCTTGCAAGCGAGTTTTCAACTCCCTAAGCTCATGGCGCCATCCTATACGGTGCCTTAGAAATCGGTGAAGTCCCAGGAATAAGCTCAATACACAATTCTAGTTCTCTATCGGGTGGCATAGCATGGTGGTAGAAAACACATCGGAAATTCACATACTAGAACTCTTCTAAGTTAGGCGAAGACTTCTTCTTATCAACTACGCATGCAAGATAACCCAGACACCCTTGAGACAGTAATTTTCTAGCCCTTAGAGCGTAAATGAAATGCAAGTCACTCGATGCATGATCACCCACAAAAGTAAACTTCAGGCACACCCGGCATATAAAAAGTAACCCACTTCTTATGGCGTCAACTATAGCATGATAAGCACATAACCAGTCCATGCCAAGAATCACATCAAAATCACGTATAGTAGAGACTAAAGTCATGCAAAGTGTGGTCACCCACCAAAACATCACAAGATTTAAACACTTCATCACGCGCATATATTCCCCGAACAGGGTAGACACTTCAAGCAAATATGGCAAAGATTGAGGCAATACGCATAGATTCTCAACAAAGTGCGAAGCAACATAAGAATCACGAAGACCCCGGATCTATGAGAACTCGAGCCTTATGATCGAATAAAGAAAGAGTACCTCCTATCACGGTCCGTAGACCCCCACGAACCCTCAGCGATCAAAAAGCGCAAACACACGACTTGAACCTTGGGTTTACCGTCCCCATCTCTTTTAGCCCCGAGGCTATCGTCAGTGATTGCCGGTACCGCCCGACTAGCCTTAAACTTCTGACAGTCCTTCTTCATGTGAGTTCCATCTCCTGATGAAAAACACTTCCCATTTTTCCCCAGCACCTATCAATTTGTGTGCCCAAACCTCCGCGCGAACGAACAAATCATAGCCTCACTCTGCGACCCTTGCGCCCTTGAGATGAAGAAGTATTGTTACCTTGCCTCCACGGCGTGGCCTACCTTGGCCTCCACCTCCTATCACGGTTTCCTTGATATCCCCTTCTATTACCCGAATTGTTCCACGATTATTGTTAAGTAGGCCGCCGTGCATTACTAGAATTATTCTTGACGGTGTTCCTCAATGTCTTGCTCCACTTCATACGCTCGATCAACCGCACTCCGTAATCGATGAGCTTAAGCGCTAGAATCTGTTTCCCTAAAGCTCGCCAGTCCTTAATCCTTTAACAAACTTGTGTGTTCTCCGAGCCTCAGTATGGAATCGGTCATACGTACAATATCGGCTCAATTACGTGAATTTCGCGGAATACTATCGTCATGCTACCTTGCTCAAGATCATAGAACTCCTTCTCCTTTGGTTCTAGCGCACTACATCAAGGCATATTCATTCTTAAATTCTCTTTGGAAATTGGCCCAAGTAATGGGAACTTGTTGCATCTCCCAACTTTCTTTCAACACGGTCCACCAATGTTCGGCGGCTCCCTTAAATTTGAACGTTGCTAGCATAACTCTTTCTTCATTCGGTACACCCCAACATGGACAATACTTTGATCATTTCCTCCATCCATGTCTCGGCTCTCTCTCGGTTTCGGTTCCCAAGAAACGAACTAGGCTTTAACTTAAGAAATCTCTCTAGAGAGTAGTATCGATCCTGGTCTCGGTGGTGGAGGTGGTGGTGGTGCTGCTCCTCTGCACGACCTCCTGGCACGCCCCGCCCGGAAAAAAAAGCCATTAATGCGATGTAATTCAGCCATATCCGGTCCTACCGGATTCTCCAGGGGCTGCGGCGGTACCTCTACTTCGAGGTTCAAGTTCAGCAGGAACTCTCTGGGTCTACCTCTCCGGGATTATCCATCGGACTACTACAAGAATTCACTCGGCGTTAAAATCAACACACAAATAACCAACCCAACTAGGCCATGGAACCTATCTGGCCGAGCTAACCTATAGCTACGATACACAGCCTGATCGACCCAACCCGGACCCCAACGCGAGATCAGAGTCGTGTCAGTCCAAATAGACAAGATACACAAGCATGCACAAGTAGGATTATAAAATTCATGTGGCGCAACATCGCATACGAATAACAACTCGGCTACACTTGGCCGAAAAACAACTTAAAATAAACAAGTCTTCGGCGACGTTACCCAACCCAACAACTACTCCTACTATTAACACATGCTTATAATAACCTCAACGGCCACAACATGCCGGAGACAACAACAACAATAATAATTAAACGAGCTTTAGCGGAAGAAACCAGAGCGAACCAACAACATATAAAACAGGCTCGACATATACGGCATACAAAAGATTACAAGTGTCAAATCATTAAGTTGCTACAACAACAAAACCCCAAGCCAAGTCTATATGACTTGCTTCCCAACGTCCTTTCCAAAATAAAAGGCTAATCAACAAAGTCCAAAAGATCAACCTTGAGGTTACAAACAACCAAACGAATAAGCGAGTCTATCTCGGACCGTCTCCTCGGCTCGGATCTAAGGAAACAAAACAAACAAATAGGGTAAGTCGAAAGACTTAGTAAGTTACTACAATGCATGTTCATGTTATAACATGGCATTTATCTCAATTATGGTACATGATCATCATATAGCACTTAACACATTATTCACGTAAGTGCAAGGAAATAAATCATACAAGTAGGATATGATATAGTCACGGCCGCTTCGTAGCTCCTGCAATAAACTTTATTATACTTTATCGTGCAACATCGATGCTCTGTGATTGCATCGAATTTCATCAAGAACCACTCGATCTAGATAGCAAGCCAATGCGGCATGTATTGATACGGCAAAGGGGCTACTTCCCCATTGCGGCCAACAATGGAGGTGTGTGTGAGGTCCCAGGTGCGGCGATCCATAGCGAGCACGAATCTCATAATTCGTGAAGGCGATGCATCGTCCATCCCTGACTTAATAAACAAACCAAATAATGCCAGCTGGACTCAATGTGATGCACAAGTAGATATTTACTTGACTTAAACCAATCAAGGACCGAATTCGACAAGAGCGAACTCGACCAACCAAGTAGGGTATTAATCTCTACCATAAAAACATATCAAGGCAATAAATTGCTCAAAACCAATCTTTCATAACATCTTATTGCAAACAATTAAACCAAGCTCATGTTTGAGTAAACCAATCAAACGGTGTTCAAACTTCGTAGGGATTGAAACTAGAGTTCAACATGTTCAAATATTCCCTAGAGTCGACTCCGTTGAGTCTTTTCTCTAAATTCCCAATTTTGGAGAAATGGAAGCTATGTGCTTCATAATCCAACCTAGGTCATTTCTAGGTTCAACAAGGTTGTAAACTCACCAAGGCATTATAATGTGATCCATGTTCATCATAGAGTCCAATATGGAGGATAGTACACATAACAACTTCACAACATTTCATGAAGGCATAAACTAGGGCATTCACATGTATCAACACTTCCATCACAAATATAATACATGTTTCTAACATGTTCAAAACCTTAAATAGACAAGATGGAAGAGTATTATAAACATTCATAGGTAAGAAATCAACCTAATCATGCTCCTAGCAAGCTCATAATTTTCAAAATACAAGAAGATAGCATAGGAAGCATAAAAGTGTCCTCATTGACCTCAATCACCATAGGCTTTGTTTCCTTAGGGTCAATGAGAACTTAAAAGAAGAAGAAGAAGAAGAGTAACTTACATGTTCTACACCAAAGAAAGCAAATTAGAAAATCGTTCGGATGGAAATGCTCTACTCTTTGAGCTCTACACCTTTGATGAAGGTAGCTTGGGCAAATGGAGAGTGGATGAGGGAAGATGGAGATGAGAGCTTCAAGAAGCCATGGAAGAAGCTTGAGAGAAAGGAAATTCGTTTGTTGAGAGTGGAGGTGAGAAATGAGGGTCAAAATCGATTGCAAGGCTTATATTGGTCTAGATTTTGAGTGGGACATGTGTCAAGCCAATGTGGTCCTTTCTAATCTGATTTGGTGGCTTAATGACCCACTAATGCACTCTTAAACAACCCTTAAAACAAGTTAGATATGTTAGGACACAAGTGAGAAGGGTTAGGGAGGTTTAGGATAGGTTTAGATAGGGGGGTTATGGGTGTACAAGTCGTCCAATACCAAAACAGGGGAAAAAAATCCCGTAGCATGCCAGATGTTGAGGCGGGCGCCTCAGCCTCTCCCAGGCGGGCGCCTCAACCCCTGAGGCTGCCTCCAAGTTCAGATCATTTAGCAATTGCTCCCGCATTTGAGGCGGGCCCACAAGATGCAGCGCGCCGGCCTCCGAACCTCCAAAACTTGGTCTAAACTTGTCCTAAATGGTCCCAAACTTATGGGCAACCATTCTAAGGTCTAACCCAACTCAAAACGAGTCAGAAACGCACCCGAACAACACCCGGAACAAGGTAGGACAAGGCGCGAATCACGCGACGAATGGATAACGAATCAAACTCCAATCAAACACCAATCAAACTAGGATAACTTGGACATGAAAAAGGTTTGTTTCAACATGGTTAAGACCTGAATATGAAGTCAAGAACTCAACGAACACATCGCATCCGAAAAGAAGCAAATACGAGCAACGAGGGAATCGCTAAGGCCAAAATCAAAGCGATCAAACCGGCGATTCAACAAACAAGTTTATATGATTCTAAACATGTTAAGGACTTCATGAATGACTTATGAATGTTTCTAAGACATTTCTATACTAAGTAAACATGCTCACAATCAATCAAGAAAGTATGAAGACAAGCATACAATGCACATGCAAGAATACGGGGCGTTACAAAACTATCTCAATCTTTTAAAGCCTAATGGTGTAACCCGGAGGTACTAATCTATTATTCATATGAAAAGTTAAGATTCTTCTATATTGCTATTTTATGAACATGCATTAAGATAAATAAGCTGGACATGATAAATGAGCAGGGGTATAGCCGGTCATCTATTTCCTCACGTGCTATTGAAGCATACTTAATTCAGGTTAAGAATCCTACATCTCATATTGATCAAGTGAATGCAAGATTCCGTTCAGTTAAATTTGGCATGATAGCATTCTCACTTCGACTGAATTATTTCACTGACTTTGTTTTCAATCTACAGATACTGAAAAAATTGGTTTCTTTCATGCTGATCCTCACCCAGGAAATCTTGCTATTGATGTGGATGAATCACTTATCTACTATGATTTTGGTATGATGGGGGAGATTAAATCCTTTACACGAGAGAGATTGCTAGATCTTTTTTATGCCGTTTATGAAAAAGATGCAAAAAAGGTCGTCTTCTTTAACTGGACTATAAAGTTGAATCTGTTTGTGGTACTTTAGGCTGTAAAGTAGTGAAACAGAGTATCTGGCTTTATCTAACTTTTTCCTTTGCTGTAGTATGCCTTTGGATTGAAATAGTTGTACATCACTAACATTGTTCCACACACAAGAAACATATTTATAATGTCCATGCATAAAACATTTGCGACCATCACTTTGACATTGGTGTCATGCACAGTTGTCTAGTTTGTTGTCGGTTATGAAATTGAGGCAAATACTACAAGTATTAATGATATTTGTTAGTCTTACACATTCAATGCCCTTTCTGGAACCCAAGGGGTGGGAGAGATGGCAAGGGCACTAGGGCACTCTGGCAAAGGCCTTGGGGTTCTTGGTTCCAATTCCTATACTAACAAGGGGACACATTTACCTATCTAAAAAAGAAGAAGCCCTTGATGTTTTCCCTGTTTACACTATCAGTTAACTAGTTAAGTACTTGTTTGAAGTGGGGACAATCTTTGAAGCATGTTGAAACTGGCCTTGAAATCCATGATGTTTAACCATGTTGTCTTACTGAACCTGCCATTCTTAGTGGCTAGTATCCATTGAGTTTCCTATATGTTAGATTTTTGTACTAATTCATTATAATTAGATGAGAGAAAACTTAAAAAGCAGAACGCCATGCTTAGATAGCTTAAACAATTAAGGTTTTTTTGGAACTGTTCATCAATTTCACTTAGTGGCTTGAGGATTAAATATGATTTTTATAGTTGTATTAGCATAAATTAAGTATCTATTCTGCAGGTTATGAACAGTCTAATAGATCTAGAAGCACTTCAGCCAACCAGAGACATGCCAGCAGTATGTATATATTACTATCAAAAATAGACTATTTGTGCGATCTTATCAATTTTCAAAAATTATATCACCAATCTTCAAAACATTTTCAACTTTACACTCACATGTGATATTAATTCATTGATTATACTCAAACATTTAGTTGTAATTATGACACACTCTAATGCTAGTTATATATCCTTTAATTAATAGACTTTTTGAATATGGACTCTTAAGGGGGAACGGATGGAGTATTTGATTATATGTTCCTTTGATGCACAATGAATTATGAATACCTTTTTGACGTGGACAAGAATGGATTATCTTAATCGGACTCCGAAGCAAGAAAGATGCCGAGAACATTGTTGTAGCATGGTATGATTAATAATGTTCCCTATTAATCTGTAGTGGCCACAGACGTTGGTGAAAACAAATTCTCGAAGTCGTTAGTTGTCATACACCAGGGTAGGAGTCACATGTAGCATAACTTTGTACTTCAATTGTTCTTTGTAGTTGATTCATTTGTGATTATCACTTTGAGAACCTTTTGAAAAACATTGTTTTCTTTCTTTCATTCTTCTCTTTGTCTTTCTTTCTTTCTCCTACTGAATGATGCACAAGGGCAATGTACTCTATTTTTTCAATATATATATATATATATATATATATGAAGATGAAGGCCATGCAAGATTTGAAATTGGTGCTCATATCATGATTAGCCTAAGAGAATTGATTGTAATACATGGTGTCTTTTGAGATCTTGAGTCCTTCAGATCTCTCCCCTTCCTTATGTTTGCTTAATGCTAACGCTAACATTTATTACAATGATATTTGTCTAAAAAATCATTTATGACGTATATCAAGTGTGGATATAATACACATCAAAAATATTAATGCAAATTTATTTTTCTGGTTTTTTCTATCACATTGTAATCAATATGGAGTCACGTGTTAAGACAAAGTTAAGTTGGTTGAAGTGGAGATGTGTCCCTGGAGCTGCTATGTGATACACTCTTCACCTCTTGGACTCTGTTTACTAGGTTAATTTGTGTATTAAATATTATGAGCTTTTTGATCCTGAATCTATTTGATTAAAGGCCTAATGTGTACATTTTCTACAGAGTTTGAGTTGGGAACTAGCTATCACTTGGCATGGAATAATCATTAACTCCATCCATCCCAAAATAATAGTCCTACTTTTGCTCTTTGATTTGTCCCCAAAAAAAGGTTCCAGTTTTAGAAAAGGAAATATTTATAATGCTATTCCAAGAAGGTATAAGCAAGTAAAGCTACATCCTTAAAAAGTTTGACTTGTGTTATAGAACTATTCTTTTGGGATGGAGGGAGTATTTGCTCTACATCTTTATAGAAAAATCTTATGTATAAAGTATCAGGAAAGCAAACAATAAGCTCTTTAAAAGAAAATGGCTGGTTTTCAATGTAAAAACCCATATTTTCCGTTTAGTGTTGTCCTTGAAGCTTTTATGAATTTGATAATCCATGTTACTTGCCTGACTTTCTGAATTTTTATTTTTCTTATTTGATCTCAGTTATAGTTTCCTTGTGGCAAGATGGTGGCACAGGACTTCATCGTGGATCTAAATAAGCAGTATGTCTTTTCCTCTAGCATATTTGATATCTTAATACGAACCGACAGCCACAGAAAACTTTAACCCTAGAGTATTCTAACTATTTGTGGGGTTTCTGAGCTCATCTTATATTCTATGTCCTGGTCTGGCACTCTACATTTTAATACCTAGGTGAGGAGATCTGTGCAATTTTTCTTGGATAATCTGTTAAGTCAGACACCTGATCAACAGCAGAATTTGGCTGCAATAGGCGAGGTATGCAAACTTATGACTCCATCTCAGACTTCTTTAAGCTACAGTTTATAGATAAAATATTGGGAGTTGTTTTCATTTCTAGTAACATTTTAAACACTCCACTCCAAGTAATCCATGGTTCAAAGTCGAATAAATTTTTAAAGAGTTCATGTTGGAAAATCGAACAATCATTTTAAGAGTAGGTTTCAATGCAAAGATTTTCCTACAAATAGATTCTTCACAAGTGGCCCAAAGGGACATGTAATGTGAGCCATTGAGGTGTAATGTAAAAAGGGTAAATTTGAAAACTCATAACCATTATTAACTTAATTTTCCGAACAAGATTATTTGATTGGTACGTCCCAAAATAAGAAAGTAGGGCTCCTCGTGTGGAAATTAAAAGAGAGAGTACAACATTGTTTGACGGTCCTTTCTTGAGTACCTTTTTTCGTGATGCTGATATTCAAATTCAAAAGCCCAAAGAGAACTAACCTTTCATCTATGCCGATCCAATCTTTGCTAGAAGCTGCATTGCAATGAAGTAAGTTCACTCCTGAGGCATCATACAGTGGACTCAATGTGGCCTGTAAAAATGTAAATGAATAGGAGGGAATGCCAAATAGAGATTTTGTAAGGCCTTGTTTGTTAACCTAATTAAGCTCTTAATTAGGAAAATATTAAGTGATTTTAAAAATAAGATTGTTTGATCAACAGAGAAATAGAAACATCAACCTTGGTGAAAGAAATGACTATTGAACTGCTTAAATTTACTTATGTTGAAGTAAATGTCATTACATTGTGTTGTTTTATTTGTGCAATGTATTGCTGCCCATTAAAGATTTTTTTAAAAAAATTAAATCATGTATATTAAATCATCTTGAAGTAAGTGCGGGTAAATTACATTGTTTTATTTGTTATAACCCCTAGTTAAATATAGTCACGAGTAACACGTAAAATAACATTGGATTATTTCAATATTGTTTCGATTAGTTATTCAATTCCTTCTTTCGACATTTTCTACTTGCATTGATTTCTACATTCACGTCATTCCTAGTGGATTTACCTCCAGATTAATGTTGGCTTTATTTTATTTATGTTTTAGGCCGGTGCAATAGTCTCTATCAAGAGTATAGTAAATGCAGACCATGTTGTTGTCAAGGGAATCATTTCTAGTATTGATCCAAAAACACAAGTGGGGGTGCAGATTTAGGTCGTAATTGGTGTGAAGTACAGGTTCAAGTTCCTGTGGAATGGGACAAAGAGTTACTTAGGCCATATGGACTTTTTACAACAATTGGAGATGCGATTGGAGCACCTATAGCTTGGCCTTTTATCATTGGTATGTTTGCATTATTTAAGTCTATTAATCATTATAATATGCACCTGTATGTCATTTGTTTTACTTCTACTAATTTAAATTTATATATTTTGTAGGTAACACTGTTGGATTTTGACTCAATCTAGTTGCAACCTCAAAATAGTGTAGATGGAGAATTTCATATATTAGTTGCGATTAACGACTTATGTTTTATTAGTGTGTTAGATTATTTTTGCTAGTATGATACAATTCCTATGCATGGTTAGTTTTATTTTGATATGCGTAAATTATCGAAATACTTGGTCTGGGACAATGTAATTGAAGTGTTGGTGATTAATTTTATGATACCATTTTTATGATTATATGTTTTTGTTTTTAATTTTTTATACGTTTAACTATTTTTTTTCTTATCTTGTTTATAGATAAAACAACAATAGCACGAAATTAAATATATTAAGCATGTTGATGTTATTGGGGGGGCTCTTTTTGATTGCCTTAATAACACTACTTATGGCCTTTTGACGTGTCTCAATAGCAAGTGGTAAAATAGCATTTATAGATTATATATAGAGGCATTTTGAAGTGCCTTAACAGAAAATTATTGAACAGCCTCCATAGAGTAGTTATTGAGACACTTCTAGGTGTTGTTTCAATAGTTCTATTAAGGCATTTTATGGTAGTTAAAACAGTTTGAATTTTCTAAAGTGACACTTGCAAGAGTCGCAATAGTTAACTTTCCACATTTCAAAATGCTTTACGGGGAACTTGTAAATGACACTACAAAAAATCTATTAAGGCATTTATACGAGCCTCGTAAAGTGGTAGCCTGTTGAGACACTTGAAATAGCCTCAATAGTCTATTGAGGCTTCGAAACAAGCGACACTTAGTCCAAGTGCCTCAAGGTTCAAAAAGCCTCAATAAGGTACCTATTGAGGCACTTTTAAGAGCCTCGTAAGACATAATTTGTTGTAGTGACGACCTTTATGCATGCATTTACTCTTATTGTTACATGAGATATTGCATATAGTCTTTATGTTAAGTCTCATGGTGACTACTTGGATATTGCATTTGGTTTCGGGTTAGCCTCATAATGATGCAATGGATATTGCATCAGATATTTTCTTAGGTTTCTTTGTTAGAGATGCAATGGATATTGCATCAGATATTAGTTTGGGTTTCTATGATATTGATGCAATGGATGTTACATCAGATTGGGTGATAATTTTGTGGTAATATAATATTGCATAAGATTTTGTGTTAGTCTTGTGGCTATGCAATGGATATTACATTAGGTTTTGTGGAGATGCAGTGAATATTGCATCAGATTTTGTGATAATTTTGTGATGATACAATTGATATTGCATCTGAATTTGTATTAATCTTGTAGTGGTGCAATGGATATTGCATCTGGTTTCATAGTAATACAATTGATGTTGCATCAGATTTCGACATAAGTTTCTCTGTTAGTGATGCAATGGATATTGTATCGGATCTTGTTCTAGTTTTGTGTTGATATAATGGATATGGTATCTGGCTTTATGAAGATGCGATTAATATTGCATCGTATTTTGTGGAGATGCAATGGATATTATATCAGATTTTGTGTTAGTCTTGTAGCAATGCAAAGGACATTACATTAGGGCTCCGTTTGTTTCACGGAAAATGATTTCCGGAAAATCAAAAGATTTCATTTTCAGGTGTTTGGTAAATCTTTTGAAAATATGTCAGAAAACATTTACGGGTGTTTGGCAAACACACGGAAAATGTTACGGAAAATAATATATGAATAAATACAAAAATAAAAATAGAAAATAAACAATGTCTAGGATGTCCCTAGAAAATCAATAAGGACCATCTTTTTAAAATAAAGCTCATCTTTTTTTAATCTCACAATTGCAAATGATTTTTTTGATAATTGATATGAAAAAAAAAACCGTTTTAAAATAGAAAATAGACAATGTTTAGGATGTCCCTAGAAAATATTACGGAAAACTATATATTAATAAATATAAAAAATGTATTCTAATATTAATGCACATATTGAATATAAAATAGTGTTGAACTTTAAGTAATTTTTCTTTAGTAACCCTCAATTTATCATTAGTGGTGTCAAATCAATGTCTATCTTTTTTCAATCTCACAATTACAAATAAAAATTTTGATAATTGATATGAAAAAACATTTTAAAATAGAAAATTGACAATGGTTAGGATGTCCCTAAATAATATAGTTGACACTAATTTTAGAACATAGTAAGTATTTATTAAAATTATAATTTATAAATAGTGTGCATAAACATTATTTATATTTCTAAATAATTTATTTGTTGAGTGAAATATTGTGTGTGTAAGTAAATATGTGCAATTGTGAAATGGGGCGGAGGGTGTCCGAACATTTGGAAAATGACTTACGGAAAATGAATCCGTAAGTCATTTTCCGAAAAATAAGCCTTCATTTTCCGTTAACTCGGAAAACCTTTTACGTTGACTGCATTTTCCTAAGGTTACCAAACACCGGAAAATGAGGAAAACGTTTTTCGAAAGTCATTTTCCGTGAAACAAACGGAGCCTAGGTTTTGTGGAGATGTAATGGATATTGCATCAGATTTTGTGATAGTTTTGTGATGATGCAATGGATATTGCATATGATTTTGTATTAGTATTGTAATGATGCAATGGATATTGCATTTGGTTTTGTAGTAATGCAATTGATATTACATCAGATTTTTGCATAGGTTTCTCTGTTAGTGATGCAATGGATATTGCATCATATTTTTGCATAGGTTTCTCTGTTAGTGATGCGATGGATATTGCATCAGATTTTGTGATAAGTTTTGTAATAATACAATGTATATTGCATCTAATTTTGTGATAATGCAATGTATATTGCATCTGATTTTGTGATAATGCAATGAATATTACATCTAAATTGGTGATAATGCAATGGATATTGCATCTAGCTTTGTTTCAAGTTTTTAGGTAATGCAATGGATATTGCATCTAATTTTATGATAATGCAATGGATATTGCATCTGATTTTGTGATAAGGCAGTGAATATTGCATCTGAGTTTGCTTGGTGATACAATGAATATTGCATCTAGATTCACGTTATTTTCACTACATTGCAATGAATATTACAAAAAATATTTCCGCATCGCAACATGTTTCTGCTTAGGCCGAACTACGGTTCGGTCTGATTCCTTTAACGAGGATACCTAGGCAGCTTATTCCGGTAGGTCTGATCATCATAGACATTCTATCATCGTGTTTACTAGGTGCACTCCTAGGAACATAGACATTTCAATATCGTGTTTACTAGGTTCACTCTTAGGAACAAAGACTTTCCGACTATCACTTAAACGTTTCCATAATCTTGTTTACTAGGTCCACCCCTAGGAACATAGACTTTCCGACCATCACTTAAATGTTTCCATTATCGTGTTTACTAGGTCCACTCCTAGGAACATAGACATTCCAACATCATGTTTACTAGGTCCACTCCTAGGAACATAGACATTCCAGCATCATGTTTACTAGGTCCACCCCTAGGAACATAGACTTTTCGACTGATGAGCTCAAGATTTCCACAAATTTTCCCTTTCCTTTGATTTTGTGTTATTTTTGAGTTAATTATGACTTAGAAATATTATTATTTGTGTATTTGTGCTTGAATGTAGGTTTCCAGGTTTAATCGAGCATTCATGGTGTTTAGCACGAAGTTCACGGTAATTCTGGGTTTTAAAGTTGAGTTGCAAGTCATTTGGTCAAAGTTCGTTAAGTCCGTCAAGTGTTCCAAGGCAAAACAGGGCTAACGGAGTTTAACGGGGCTAACATAGGACCAAATCGTCAAGCCTGGCAGCTCAAGGACCTTTGGCAGCCTTCCTCAGTAATTCAGGTGCACCGGAGCAACAGTTTAGAGGTTTAGGGGAGGCCGACGCAAATGCTGGATTCCCCTTTATGCGTTGTCGACCTCCTATCGGAGCCACGTGTCACCCGGTTGCTCCTTCTTTCCACTAGCAAGGCCCGCGGTCTCCCTCTTCGTTCCGGATCCAACCTACGCCTGCTCCAACCCATTTCCCTTCCATCTAGCCTGTATATCCACTCAGCCTCACCCATATTTGTCATGGGTCAGCCTGCGTCTCAATTCCCTGGTTCTGCCCTGCCCCAACGCGACCCAGCTTCCCATTGTCTTCCAATTTAGCCCCCAAAACTCCTCTGCCCTTCCCAAAATGACCCTTCCTATTCGTTTCATTTTATATACCTCCCAACTACCTCCATGTCGACCAAAGCACCCATTTTCGGGATATTGCTCCCAAAATAGGTCACCAACCACATTTTCCACCATTTCTCTTCAAATCCTTGAATCTTGATCACCTTTGAAGGTTTGGAGAATCATTTCAAGAACCAAGGATGCATCTACAAAAGATTTCAACCCCGGATTCATGATTCTTTGGTTTAATTCTATCAACTCATATTTTGAGATATTTATTGTATTTTCTTAGGTTGATTAATTTTGTAATTGTTGAATTGGTTTGTGCTTAATTTATCTATGGAATGCAATTATTTTCTATGTCAAATGTAGTGATTTAATTTAATCTCTCTCTTTAATTTAGTACACATGCATGTTAGTGTAGACACCCAAATTTCGTACCTCTGTTTGTACATTCTATATCTATAACCAATAAAAAAGGACTAACAGACGTTAGCTTTCAGGGGGTTCAAAATGTCAAAGGACGAAACAACAGACTAACAAGGAACAACAGGGGAGTAAAGTAGGCAAAAATGAAAGAAAAACAAAAAGGGGCGCAGCTTACTACACTTTTGGGCGCAGTGCCCAAAAGTGTAGTTAGGGGCGCCTAAAATTGTTCTTTCTGTTTTCTAATTTGTTTTTTGGTACAACCTTTTCAGTGCAGGGCACGACACATTAAAACACAACATAAAATATATGCTGCTTACCTCCGCGCTTAAGATTTCTCAGCCTATAAAGAGAAGGCTCCGCCCAGTGCACCAGAGACGGAAGAACAGAGAGCAGAGAACGCTGAAGAAATTATGCGCAATTAGTTTTCTGATAAATCCAAGAGCGCTGTTAAGCTGCTAAAATCCCTCCTAAACACTTATACCCCTCGGCCAAAGATAAACCTAGTAAACCGATTGGGTTCTCTCCCTATTTAACTAGTTCCAACAAGCCAAAACAAACAGTTGCGCTGCTCGATTTCAGACGCGATATCAAGCAAAAGCAAGCGATTGCGCTACCTGATTTTAGACTCGACATCAACATACTTCAGACCCATACAAGCAATTGTGCCGTCCAGATCCCGAGGTGAAAAACAATCAGGACAAGCAGTTGCGCTACCTGAATTCCGACAATACAAGAAAAAGACTCCCTCTCCCTGAAGGACAGAGCGAGCACACCTAAAACCTATCTATAGCAAAGTTGATCCGAGTTAAAACCCTCACGCTTCATGGGTACGGTACTCTATAAGTTTTTTATTTTCGTCTAATAAAATAGTGTCATTAAAATAGCAATATATCATAAAATACGTTGCTATGCTGGTAGAATTTATGTTATAAATAACTCTAAAATAAGTCGTTATTATAGCCTAAATTTTGTAGGTTCTATTTGCAACTCTAAAATATAGATGCTAAAAGTTTCTTTTATTTCTCATGTCATATATATATATATATATATATATATATATATATATATATATATATATATATGTGTGTGTGTGTGTGTGTGTGTGTGTGTGTGTGTGTGTGTGTGTGTGTGTGTGTGTGTGTGTGTGTATGTGTAATTGCTTTATTTAAATTATTAAATTTATAAAAAGAATATATTTAGCCAAAAATCTATTCTGAGGCCAAAAGGACGAGTTGGGTGCCTAACCCCTCCTAACTCGTAAATTAACCCCTGAACCCTCACAAATCTGGTATATTTGGTTTTTCTTTGTTTATCCTTAAAATAAAGATGACGACTCTGTTATGCATATTTTTAGTCAACAAATTGAGGTTGGGTGTGAGAACCCAAACCCATTACTTGTTTATTGCCTTAATAACATGCTTGTATTATGCCTTAACATGTTAGACACTTCTATTTGTCCATGTCATGCTCACATTGGAGTATTACGTGCCTAGTTGCTTGAATACCTTCTACGCATTGCTTGCCTTGCCGTTGTACTTTGAGTGGTTGCCTTAGCATGTTTAGCACTCAACCAAGACTTGTTAGAGTTCTATTGTCTTCCATAGATGACTTAGAACATTCACCTTGATCATAGTAGGCTTGATTGGAAGTTTAGAAACCTTCTTGCTTTGTTTTGGCCTTAGCGATTTCCCTCGTCTCCCGTATTGCTCGTATTTCGACGTGCGAAATGTTCGTTGAGTTCTTGGACTTGTATTCAAGTCATAACCATGTTTAAACAAGCCTTTTTCATGCCCAAGTTATCCTAGTTTTATTGACGTTTGATTCGGGTTTGATTCGTCAACCAATCGTCGCATGATTCGAGCCTTGTCCTACCTTGTTCCGGGTGTTGTTCGGGTGTGTTACGGACTTGATTTGAGTTATGTTAGACCCTAGAATGGTTGCCCATAAGTTTGGGACCATTTAGGACTTGTTTAGGTCAAGTTTTGGAGCTCCGAAGCCTGTGGCCGCATGGCTCGAGTGAGCGCCCGCCCAAGTCAGAGCAATTGAAAAATTGAGAAGGCCCCAGAGGTTGAGGCGGCCGCATGGTCCAGGTTGAGGCGCCCGCCTCAACATGTTTTCTGCTACGGGAATTTTTCCCCCTGTTCTGTTATGTCCGACCTTTGGCCCTTTAAACCCCTTCCTAATTGGCCCTAATCCTACCTATTAGACCTTAATCAAGTTAGATTAGTGTTAACCTCAATCCCTCTCCTCTTGACATGTGGAATTGTCCACCCTCCTCCTCTTGACATGTGGATTTCCACCCATATCATGCAAGGTATAAAAGCCTCCCCTTTGCTAATCTAACTTAAACCTTCACACTTCAGATTTTTCTCTCCTCTCTCCTACCAAGCTTTGTGTGTGTAGAGAAAAGGTGAGATTAGTGTGTGTTGCCTCCATGGATTGAGCTCCCGACCTCCGATTGCCAAACCGAGACCACCGAAGTGAAGCTACCGACGAGGAGCACGTTTCCATCCGGATAGTTTATGCTCAAGCCATCATTTTCCTTGGTGAATGTAAGCTATCGATCCCCCTTAGGATGTATGATAGAAATGCCATGTCCCCCTCTCCTTGTAATTCCCATGCTTCTCCCATGCCATGCCATGATCTAGGATGAATTGGTCTTTTGAGATTTTGAATAATATGTTCATCTTGTTAAATTAGTCCTATGCCTAGAATTAAAAGTGTTCTATGTCCCCTTAGGAACAACTATTGTTCTTGGACCAATAACTTTTGATAACTCTTGGAGATGATGACTTCTAGGGTTTCACATGCTACAAACTGTCCATCCTATTGATTGAGTCCTATGCCTAGAATTGAATATGTTCTATGCCTCCTTAGGAACAACTATTGTTCTTGGACCAATAACTTTGATAACTCTTGGAGATGATGACTTCTAGGGTTTCACATGCTACAAACTGTCCATCCTATTGATTGAGTCCTATGCCTAGAATTGAATATGTTCTATGCCTCCTTAGGAACAACTATTGTTCTTGGACCAATAACTTTTGATAACTCTTGGAGATGATGACTTCTAGGGTTTCACATGCTACAAACTGTCCATCCTATTGATTGAGTCCTATGCCTAGAATTGAATATGTTCTATGCCTCCTTAGGAACAACTATTGTTCTTGGACCAATAACTTTTGATAACTCTTGGAGATGATGACTTCTAGGGTTTCACATGCTACAAACTGTCCATCCTATTGATTTAGTCCTACGCCTAGAATTGAATATGTTCTATGCCTCCTTAGGAACAACTAATGTTCTTGGACTTATGACTCTTGACAACTCTTGGAGAATATGAATTCTAGGGTTTCACGGACTATGGATTGTTCATCCTGTTGATTTGGGTCCTATGCTTAGAATCGAATGTGATCTATGTCTTCCTAAGAATAACAAATGTTCTTGGACTATTGGCTTTTGATAACTTTGAAATATTGATTCTAAAGTTCCCTTGAATTATGAAATGTTGAACTTATGTTAATACTTGACTATGGTTGTTAAGTGGATTAACGGCCTAGTTAATCGATACGAGAACTTAGAAAAGGATTTTGGATGCATCTAGCATCTTAACTCTCTTGGATGAATTGTTAGAGACGACTCAGCGGAGTCAAACTTAAGTGAGCCATTGAACAATACCGGCTCAATGATTGATCCCTACGACGTTCTAAAAACGTTCCTCTAGGAATGATAATTCTAGACTCTTGAACTTGAATTGATTACCTTGCTTGATTCTTGATGTCATACAATAGAATGCCTATTTGACATATTGAGTTCGCTCTTGTCGAACTCATTCCTGCTTGATTATTGATGATAATTCTTAACTACGGTTGTTAAATAGATTAATGACCTAGCCGATCATATACGAGAACTTAGAAAAGGTTCATGATGCATTTAGCGTCCTAACTCTATTGGATGAATTGTTAGAGATGACTCAACGGAGTCAAGTTTAGCGAGCCATTGAACAATACCGGCTCACCGACCAATCCCTACGACGTTCTAAACGCGTTTCCCTAAGAATAATAATTCTAGACTCTTGAACTTGAATTGATTACCTTGCTTGATCTTGAATGTCATATTATAGAATGACTAATTGACATGTGAGTTCGCTCTTGTCGAACTCAATCCTGCTTGGTTATTGATGAGAATAATTTACTTGTCATGAACGAGATCGCTCTTGTCGACCTCGTTCTATACTGAAATTTTGTTAAGTAAACATTACTTGGCATTTGCATGAGTCCACTGGCATACCTGTCTTTGTTCACACACGCCTCCCGTGGCCCATGGGAAGTAGCTCCCTTCTTTGTAATCATTTAAGAGCATCATTGGTGACTATCCGGGCATCTCCTCGGAAGATCGATGTACTTACACACATTCGATACCCGCACATTTCGCATAACGCTTGTATGCGAGGAACTACGTGGCGGCCCGGCTCTCCATATATCCTCATCCTATGTGATTTAATTATGCGCACTTATATGAAACAATGTGCATCTTGGATATATGACCTCTATGCTTATGTGACGATATCTTGCCTTATATGTTGCATATTGCCATGACATGCATGATTGATAGCTTACAAGTCTTTATGACTTACCCTTTTCCCCTTTCTTTTTAGATCCTAGCAAGACAGTCTGCTTTCGTTGAGACTCGTGTTCGTGCTTGTGCCCTTTTGTGCCGTTGATATTTGAAGAGGTGGTTTAGATGTCCTCTTTCTCTTGTTTTATATTTTGTAAGGACGACGGGTTTAAGCAAGTCAATTAGACTATGCTTGGGAATTTGTTTAGAACTTGATCTTGTAACTCTTGCTAGCTACTAGTAGTTATATCACTCGTAGTACTTGTAATCTCTTTTGTCATTGTTTAAGCCGAGCTTGATTACCTTGTTAATATTCCATTACGTTTAAGTCTTCATTTGGCGACCATTAGCTCTTATTTAATTCTTGTCCATAAACTCGTTAGCTTGGGTTCCGGCATGTAGTGTCGCCGATGACTTGGTTTTATTGTTTAACTGCTTGCTCCGGTTGAAAAGGTTTTTAAAATACCGGCCGTTTGGTGCCGGGCGTGCACGTCTCTTAATGTTGCGTCACGTTCGTTTTCTTAAAATTAAGTCCTTGCATGTTATTTGTCTACTTGTTTCCTTCCTTATTTGGGCGGTCAGGCCCTCGGTTCCACCTCGGGCAGGGCCGGGTGATTGGTATCGAGCTCTCGTTAGCTATAAAGCCGAGGATAGGTTCCATGGCCTAGTCAAGTGAGTTAGTTCTTGTGTGAATCATGATGTGAGTGTTCTCTTTCATGCCTTATCGCGTATTTTCAATGAATAGGACTTAGAATCCTAAGTTCATTGTAATCTAGATTCTCGTGAGTACGTTGTTCGTGTCAAGGAATATTACCTTTCACCGTTTACTTTCAAGGCGCAGCTTATACCAAGAGTGTGTGTTGCTGCTTGCTGTAGAGCTATTGTTTCTTGTCCGTTGTGAGTGACCCATAAGCTCAAAGTGTTGTTAATTCCGAGCGTGATCGTCGTGGTGTCCATTAGTGCCTTTGAACGTGTTACACCTTCTTGAGCGGCGTTAAGCCTCCCGTGGTATCTAGTGTATTCCTTGATTCCTACATAAGTATATATATCTTCTCAGTGCCTAATCGTGAGTACTTGGGCTGCATAGTGTCGAATTAGAGGACTCTTTCTGCTTCATGTTATTGAGATTGAAGGGATACCCTAATGATCAAGGTATCGTTGTGGTTTCAAGTTGAGACAGGTGAGTACCCGATAGGTGATCGCATGACCGATGATTGGATTAATCGTTAGCTCGTTTACGATCTCTGACCCAAAGTGATTTGAGGTCTTCTAGCTAATAACTATTTGCTAGCCAAGGATTATTAAGTTATGGTCTTGTACCGTTATTCGACTAATGCATTAATAGAGTATTAGCTTTTGTCAAAGGATTTATCTATCATTAGTGGATCGTTAAGAGTATGAATGTTCCATACTTGTATACTTGCATGGTAGATTAAATTACTATTAATATGATATTGATTTCATGCCTAAGTGTAACTATATTTATATGTGCATGAGACCTTCATAAAGGATGCTCTTATGTGATTTGTAACTCCTCCTCATCCTAAGCAGCTTTTGAAGTCACTTCAGAGGGCCCCGACTTGATTATCAAGAGGTATTCGTGGAGAACTAGAATGGTATAATATGATATAGGAATTGATTGAACCCATGACCAATGGAATGAAATTGAAAGTGGCATCTTGTTTTACTTGTGCAAATATGTGTATATTGAAATCATGCTACGAATAAATTGAACTGTGACATGATCGAATGAATTAATGGTATTGAATGCCTTCTTTGAAAGGCGAATATGTGGTCCATGATGATTGACTACTTGATTTTATTGTTACGTTAGATCCTATAGATTCGTGTTGTGAATAATTTAGTTAGTGGAAAACTCTCTCGTAGAAAGTTTGTTAGTTTGGTTACTGTTAAGTCTATTTAGTTGATAAAGAAGAATTTTCACCTCATTATCCACGTTTGTTGGAACTCTGTAAACCTCGATAATGTCCTTGAACCCCGCCGAGAGTCAAGATGACTCGACAAATTGATTGGAGATGATATTTAAGCATTTCTTTCCCCTATCGCCTCGATTCGTTTCTTTGATGCCCGTATTTTTGTATACGACTTCTTTACCTTTATTGAGCTCGTTAGCTCAATGTCCGACTACTTCTGTTTTGCAAGTGCTTGTCCTCTTCTTGCCTTGTCCTTGCACGACTTTGGGACTACATTGCCTCCGTGAGAATTAGAGTTTTGCGTTGAGCTATTGCCGTGGACTTCGCTTATATCTAGCACTTGAATAGCTCCAGCGGAGTTGTGAGAATGAAGAGTAGTTGCAAGAACTTCAAGATAGAGAGTTCATTTAACAGGTGTGTTGTGAAAATGTGGTAGTTTAAACTCATAGACTATCGACAGTTGAACCGATACTATCAAGAATAAGTATCCCTTGCCACACATTGATGATCTCTTTGATCCACTTCGGTTGGTTGTTTATTCCAAGCTTGACTTGAGGAGTGGCTATTAGTTGAGAGTTTGAGAGGAGGATGTTCATAAGCAGCCTTTCGTGCGGCGTTACGGCCACTATGAATTGTTGTGATGCCGTTAGGTTGACCAACGCACTGCGGATTTTATGGACGATGAATAGGGTTTTCATGAATATCTTGATTGCTTTGTGGTTGTGTTTATTGATGATATCCTCGTGTCCTCAGAGAGGAGGTTGACTACGCCTATCTTAGCATTGCCTGATGTTTTCTTTTTTATCGATGCCTCGTTAGGGCTTGGGTTGTGCTTGTGCCATGGATTTCAAGGCGTTGGGATTCTCATTTGCCATTAGTGAATTTGCTTATTATAATTACCGATCTAGTATTGAAATGGCGCCATATGAGGCTTTATATGGGTGTAAGTGTCGTTCAGATTTCTTTGGGATGAAGTTGGTGAAGCTAAGCTTTAGGGTTCGGAGATGGTACAACATTCGGGAGCGTGAAACTTATTAGAGATAGATTGCCACAGCCAGGTAAAACTCTGCCGGACAACCTGAGCCGACTTAGAATTTCGAGGTTGGTGACTCGGTGTTCTTGAAAGTATCGCCCGGCAGCGTACTAAGCGATTTGGGAGAAAGGTAAACTTTCACCTAGATTCATTGGACCATTCGAGATCCTAGAAAGGATTGAGTTTTGGCGTATCGGTTAGCATTTGCCTTCTATATCGGATGTTCATGACGTCTTTCATGTCTCGATACTTAAAGTACTTAAAGGATGATCGCATGTCTTGACTTATGATGAGATTACTGAGCCGACCTTTCTTATGATGAAAACTGGTGAGGATTCTTGATACGAAAAGAACAAGTGTTGAGAACAAAGAAGATTCCCTTAGTGAAGGTCTTGTGGAAGAATCATAATATTGAGGAAGCCACGTGGGAGGAGCCGATATGAAAGAGAGAGATATCCTTTCCTATTCGATGATTCAGGTAGAATTTAGGGACTAAATTCCTTTAAGTGGGGGGATGTGAGAACCCACCCATTACTATTGTTTGTATTTATGCCTTAACATGTTAGACACTTCTATTTGTCCATGTCATGCTCACATTGGATATTATGTGCCTAGTTGCTTGAATACCTTCTACGCATTGCTTGCCTTTCGTTACTTTGAGTGGTTGCCTTAGCATGTTTAGCACTCAACCAAGACTTGTTAGAGTTCTATTGTCTTCCATAGATGACTTAGAACATTCATGATCATAGAAGCTTGATTGGAAGTTTAGAAACCTTCTTGCTTTGTTTTGGCCAGCGATTTCCCTCGTCTCCATATTGCTTTCGTATTTCGGCGTGCGAATATTTCGTTGAGTTCTTGGACTTGTATTCAAGTCATAACCATGTTTAAACAGCCTTTTTCATTTATCCTAGTTTTATTGCGTTTGATTGGGTTTGATTCGTCAACAATCGTGGAGCCTCCAGGTGCCAGGTGTGTTACCCAGAAGTTAAGCCCTGGGCGAACACGTTTCCATTTAGGTTAGTTTATGCTCAAGCTTGTCCCTTTTCCTTGGTGAATGCTTAAGCTATCGATCCCCCTTAGGATGCGCAGTAGAAATGCCCCATAATACATCTCCTTGTAATTCCCATGCTTCTCCCATGCCATGCCATGATCTAGGATGAATTGATTGTGATTTTAGAATAATATCATATTAAATTAAGTCCTATGCCTAGAATTAAAAATTTCTATGTCATAAGACCTTCAACTTGTTTCTTGGACCAATAACTTTGACCTTCTGTGGAGATGATGACTTACAGGGTTTCCACATGCTGCATGTCCATCTGATAAGGTGAGTCCTATGCCAAATTGAATATGTTTCTATGCCTCTCCCTTAGGAACAACTATTGTTTCTTGGACATAACTTTGATAACTCTTGGAGATGATGACTTCTAGGGTTTCACATGCTACAAGCTGTCCATCTGATGAGTTGAGTCCTATGCCTAGAATTGAATATGTTCTATGCCTCCTTAGGAACAACTATTGTTCTTGGACCAATAACTTTTGATAACTCTTGGGATGATGACTTCTAGGGTTTCACATGCCACAACCCTGTCCATCTATTGATTGAGTCCTATGCCTAGAATTGAATATGTTCTATGCCTCCTTAGGAACAACTATTGTTCTTGGACCAATAACTTTTGATAACTCTTGGAGATGATGACTTCTAGGGTCACATGCTACAAGCTGTCCATCCTATTGATTTAGTCCTCGCCTAGAATGAATATGTTCTATGCCTCCTTAGGAACAACTAATGTTCTTGGACTTATGACTCTTGACAACTCTTGGAGAATATGAATTCTAGGTTTCACGGACTATGGATTGTTCATCTGTTGATTTGGTCCTATGCTTAGAATCGAATGTGATCTATGTCTTCCCCAGAATAACAAATGTTCTTGGACTATTGGCTTTTGATAACTTTGATATTGATTCTAAAGTTCCCTTGAATTATGAAATGTTGAACTTATGTTAATACTTGACTATGGTTGTTAAGTGGATTCTTGGCCCTAGTTAATCGATCTGAGAACTTAGAAAGGATTTTGGATGCATCGCTCTTAACTCTCTTGGATGAATTGTTAGAGAGACATTCGACGAGTCAAACTTAAGTGAGCCATTGAACAATACCGGCTCAATGATTGATCCCTCTGACGTTCTAAGCGTTTCCTCTAGGAATGATAATTCTAGACTCTTGAACTTGAATTGATTACCTTGCTTGATTCTTGATGTCATACAATAGAATGCCTATTTGACATATTGAGTTCGCTCTTATCGAACTCATTCACGCTTGATTATTGATGATAATTCTTAACTCACGGTTGTTAAATAGATTAATGACCTAGCCGATCATATAGAGAACTTAGAAAAGGTTCATGATGCATTTAGCGTCCTAACTCTATTGGATGAATTGTTAGAGATGACTCAGCGAGTCAAGTTTAGCGAGCCATTGAACAATCCTAGGCTCACCGACCAATCCCTACGACGTTCTAAACGTTTCCTAAGAATAATAATTCTAGATCTTGAACTTGAATTGATTGCTTGATCTTGGTGTCATATTATAGAATGACTAATTGACATGTGAGTTAAGCTCTTGTCGAACTCAATCACTACTTGGTTATTGATGAGAATAATTTACTTTGTCATGAGCGAGAGATCGCTCTTGTCGGCCTCGTTCTATACTGAAATTTTGTTAAGTAAACATTACTTGGCAAAAATTCTCAGACGTCTACTTAGTCTTTGT